>OW052252.1:960000-1150000 GCA_932526585.2 Philonthus cognatus | reverse complement strand
CTTAAATAACAATCATTAAACAAAAAAATGGATGTTCCGTAGTCGGCTATAACTTAGATATTTACTGATGATGAGTATAAATAGGCTTCAGTAATAATTACATTCTCCCTTGCAAAGGGAAAAAACGAACGGTCGTACTGATTTCGGTTTCCATATTTTTTTCCGTAAATTAAAAACAAATACCAGTTCAGTTGATGTATGTGTAATATAGTAAAATAATTATAAACTTTGTACATTATAAAAAACACTATTACGGAAACTCGGAGAGTAATAAATTACTTTGTTTTCCTCTTGCGGCGAGTTTTTTTTGATTCACCCTCCGGATTGCTGTTCCACTCCTTTTTTAATTCTTGCAGCATGTTCGGGGTCAGCAGGCCTTGGGCTAGTAAGCGTTCCGTTAGGCGTCCTCTGCCTAATTGAGATGATTTCGAATCTGCAACGACGAAGAATTCGAAAGATTAACACGTTGATCACCGCACGGCGTTCACTTGTATATATATATATTATACATTGCATCATAGTCGTTTGTCGCAATTAAGTTTGACAGCTCTCAATTTTTTTTTTTTTTGTTTGGCATAGGTTCTCGCCATTCAGCCACTAACGATGATTTATTGGAGGGTAGCATAACTACCCACTCACTTTCAATAGAATAGAATATATATTTAAAATTTTTATTTTTTTTTAATGTATTTTAACCAATTCTAATTTAGATAAATAACCATTTACTCCTGAAACAACACAAACTCATTCATACTACATCCATGGACCCGGATGGAATAATTTATTATTCATAAATTATTCCACCGGACGAGATTCGAACCCGCGACCTCTTAATCTGTGGGCAGGGTCTCTACCCACTCGGCCACCGAGGCCCCTAACATCTCAAAAATTATTGTCAATATTCAATATTCTCCCCTTTCTTTGTAATACCACTGGCCAAAGCCAGAATTACAGCAATAAATTTCAATAACAAATACCATGACAACTAAAGAGCGCCTGAAAATTTGGATTTGCCGGGCTCGCTTCGCTCCGCCAGGCAAATCCAAATTTTCAGGCTTTTCTAAACTCGTAATTTTACTTCACGCGCCACCGATACACAACACTGATTCAACATGAAGTCCAAAATATACTGCTTTCGCAACTAATAATAATACCCCCAGCCCAGTATAAGAAACAGGATCTGTCTTATACATAACCTCAATTGTCGTAACAAAATAGGGTTACTTAGAATTTATTTAATGATGTTACAAATCAGAAGGACCTGGAAAAAACTTCACCTGACAAGATCCTTGACTTCATCAAGAAGATGGACTTGGAAGGTGAGCTGTAAGGTCGGATGTTCGACCTTAATTGTGAGCCACAATAGATCCTTGCGGTCGCAGTGGAGGGTAGCATAACTACCCACTCACTTTCAATAGAATAATAGAATACAAATCATAAATGTACATTCCCGATTAGTATATTTTGAACTTCACTTGAAATCAGTGTTTTATACGCGTGGCCCATGAAGTAAAATTTCGAGTTTAGAAAAGCCTAATTTGGCTCGGTCGCTCCGCTTCGCTACGCGCCCGAGCCAAATTTTCAGGCTTTTCTAAACTCGAAATTTTACTTCATGCTTAGTCTGGGAGTGGAAAACACTCGTTAGCAACTTCAAACAAATACCATGACAACTAAAGAGCGTTCACATTTGGGTTGCGTCGACTGTACCTTGTGCTGCATACAGAAGCAACTTTTAAAGCATTGTGCTGCCCATACCGCGGAACTAGTATAACTATATAGACATATAAACTAGGTGGCCTGAACGTTTAGAAACCGTTATGTCCCTTCAAATTTTTTCTTTATTATTCTGTATAATTGGAAAAAAAAACTTAAGCAGCGGCCTGAGATAATATTTTTATTGTTATAAAGCTGGCGATCAATGTGTTAATTAGCACAAAAATAATGATGCCTTTACTTAATTAATATATGTTGAGATAAGAGGAAAAACCATGAATGGTGATGTTTTTTTCGATTATCGAATGAAGCTTAGATTGAAAAAAAAAAATAGACTTGACGGTTACTTAACTTACCTCTGTAGTAATTTGATTTTTTCCTGTGTAAAGCAAACTCGTCCTCATCAGTCGCAGCCACATCGCCGGACGAGACGCCCGTTTCTGAATTCCGTAAAAGCCTCGTAATTTGTACAACTCCTTGCTGAATCACAGCGTCCAGTTCCTTTTGCATGTCTCTAATTAATTGCGCTTCTCTAAATAAATCCATGAAGCGATAGCTGAAATTAAAACTTAATCTATCACATACACAAGATAAATTCAAATTCAAAACTATTTGAATTCGAGAAAATAAGCTTACGCTTCATCACATACACGTTTCACATATTTGCAGTGAGTTTCAGCGACGGCTCGAAGGATAACTACAGGGTCAGCCACAGCGCCAAGCCACACAAAATTTGAGGTTGAGATCGCGCTTTATAAATACGCGGAGTTGCACAACAAAGTCACCTTTCAATAACGGATACATATTACCTTGGCTCTCTGGCCGACCCTGAAGTTAATATGTATCCGTTTTTGACTTTGTTGTGCAATTCCTTGTATTTATAAAGCGCGATCCTAACCTCAAATTTTGTGTGCCCTGGCGCTGTGGCCTACCCTGAAGTTAGGCTGCGAGCCATCTCTGAAACCAATTTTTTATACCAACAAAATGTATTTAATGTGAGCAGGGGAGGGATACGTGGAGTCATCTGGCAGAGGAGTGCGAGGGGGTGAATGAGGCATTCCTCATTCACCCCCTCGCACTCCTCTGCCAGATGATGGGAATAAGAGGGAATAGAAGAGTGACGGAATGGATGAGAGAGGATGGGGCTGGTGTAAGGACGCTGGAGAAGTTGGGGGAAGAGAGGGAAAGCAGAAGGAAGAGACGGGGCAGTGATTAGTGTAGATATGGATGTAATATAGTATTGGATGTAATATGTATTTATGGATCTGAAGGCAGCGTATGACTCGGTGCCGAGGGGGAGTTTGATAGAGTGCTTGAGAAGGAGAGGAGTGAGTGAGGGGATGGTGGAGTGGGTGAGGAGAGTGTATGAGGAGACATGGGTGGTGGTGAAAGTGGGGAAGGAGGTGTCGGGGGGTTTTAGAACGTGGGAGGGTTTGAGGCAGGGGTGCCCGCTGAGCCCGATGCTCTTTAATGTATACGTGAGTGAATTGGAAGAGGTGATGAGGAAAGGGCAGGCAGGGGGAGTGGTGATGGGTAAAAGTAAAGTATGGATGTTGGCATATGCGGATGACGTTGTGTTAGTGGCAAGAGAGTATGAAGGGATGAAAGAGATGTTGAAGAGAGTGGAGAGGTTTATGGATAGAAGAGGAATGAATGTGAATGTAGTGAAAACGAAGTGGGTGAAGTTTAGAAATAAAGGGAGAGAGGGGAAGGTGAAAGAATTGGAGTGGAAGGGGGTAGTTATTGAGAGGGTGAAAACTTTCAAGTATTTAGGGTTTTGGTTTAAAGGAACGGGAGGGTATGAGGAGCATGTGAGGTGGGTGCAGAGTAAGGCGAGGAAGGCGTGGGGAATGGCGTGGGGCAAGTGGAGGAAGTGGATGGGGAACAATATGACGGTTGCGTGTAAAATATGGGATGCGTGTGTGAGATCGGTGCTAATGTATGGAGTGGAAGTGTGGGGGACGAAAGGGTACGAGCTGATAGAGAGGGAGCAGATGTGGTTCCTGAAGCGCATGTTGGGGGTGGAGAGGTCCACGCCCAGCTACATAGTGCTTCAGAAGACGAACAGAGAGAGGCTAGAGTGGGAGGCAATGGTACGAGATGAGATTGTGGGAAATGGAGGAAGAGAGATTGGTGAAGGATGTATGGGTGACGAGTGTGTGTGGGGGTGAGGGTAGATGGAGGGAGGAGAGGAGGAAAATGTATGAGAGGGTAGGGCGGTCGGAGGCGAAGGTAATGGAATGGCTAGGAAATGGGGTGAAGGTGGATGAGTGGGTGAGGGGAAAAGGGAAGGAGGTGGAAGGGCAAGAAAGGCAAGGGCGTATTGAGAGAAGTGAGTATAATGATATGTATGGGAGGTGGCAGGTGTATGGAAGAGTGCCGAAGTATTTGATAGAGAAGGGATGGGGTAGAGAGGATAGGGTGATTGTGGCAAGGGCGAGGTGTGGATCGGAGGAGAGAGGAAGGAAAGTATGGATGGGGGAAGAATATGGAAGGTGTGTGTTGTGTGGACAGGGGAAGGATACGTGGGGACACTTGGCGGAGGAATGTGGGGGGGTGAAAGAGGAGTGGCTGGGAGCGAAAGGGAATAAAAGGGTAGTGGAGTGGATGAGAGAGGATGGGATCGGGGTAAGGACGTAGGAAAAGCTGGGGAGGGAGAGGGAAAAGAGAAGGGAGGGTAAGAGGGATTAGTATTATGCCAATAAAGGTATATTTTTAGTTGTTTAATTTGTATACCTACTAATAATTTTCTTATCAATAAATTATTTAATTAATTAGTTTTTACATACCTAAGCCATAAATACAAATCCAAGACATCGAATACTGCTTCGAGATGTACCAAATCTATGATGGTCTTCGGTGTTTGCACGGGCCAGCCGATATTCCTGCAGAGCCAATCGAATGTGATGGGTTCGTTTTTACTGTACTGCCTTGTGAATTTCAGGAACATGGTGCACACGAAAGGCATTTTTTTATTAATCGGAGCACAACAGAAGACATATCTCGCTCTTAACGGCAGTGGAACGTGCTGAATCATATCGGCTAGGAATTTAAAGTCTTCGATGTTGCACATGAAATACAACGAATCATCCACCGTTGATAAATTAACAAATATATCCTAGAATAAAAAAAATCAGATATTTACAAAAATCAGCGGCGGCTTGTGGCCTAACTTCAGTTTAGGCTATTGAAAGTAAAGTAAAAGTAAGTAAAATCACACTTTTGCAGTTTCCTGCTCCCCTAATTATTTTAGAGCAAAAGCATAATATGCAAAAGCATAAAAATCAGATATTTACAAAAATCAGCGGCGGCTTGTGGCCTAACTTCAGTTTAGGCTATTGAAAGTAAAGTAAAAGTAAGTAAAATCACACTTTTGCAGTTTTCTGCTCCCCTAATTATTTTAGAGCAAAAGCATTTATAATATGCTTTTGCATATTATGCTTTTGCTCTAAAATAATTAGGGGAGCAGGAAACTGCAAAAGTGTGATTTTACATGTAAATTGCTATTACCGAGCGGTCGGATCAGCACCCGATATACACCTACATTAAATGCAATTATTTTATTATTTACCATTTTTCTTAACAAGATTTTTTTATATGATCAATATTAAAGTAAAATCAAAAACATGCTTAGAGTAAATAACCAGTTCCTCTTTTACAATTTTCAAAACCAAGGCTTGTAATAAAAAGCTCACGTTTATAGTGGCATCTTAACATCTCGATCGGTTTAGGGTGTTCAATAGTGACAGACCGATGGACAGACCTTTTTTAAAATTGGTCAACTTGGAGGACTCGGAAAAAAATTCTGAACCGCTTATAACCTTTTTTTTACTCACCATTAAATTACTTAAAGTCGAATTTGGCAAATGATAAGCATACAGTTCGATTTGATCAGCTGTCGGGTGTAAACCTGCCTGAGTGATTGGTTCTGTAGGTGAACCCAAAAGTGTCTTTAATGTGTTCAAATCTTCTGATTTGAACGTTGTTACGTGACCTTGTTCCCATTGAGTACCATATCTGCAATTTTATATTGATGAGATTTTGTACATTTTGTTGTAAATGCATAATTTGAAACAAGTGCTATATGTATACTATTCATTAATTTTTCTTCTGGTCAGGTTAATTATTGGGCTCGTTCAGCAAAATGTTCGTGCATTTGATTTCATTTTAGCTATATTAATCTATAAATAGCGATAGAGAATGCCCAATTGTATTTTCTTCTGTTTAATGGCACAGAAAATGTAGTTCCATTGCTGAGTAATGAAGCCGATTTGCCAGTGCCAATAGAAGATGTTTTTGGTGTGGAGAAACGCCTTCAAGCCGGAAACGAACATTTCTGTGAATCTATTGTGCCTCGATATACAGACACGCAGTTTAAACTTTAACGCGTTAACACCAATCACCAACACCAATCGGTCTAAATAGCACGATTGCAAACATGGCTACCGCTCCCCTAACATGTTCACGATTATCAGTCCAGTCATCAGAGAATTCGCCAACAGTTGGCAGTAAAATCCCAACTGTTGTCTCTGCTGAACGAGCCCATTGTACAGGGCTTTCATTAATTCCCGAACCCCACGTGACTAAATTTAAAATTGCCGCGTAAATTATTGTATTTGTACGTTGGAGGCTTTGAAAAAAGTAACCAAACGTTACTAAAGTCAAATTTGACATAAACGTTTATGCGCGGTGCATCGTTAAACCAACCTTTGAGATCTTACAAGATTCGCCCGGAATTTTCAGGTAAGCAAAAATTGTTTAATTATTCTGAAACATTGAGTTTTATTTCTATTTATTTTGCAGAGTCAATTTGCCAGGATAAGCAAATACTGCGAAAATGGTATTTACAACGGAGCAAGACGCGTTTATTTTGATGGCACATTTTCGTAGTGCTTCACGTAATATTGACGGCAACTGGAAAAAAAAAAAATACGCCGCCGAATAAATATTTTTAAATCTAGGGAATTTTTGTGTGAACCATACCACCTTGTACATTTGGTTGCCTATTATTTTTGGTCACGTGGGGTTCGGGAATTAATGAAAGCCCGGTATAATCCAATTTCACTCACCTGCCTGCTCTTCCGGCGATTTGCAAAGCTGCCGATACTGAAATTGTGTCCATTTCTTTTTCTCCTTTTTCGTTAATCATCGGTTTAATTAATGAATAGAATATTATTCTTCGTATACTCCTAAAATTCGATTTATACGCCTATTAGTATCATAACAAATAATTTGATTTAAAAATAAACTTATCATAATTTTGTAACGTGCCGTATCCTATGCAACCCTGTACACCTTTTCCTGTCATAGAATGTGTATTTTCCTTTTCCCTCTTTATTATAGACTACCCAATTTACACCAGAATTTGGCTAACTTCACAACATAATTTCCACCCGCCAACTTCACAACATAATTTCGACTTTTAACTCCGATTCTACCCGCGTTTTTTCATCATCCCCTTTTCCTATATAAACGGTACGCACTCGTCTGTTAAAAGTAGTTCACAACGGTTAGTGCACCACACCTCACCTTCATCACCATCATCATCATCACCATCATCATCGGTGTGCAGCCGTTGTGGGTGTCGACTTTGGTCTTCCACGGAAGATCCGATGGCACCCGGCAGAACTACCACCAACCAACCCCAATGATGACTTTGGCATGTGTCTGATACTTTGGCATGTGTCTGATACTTTGGCATGTGTCTGATGAACCATCACTATCAGACCATAGATATATACGATTCGATATCGAATCAGAAAAACCAACGGAAACCCAAAACAGAAACCCGAGGAGAACTGACTGGGACCTGTACAATGAGGTACTAGCCAGCCGAATCGGGGACTGTCCAACAGGAGCGAGAACAACGCATGAGCTGGAGTTCATGGTGCAAAGCATCACGGACTCCATCAATACGGCGTTTGAAGCAAGCTGCCCAAGAACTACCAAACCCACTTCCACCAGGGTCACCTGGTGGAACAGGGATCTTGATAGGTGCAAAGGCATGCACCAGAAGGCTATTCAACATAGCCAAGAGAAACGGTGAATGGGCGCAGTACAAAACGGCCCTCACGGCATATAACAATGCCATCAAAAAAGCCAAGAGAGACTCTTGGCAAAAATTCTGTGGGGACATAGAAAGTGAACCCACAAGCTCCCGTCTACTTAAGACGCTCAGCAAAGATCATGCTGGGAACATCGGCTCACTGCTGACCAAAGATGGAGAGTACACAGACTCGGTAGAAGGGACCCTGCAAGTATTACTGCAGACGCACTTCCCGGGTTCTGTAATACTTGAAAATCCTGTATCCGGGGACCTAAGCGAGCCCAACACATGGGCTCCAAAACAGGACTGGGACACAGCGAAAACAATTATCAAACCTGATGACATTGAGTGGGGAATTAACACGTTCAAACCATTCAAATCACCATGTCCTGACGGGATATATCCTGTCATGCTACAAAAGGGGATAGCAGCGCTGAGGGGACCACTATGTGATATCCTCAGAGCTAGCCTTGCCCTTTCATACATTCCAAGCAGCTGGCGGACTGTAAGGGTGGTATTTATACCCAAACCAGGGCGTGCTTCGTATACCCTGGCCAAATCTTACAGACCGATCAGCTTGTCATCATTCATTTTAAAACTACTAGAAAAACTAGTAGACAGGCACATACGGGAAGGAGTCCTAAAGGACTCACCACTACACCGTCAACAATATGCCTACCAAGCGGGAAAGTCATGCGAACTGGCAATCCACCAGCTAGTGAGCAGATGCGAAAGGACCATACAATGCAAAGACATTGCGTTGGGGGCCTTTCTGGACATTGAAGGGGCGTTTGACAACACAACCTTCAACTCCATAGCAACAGCAATGGAGAAAAGAGGGATTTACCCGCAGGTCCGACACTGGGTGAACAAGATGCTCAGGAGCCGGACTGTAACAACTACCCTATACGGAAAGACAGCAGAAGCGGTGGTCGCTGGCGGGTGCCCCCAGGGAGGGGTTCTCTCGCCGCTCCTGTGGTGCCTCGTCATGGACGACCTTCTGCTGCTACTTGAAAACCAGGGCGTTTATGCCCTGGGGTACGCAGATGATCTGACCATTCTAGTTAGCGGGAAGTTTGGGACCACTGTATCAAGCCTGATGCAGAGGGCACTAACTACCGTGGAAAGATGGTGCAAGAACGAAGGGTTAGCTGTAAACCCGGCCAAAACGGCGATAGTCCCCTTTACCAGGAGACGAAAAACCGATGACATAACATCGCTACGCATGTATGAAATGGAAGTCCCAATCAAAAATGAAGTAAAATATCTAGGGGTCATACTTGATACCAGATTGAACTTCAACTTCCACCTGGAGAACATCAGCAAAAGGGCCATGAGAGGACTTTTTGCGACCAGGAAAATGGTAGGACGCACATGGGGACTGAGACCCAGTATGACCAAATGGCTATACACCGAGGTCATAAGACCCATAGTGACGTGACATACGCGGCGCTCGCTTGGGGAGAAAAAACCCAAACCAAGAGCGCAGCCGTAAAACTCGAAAGAGTGCAACGACAGGCGTGTCTGCTGATTACTGGGGCAATGAGAACAACGCCCACAGCAGCCATGGAACACATATTATCGCTTCCACCACTACATCTATATGTTATGATGGAAGCCAGACAGGCAGCCTACAGACTGCACATAAATGGACGACACACTTTAAATGTAGGGTCATCTAGACCGGAAACATTTAAAGTGCTACAAGAAGAAGAAATCCTAAAAATGAGGTCCGATTTCACTAAAATCGTACACCCATCCCGCAGATTCAAAATAATCATACCACAGCGGAGTGAATGGACAAATGGAACATACCCGGGAACGAGTAAAGGAACCATCTGGTACACAGACGGGTCCAAAAACACTAAAGGAACCGGGGCTGGTATCTATGGAGGCTGTAACCGGAGCAAACAATTCACGGTTGCTCTGGGGAAACATGCCTCCATCTTCCAGGCTGAAGTGGCCGCCATTGACTGGTATGCCCACCACATAATGGAGTCGGGACTCAACAAAGGACCAATTACCATTATGTCGGACAGCCAGGCAGCCCTAAAAGCGCTAGCCTCGCCGATAGTTCAGTCCAGACTGGTTATAGACTGCATAAACAGGCTGGACGCACTGGCGACAACAACAAAAACACAGCTAGTATGGATACCCAAGGACCAAGGAATTATTGGACACTTGGGGGCCGACTTGCTGGCCAAACAAGGGGCAACAGGTGAATTTATAGGACCTGAACCCGCTTTCGGAATACCACATGAAACCGGAAAGGAAATAATCCGACGCAAGTTAGCAGAGGAGCATACAAAGGCATGGCACAACCAAATGGGAATGAGGCACACGAGACTCTTCCTAGATGGCCCGGTACCTGATAGCGCATTAGCGCTGTCAGGACTGAGCAGAATGAAACTAAGGAAAATCACAGGACTAGTTACTGGGCACTGTGACCTGAATAAGCACAAACATAGGATGGGTCTTAAGAAAAGCCCCCTATGCCGTGGGTGCTTGGAAGAAGAGGAAACTCCCCAACACCTACTGTGCACATGCGAAGCCTATAAACGGCAACGCACGGAGCAACTCGGGAAGCCCGTGCTTCCTGAAGAACAGCTCAAGAACATCCCCTGGCCCAAACTCCTGGACTTCTTAGAAGACACAGGAATATACAGGGAGTAAAATAACCAGAGGAGCACAAAAGGACCACGGAGACCGTAGTGCAGGGACGCTAAGCGATACCACCTCATGTGGAAAAAAAAAAAAAAACCCAATGATACCCACTCTCGAAGTGGAGGTTCTGGAAAGGACCTCGATTTTGAATTTTGCGGCAGGGATATGTGAAAGCATACTCCCAAAAAGAACCAATTTTAAAATTGGATTTAAATTCGCTGATTCCCACTGAATCGGCAAAAGCTAACTTGGAATAACCGAAAGGTTGAAACATTTTAACAACAGGAAAGAAACAGAAAAAAAGTCTGTTAAAAACGGAGTAAACTTCGAGTCTATCAGCTCGAAAACGAAAACCGCAATAGAGAAGATAAAACTTTACGCCAGGAATTGGAAAATACGGATTAACACGGGAAAACGCGGAAGCAATTTACCTGGGGCGTAAAATACCTCCGCGTAAATATGTGTTCATCAACCGGACAAAGAAAATCAATTTAAAAAGCTCAATAACCTATCTGGGTGTTACCATAGATAGGCGGTTCAGCTTTTTAAAACACGTTAAGAGAAGAGATGGAATGGCGAAGAAATTAGCAAGAAGCCTCTACAATCTACTTAAAAGAGAAAGCCCGATGAGTGTCAGGAACCGCATGAGAATCCTGAACTCTGTTCTGAAACCAATTGCAGATTATGGCCAAAAAATTACAATCTCTGGAAACACTAAACCCTGGAAATAATGCAACAGACGAACAACATGCTCATTAGACGCGCCCTGGGAGCACCTTACTATATTTCGAACGACAGCATGAAAGCAGATTTAAACGTAACCGATCCGATTGAAACAGCGAAGCAAAGAAGAACCGATATGATAGAAAGGCTGAAAACACACAAGCCAAGAAATCGTGAGAATCGGCTAGGGGTTTGAATTAATTAATTAATACATTAATTGGTTAATTAATTAATTCAAAGCCTTAACACACACACTTCTAGAGGAGCAAAGAAAAAATCTTGTGATACCACTTTTCACAAGATCCAGCACAAGAGCACAAGTCATAAAGTTCCATTTTGGAATTGAAACTTGGAAAAGGAGGAAAATAAAAATCTCCTAGCAGTTATGTTGCCGCCAAGGGATTCTTCAGACCTAGTGGCTGACACCGAGCTGACACCGGGTTGCGCAATACGGTAAGTGAACGAAGCGCTGAGTTTCATACACGAACCAAAACCGTCAAGTCGCCGCCATACTGCCATATTAAACACCATTTGTGTACATATGAATTATGGTATATTTTGTTTATTTCAGTTATGTATATAATTATTTTTAGAAGAGTGACGTAATGGATGAGAGAGGATGGGGCCGGGGTATGGACGCTGGAGAAGTTGCGGGAAGAGAGGGAAAGCAAGAGGAAGAGAGGGAATAGAAGAGTGACGAAATGGATGAGAGAGGATGGGGCCGAGGTAAGGACGCTGGAGAGGTTGGGGTAAGAGAGAGAAAGCAGGAGGAAGAGAGGGAATGGAAGAGTGACGGAATGGATGAGAGAGGATGGGGCCGGGGTAAGGACGCTGGAGAGGTTAGGGGAAGAGAGGGAAAGCAGGAGGAAGAGAGGGAATAGAAGAGTAACGGAATGGATGAGAGAGGATGGGGCCGGGGTAAGGACGCTGGAGAAGTTGGGGGAAGAGAGGGAAAGCAGAAGGAAGAGAGGGGGCAACGATTAGTGTAGATATGGATGTAATATAGTATTATGCCAATAAGTCTTTTTTTTTGGTTAATAAACATATTAAAAGACAACTTGTTATCCATCTACACTTGGGTGTAGTGGCGCCCGAGATCTACTCAACTTCTCATCCCTAATCTCCACTGAGTTTTCAAAAAAGTGTTATAATTTTAGAATTGAAAGGCAAAATAGCAATATTACATCAGCTCCACAAAGCACCTCTTCCGTTAGTGCCACAATAGATCTTTGCGGTCGAACTGGAGGAGCGCTAAATGGACCACTCACTTTAAATAGAATAGTGCCAGTATGAACTCAAACACTGTTTTTTTTTTCTAAACTAAAACGGTAACCTAACCGATGTTATATTTGTGTGGGGCGATCAAAAAGTAAGGTTACAAGGCAGATATTGCTGGAGTTTTGACTGCTATACAGAAAGTAGAAGTGTGTGGTGCGTCTAATGCGGCTGCTAATTATGGAGAGTTTTAGTTATCACAACTTACAGCACTAGTTGTAGTTTAAGAGAAATGGCGACGCGTTGGAAAACTAGTCTTCCAAAGAAAATCCGCTCAGTTATTCGATTTCTGTGGGCCAAACATGTAAACACGGCTGAAATTCACCGGCAGCTATTAAGGGTTTATAGAGAGACAGTAATGTCTCGTCAGCATCTCACAGAATGGTCATCGGTGACCTTTTCTCTACCGTCCGCAAGCGACACGTTGGAAAACTAGTCTTGCAAAGAAATCCTCTCAGTTATTCGATTTCTGCGGGCGAAACGTGTAAACACAGCTGAAACTCACTGGCAGCTGGTAAGGGTTTATGGAGAGACTGTAATGTCTCGTCAGCATCTCACAGAAGGTTCATCAGTGACCTTTTCTCTACCGTCCGCAAGCGACACATTGGAAAACTAGTCTTGCAAAGAAATCCTCTCAGTTATTCGATTTCTGTGGGCGAAACATGTAAACGGCTGAAATTTAAAGGCAGCTAGTAAGGGTTTATGGAAAGACTGTAAAGTCACGTCAGCATCTCGCAGAATGGTCATTGGTGACGTTTTCTCTACCGGCTGCAAACTTTCTACACTATTCTGCGACACGCTCACTAGACATTATAGTCTCTCTGTAAACCTCTACCAGCTACCGGTGAATTTCAGCCGAGCTTACATGTTTCGCCCACAGATATCAAATAACTAATAAACGGATTTCTTCGCGAGACCACTTTACCAAACACATCGCCATTTCGAAGGTAGCTGAAACTCTTGAGGGTAGCTGAAACTTTTGAGGGTAGCTGAAACTCTCGAGGGTAGCTGAAACTCTCGAGGGCAGCTGAAACTTTTGAGGGTAGCTGAAACTCTCGGGGGCAGCTGAAACTCTCGAGGGTAGCCGAAACTCTCGAGGGTAGCTGAAACTTTTGAGGGTAGCTGAAACTCTCAAGGGTAGCTGAACCTCTCGAGGGTAGCTGGAACTCTCTACAGTTAGTGACCACATGTATTACAAGTACCGCACACTTCTACGCCTTTGTAAAGCCGATGTGGACGGGCCATAGAGGTCCTACAATTATTTGTTTAAATTGAACACTTACAAGTTTAATCCCATACCAATTGCATCTGTCGCGACTAATATTTTACAACTGTTGTTAACGTCGTTGAATTTAGCAGCCTGCGCTAATTTTGTGTTCGGTGGAAGCCCTCCATAAATCACAGCCACTTCTTTCCCTGACGACTCTATGCCCCTCGACACCGAATAAATATCATTCTTACTGAAGCATACTATACAATCTCCAGGCTGCACATTCTCTAAACTGCCTAAAATAAAATGTCCATTATACAGTTAATTCGTTTTTATATTTTGTAAATATTCTGCAAACTATTGGCAAATTAAATTTTTTTTTATGCATATTGCACAAAATTTCTAAGAACTTCATGTCAGCACGCTACAAGTGTTCACTCACTTAGGTGCTTTGAACTATTATTGTTACATCTGGATATTCATTACGTTGAGCAGAACACTGCTCAATATAAAAGAAATATATTATAGAACGGATGTTAATTTGTTGAAAATATTATGTAATAATAATAATAAATAAATAAAAAAAAAAAAAAATATATGTGACCGCAATCCCACCTGTGCAGTGGGAAGGATTGTTTTAGTGGACTGTATGCGAAACATTAATTTGACCGTGGTGCAGCAAATGTCGGGGCTTACCTTTTTGTGGGTGGCGAACTGGGACGTCGGACACAAGTGTCTCGCTTTTTCTTCACACGCACTGATGCTAAACTATGGATTTACACTACTTTGACAAAAAACGATGCCACACACACGAGGGTTGGTTGACTTCTCTTCAAACGAGGGTTTGCAAAAGTCGCGCATGGGCATAGCCCCTAAATCGGCTGCACCAGCGCAATACAAAATACAAAACGCGGTAAAGTCAAAGTGATCCAATTATCAAACAATATGAGTGATTGAATGAACTTGACTTTAGAGGATTCTTTTTATTGAACAAAGGATATAAATGCACTTACACCTCACTAATTACAACCGGATTACCCCAGGGGAGCTTGACCGCACCGACACTTTTCTTGCTATTTATTAATGATATAATAAGCTCAATTAACAATAACAAACACAGTATTGTAAACTATGCGGATGATACAAATGTATTAATATCCGCCAAAGACACCGAACATTTGATTATAGAAGCCGGTTTAGTATTTGATTCAATTAAATCTTGGTTTTTGAAAAATAAATTAATAATCAATGATGATAAAACAAATATAATGGTATTCAATAGTAGATCATCAAGCACGGAAAATGGAATTGAATCAATTGACATAGGTGGGAAATCCGTAAATATTAGTCAAAACGTTAAATTTCTGGGGGTATACATTGATAATAAAATTAATTGGAATGAACATATAAACGTAACTGCAAAAAAAATTAAACTCAGTCATATACACGTTAAGAGAACTATCGAAATATCTTAATAAAGATGTCGTAAAAACTGCATACACGGCTAATTTTGACAGCATCATGCCCTATGGAATAATCTTCTGGGGTAATAAACCGGATGCTCAAAAAATATTTATTCTCCAAAAGAAGGCTATTAGAATAATGTTAAATGTAAATTACAAACAATCGTGTCGAGGTGTATTTAGACGGAATAATATGCTAACAATGTATGGAACATATATAATGGAAAGCATATTATTTTATTACAAGCACCTAACAGGAAATGATAATAAATCCTTAAAATATAACACACGAACCAAAGATTATATTTACCCCCAGCATAAGCTCAAAACCACAGAATCTGCAGTACAATATTCTTCCATTAAACTATTTAATTCACTTCCCAATAGTATTAAAATTTATAAAAACAATTTTAAACTGCTAAAAAAAGAATTGCATGTGCTTCTGATCGAATGCGAGCCGTATTCTATTTTAGAATTCATTAACCAATGTAAATATAGGTAGGTATAAGCAAATATTTAATTATCATTATGTAAATGTATGTCAAATCAAATAATATTATATTTAAGGTAGCTTGTAAGTTTTTTGATGCAACTTTCTCTTTGTATATGTATATATATATGACTTTGAAATAAAGATATATATATATATATATATATTATTATTACCTAACGCAGCGTCCTCCACTTTTAATTCAGTCAATCGTTTGTAATTCCTAACCTCAACATCCTCCCCGGTCGTCAAACACAACTGCCGGATTAACTCGATAGCTCCGGGCTCACCGCACAAATGTATTTCTTCCGCGCAAATACCCAACAGCGCTCTCGTCCACGCCCAACCTCTGCCCATATCACGAATCATTTGAATCTCGTCTATAACGGCTACTTCATCTAAAAAATAATTAATCAATATACTAATAATCCTTCCAATCACAAACTGCATCTCTGCAGGACCCTTAAGCTCAAAAAAGCTTGTGGGGGGATGGGGGCTTATTATTATAGCCTATCTTGGCCCTGCAGTTGCAGATAGTAACCCACTGAACAAAACACAAACAAATAACGTTATATCAACATTAAACGTTGTTTTAATGTTGATGAAACATTACTTAAATGGATTTGCTCAGTGGGAAGGATGTTCTGAATAAAATCTTGAAAATAAACTTACATGGAGTGCTAACCGATGTCATTTCTACCGTGCACGAAACGTGCGAGGATGCATTCCCTGAAGGATCGGCATAATTACGCTCTTCGCCCGTTACTAAATCACAAGGGGTTCCCTAAAATTATTCATTTAAATAGTGTTTGTTGTGCTTAAACATAAAGGATTAGTTAAGTAGCATTAACATTTTTCGCTCCGCCCAGCAAATCCAAATTTTCATGGTTTTCTAACCTCGAAATTTTACTTCATGCGCCACGCGTATAAAACACAGATTTCAAGTTCGAAAGTTCGAATATACATGAATTTCAGAATATTTTACACTCGACAAATTTTCTTGGGGCTTTTCTAAACTCGAAATTTTACTTCATGCGCCATGCGTATAAAACACAAATTTTAAGTAAAGTTAGAATATACATATATTTGACAATATTATAGTGTTTTGTACGCGTGGCGCATGAAGTAAAATTTCGAGTTTAGAAAAGCCCGAAAATTTGTCTCTGGTCGCTACGCGACCCGAGACAAATTTTCACAGGGCTTTTCTAAACTCGAAATTTTACTTCATGCTTAGTCTGGGAGTGGAAAACACTCGTTTAAAGCTTCAAATAGAACATTTTTACAAACAACGAAGCCTGTAAATTTACAGCGAATATAAACATCGGTATATATATATATATATATATATATATATATATATATATATATATATATATATATAAATATATATATATATATATATATATATATATATATATATATATATATAAAATATATACATATATATATATATATAAACATCGGTATATATGTATATATATATATAAAATATATACATATATATATATATATATATATATAAACATCGGTATATATGTATATATATACCGATGTTTATATATATATATATATATATATATATAATATATATACATATATATATATATATATATATAAACATCGGTATATATGTATATATATACCGATGTTTATATATATATATATATATATATATAATATATATATATATATATATATATATATATATATATATATATAATATATATATATATACATATATATATATATATAATATATATACATATATATATATATAAACATCGGTATATATGTATATATATACCGATGTTTATATATATATATATATATATATATATATATATATATAAACATCAACATCGGTATATATATATATATATATATAAAATATATATATATATATATATATATATATATATATATATAAACATCAACATCGGTATATATATATATATATATATAAAATATATATATATATATATATATATATATATATATATATATATATATATATATATATATATATATATTATATATATATATATTATATATATATTATATATATATATATATTATATATATATACATATATATATATAAACATCGGTATATATATATATATATATATATTATATATATATACATATATATATATAAACATCGGTATATATATATATATATATATTATATATATATACATATATATATATAAACATCGGTATATATATATATATATATATTATATATATATACATATATATATATAAACATCGGTATATATATATATATATACCGATGTTTATATATATATATATAAACATCGGTATATATATATAAACATCGATATATATATATATATATGTATATATATATATATACATCGGTATATATATACATAAACATCAGTATATATATATATATATATATATATATATATATATATAAACATCGGTATCCACCCTTAATAATGATTTATTTGTTTGCTTATCACTTGCTTATTCAGCAGTATAAATATAATATAAATACGGATCCAGCACATCCCCAGTCAGTCTACTTTTGTCAGCCACGTTAACCGCGTACCGCTGCGTGTTATTTTACAGAGTTTATTTTAAGTCAATTTAAGTTAAGTTAAGTTTAGAGTTGTAATCTCATAGGAAATATATTAAGTGTGTTTAATCAGTGTTTCCTTAAAAAGCTCACCTTTTAATCTAAATCCGATTTATAAACGTCTAAAATCAAACAATTAATCATTCGTGGCTGGGATCCGTTAAAAATCACCCTGGTGTCAGAAGTTAAATAAATACAAAACCTTTCGTGATTGTGTGTCGGCCCCTAAAATTCGGGATTAGTTCGGGACGCAACAATATACATACTCAAACTTTTACTTAACCAGAGGTTTAATCAATGATTAGTGGACATTAAAGTGAATCTGTCGTGACGCTTAAATATAAACTTACCCTCGTATTACTCTTATTGAACACCTCGTTAGCCAGTAACTTCAAAGGCCCGCAATAGACCCCAGACTTTGCGGTTAGAAACCTCTCCAGCGCGTGAAAAGTCTTACCGCTGTTCGTCGGTCCCGCGTGAAAAATAATCTTCCTCGTGATCGCTCTGGCCTCCGGATACCAGTTGGCGGGCGACCGTAGATCTGAGATTTTCTTCAAATCGTCCATGCAATCCAAATGTGGAAACATCTGCTTCGCATGACGCAAAAAGTAGGGAAAAATATCAGTCGGATTTCCCGCCCCTTGCAAAATATCACTGATCACTACGTGGAGATCGACCGGGAGTGTTTGAGCTTCGAGGCAGTATCTTCGAAAACTGACGTACGCTTGATGCTGTAAATAATCTATGAAAAAATATTCAGACATTAACAAAATCAAGCCTAACCTCACATTTATTTAAACAGGGTTCTTTACAGCGATGGCTCGCAGCCTAACTTCAGGGTCGGCCACAGCGCCAAGGCACACAAAAATTGAGGTTGGAATAATGCTTTAGAAATACAAGGATTCAAACATTAACAAAACCAACCCTAACCTCACATTTATTTAAACAGGGTTCTTTACAGCGACGGCTCGCAGCCTAACTTCAGGGTCGGCCACAGAGCCAAGGCACACAAAATTTGAGGTTGGAATAGCGCTTTATAAATACAAGGAATTGCACAACAAAGTCACCTTTCAATAAGGGATACATATTACCTTGGGTCTCTGGCCTACCCTGAAGTTAGGCTGCGAGCCGCCGCTGGTTCTTTAAGGCACTATACACACACTCTTTTATTGATGATTGAACAGCACGCTCTTTCCCGAAGTTCTGCATTAAACGACACAATCTTTCCTGCAGTTCGACGTTGAGGAAAGAGTGTGCCGCACGTAAAAGACGTCGAGGATTGAATGCCGTTCAGAAGTAGAGTTCAATTCTCAACGCAAAAGCGGATGTCTAAAGACAAATTCTACACATTTGCGTGGCGTGTTACGTTTCAACATGTTGGAAAGTGTCATATACACATGCAGTATATTAGTTATGTGACACACTAACCTAACCTAACCTAAACTAACCCTACCTAGCGCACAATAAGACCTACGGTATCCGTAGGACCACGGATACCGCAGGTCTTATTTCGCCCGTAAGCGTAATGGGAGGTGCTCCTTATTGCTATCGCTATCTAGATAAACATATGGGAGGAGGACCACGGATACCGCAGGTCTTATTGTGCGCTAGGTAGGGTTAGGTTAGGTTAGTGTGTCATATAACTAATATACTGCATGTGTAAATGAGACTTTCCAACATGTTGGAAACGTAACACGCCATACAAATGTGTAGAATTTGTCTTTAGACGTCTGCTTCTGCTTGTACGCTTAGTAGGATTAGTTTAGGTTAGGGTTCTAGAGAGAATGTATTCATAATTGGGTTTAAATGCATGCTTGACAACGTTCTTTCGTCGACGAATTTTGTCAATAGAGAGTTTTATTTTATCGTTTTACAAAATACGGTTACACAAACGTCCACGTTAAACTTCCTCGGTACTCGGTATAAGGCTGCGTTTCCGGGCAATAAGCAAGTTTAGTGTAGGTATAAGCGTTAGCGTATTTCATAAAAGTATAAACTAAAACTTCCTATTCTTGTCTCTATGCAAAACTTGCAATCGACGCAATGTCGATGTATGTGTATCGACATTGCATCGACTTCCAGTGTACGACATTCAATCGTCAACGCAAAAGTGTGCGACATTCAATCATCAACGCAAAAGTGTGCGACATTCAATCATCAATGCAAAAGTGTGCGACATTCAATCGTCAACGCAAAAGTGTGCGTGTATGGAATTAACTTACTGTCGAGTCCGTTTTCACTGAGCAACAGCTTAATCTCCCGCTTTTGATAAAACTTATTCAAAACCTTCAGCAAATCGGCCTTATTCAACGAGCCGGTCAATTCCGCCCCCACGTTTATATCATCTGGGGTCGACTGTACGGGCACCGGAACAAACAGCGTGGACACTGAGGGAGAGTTGCCCTTTTTCCCCCTGCTCTGTAAATAGCTGCTTACTTTCGGCACCAAATTTTCTTGAACGGTTCGCGGTTGGAAAATGTGTAAATTTTGCGCGGCCCCGCACAAAACACGCAAACGACGGGTGTTTTGTAACATTGTTTTTTTGTAATTAATGATTAAAAAAAGTTGTATATTGTGAGATTTTTGTGGTTATGTTTTTGAAAGGCACATTTTTAGGTTATGCAGTGTCGGCAATTATTTTAAATAGAAAATAAATAATCTGGAATTTTATTTACTTATCTGATTGGATTAGATTAGAGTACAACGAAAAAATAACTTGGTTTTAATTATAATTACAATAATAGATTAACGTTGAATTGGTTAAAATTGTCTAAATGATGTTTTACATCTCAATACAAAGAGGATTTTTATGAAGAGTTGGTACAAACGATTATAAGCGGTTAATTAAAATTATGAAAATAATACACTTTTTAAAATTGGTTATAACTGTTTTAACGTAAAGCCCAAGTTTTCTTTTAAACTTCTGTAGGCGATATTTTTGAATTACCCGCTTGCGCGCGCCATCTAACGCCGCGGAAAGGAAATGTATTTCATGTTGGCTAAACTTATGAGATTTTAGGAAAACTATGTTCAGGTTGTTGAATCATAGAGAATTATTAGAAGACGAGAAGGTTACGTTAAGTTATGTGAAATTGTTGTTAACGATTATTAAAGTTTTAAACAAATACAGTCCGTCTAATTTCCAACCCCACCAAGAGGCCATCCCGGACTACAATTAGAATAATAGATAAACGTTGAATTGGTTAAAATTGCCTAAATTATGTTTTACATCTCAATTTGAGTACGATTATTATGTAGAGTTGGTACGACTGATTATAAGCGGTTAATTTAAATGATGAAAATAATACATTTGTTAGAATTTGTTTCACCTGTTTTAACGTGAAGCTCAAGTTTTATTTTAAACTTCACAATATTTTAGTGTTTTATACGCGTGGCGCATGAAGTAAAATTTCGAGTTTAGAAAAGCCCCGTGAAAATTTGTCTCGGGTCGCTGCGCGACCCTCGACAAATTTTCACGGGGCTTTTCTAAACTCGAAATTTTACTTCATGCTTAGTCTGGGAGTGGAAACACTCGTTAGAAGTTTCAAATTTAACGCATTTAAGAAATCAAAGAATTCCTGAACATTTACATCAACATTAGTATATGAAAATTCTATGTGTATTTTACTCAGTAGTACAGTATAAATCCCACAGGATAGAATGGGATATACTGTGGAATTACAGCTGAAACTATTGAATTAATTTTTTATCTAAGTTAGATTGGTAGCAGTTGTTTTCTTGGTATTCAAAGTTATATACAAACAAAAGATCTTCTTCTCTCTTCTTCTTTCTTGTTTAATGGCCTTGGCAACTGGGCCCTTTCGACCAGTCTCTGCTATTATCAAACAAAAGATATTTCAATATAAAAATTGACACTAATTTAACTAAAATAACATATACATTGGTTGTTGTAAGTATAGATAATACTTAATTAAGTCAAAAATTATCTTAAAATATTATACATACACAATTTATAGATTAAGGATGATCAAATGTTTATTTTATATATATATGTATAGAAATACATATATTTTTCTATGTTATTATATAGCAAAGATGCTAAATAAAGATTATTATTATTATTATTAAAATTACAAATACGTAATACGTATTTTAATCAATAATTATTTTAGAAGTACAAATTTTTAAGTTGGCAATTGTCAAGGCTCTCGCTCGATTCACACGTGTTTATTTATGCTAATTTAATATAAAAATTGACACTGCTTAAGGTAAAATAATAAATATACTAATTGTTGTAACATAAGTGTAAATAATGGGTAATTTATCTAAATATTATTTTAGAATTACAAGTTTTTAAGTTGGTGCCTTTGTCAGCTGTCAAGGCGATCCTTGGATTTATACGAGTTTATGAATGCTAATTCAATATAAAAACATACAATAATTAAAATAAAATGATAAATACATTAATTGTTGTTACGTAAGTATAGATAATACGTAATTCAAGCATAAATTATTTTAGATTTACATATTGTTAAGTGAATTTAATGATTTAATATATGCAACTCGTTCAACATACACGTACTTTGGGTTGCATACGCTGCAACTCTGTTGTCACGTGTTGTCCACTCCCAGACTAAGCATGAAGTAAAATTTCGAGTTTAGAAAAGCCCCGCGTAGAAAATTTGTCGAGGGTCGCGCAGCGACCCGAGACAAATTTTCACGGGGCTTTTCTAAACTCGAAATTTTACTTCATGCGCCACGCGTATAAAACACTGATTTGGAGTGAAGCTCAAAATGTACTGCTTAGGTTTTACCCTAAATAAAGTCATAAAAGTTAAGCATTCAAGTATAAATTATTATAGACTTACATATTGTTAAGTGAATGTAATGATTTAATATAAGCAACTAGTTCAACATACGCGTATTTTGGGTTGCATACGCTGCAACTCTCTTGTCACGTGTTGTCCACTCCCAGACTAAGCATGAAGTAAAATTTCGAGTTTAGAAAAACCCCGTGTAGAAAATTTGTCGAGGGTCGCGCAGCGACCCGAGACAAATTTTCGCGGGGCTTTTCTAAACTCGAAATTTTACTTCATGCGCCACGCGTATTAACCACTGATTTAGAGTGAAGCTCAAAATATACTGCTTGGGTTTGACCCCAAATAAAGTCATAAAAGTTAAGCATTCAAGTACCGGGCTTTCATTAATTCCCGAACCCCACGTGACTAACTTTAAAATTGCCGCGTAAATTATTGTATTTGTACGTTGGAGGCTTTGAAAAAAGTAACGAAACGTTACTAAAGTCAAATTTGACATAAACGTTTATGCGCGGTGCATCGTTAAACCAACCTTTGAGATCTTACAAGATTCGCCCGGAATTTTCAGGTAAGCAAAAATTGTTTAATTATTCTGAAACATTGAGTTTTATTTCTATTTATTTTGCAGAGTCAATTTGCTAGGATAAGCAAATACTGCGAAAATGGTATTTACAACGGAGCAAGACGCGTTTATTTTGATGGCACATTTTCGTAGTGCTTAATATTAATATTAATATTTTCAGTCGTCATAAAAATACGCCGGCGAATAAATATTTTTAAATCTAGGGAATTTTTGTGTGAGCCATACCACCTTGTACATTTGGTTGCCTATTATTTTTGGTCACGTGGGGTTCGGGAATTAATGAAAGCCCGGTATAAATCATTATAGACTTACATTTTATTAAGTGAATTTAATGATTTAATATCTGCAACTCGTTCAACATAACGGTATTTTGGGTTGCATACGCTGCAACTCTGTTGTCGCGTGTTGTCCACTCCCAGACTAAGCATGAAGTAAAATTTCGAGTTTAGAAAAGCCCCGCTTAGAAAATTGGTCGAGGGTCGCGCAGCGACCCGAGACAAATTTTCACGGGGCTTTTCTAACTCGAAAGTTTACTTCATGCGCCACGCGTATAAAACACTGATTTAGAGTGAAGCTCAAAATGTACTGCTTAGGTTTTACCCTAAATAAAGTCATAAAAGTTAAGCATTCAAGTATAAATTAATATAGATTTACATATTGTTAAGTAAAGTTTAATGATTTGATATATGCAACTCGTTCAACATACGCGTACTTTCGGTTGCATACGCTGCAACTCTATTGTCACGTGTTGTCCACTCCCAGACTACGCATGAAGTCAAATTTCGAGTTTAGAAAAGCCCCGCGTAGACAAATTTTCACGGGGCTGTTTGTTCTAAACTCGAAATTTTACTTTATGCGCCACGCGTAATACACTGATTTAGAGTGGCATAAATTATTATAGACTTACATATTGTTAAGTGAATTTAATGATTTAATATATGCAATTCGTTCAACATACGCGTACTTTCGGTTGCATACGCTGCAACTCTGTTGTCATGTGTTGTTTGTTGAGACAAATTTTCACGGGGCTTTTCTAAACTCGAAGTTTTACTTCATGCGCCACGCGTATAAAACACTGACTTAGAGTGCAGCTCAAAATATACTGCTTAGGTTTGACCCTAAAGAAAGTCATTAAAGTTAAGCAAAAATTATTTCAGAATTACATATTGTTAAGTTGGCCCCATTGTCAGTTGTCAACGCGATCCTTCAATTTATACGTGTTGTCAAATCGATTCCTCAAGAAATATACAGATGTGAAATCAAAAATTACTTTCCGCATAACTAAAACCGCACGCGTAATTCAAACCCCCTCAACACGACACATCCAACCACAAAAATCAGTGACAAGAAGTGGATTTTACGTGCTCCGAATGTAATTGCATAAAATGTCTGATGTAACCGACTTGAAACCCGCTTTACCAAAAACAGGCCAGTTGATAGTCGAGGATATCGAGGAACTAGTGCTGTGCAAACCGCGTTTGATACCCCTGAAGAGTTTCACGCTGGAAAAATTGGAGAGGATGCAGCAAGCGGCGCAGAAGCTCGTCGATGAACACAGTCAGGAATCGAGCGTGGAAGAGGATTAGTTTGTTGTTTTAAAAGGGCGGTTTATTGGGGTTCGAGATGCATTACGGGCCGATCATCTCGAAGATACTGCTTTCTTTTCTGTTTTCGTCGTTCGTGTTGTATCGGTACGGGAACTGGTTCCGACATCATGTTATCGTCACGTTGGTGGTGCTGCTCGCGTGGTTTTTCAGTTTTTTGATTATATTAGCACTTCCATTGGATATCATATCTGTGAGTATTTAACACAATTTATTATTCTTATTATCACTGCTAGCAGAGGTAAACGGCGAAGCCGATGAAGCCACTGCATTATGCTTGTTTCAGTTTTCACTTTTATCACAGCCAATTTGACTAGACTAGTTAAAATCCTTAGTATTTCTATATTGGAATAATTGTAAAGCCTTAGTATTAGTCCCAATATCACACAACGGCAAGTAGGTGCATGCTTGCGGTAGCCCGTACGTAGCACAATGGGCCTAATGAGGCTTGAATGCAATTCAGAAATGCGCACTCCCTAAAAAACCAGCCTGTGCGTAAGTCCTGTTAAAATTGGCACGTTTTAACTTGTTGTACGGGACGGAGCAATGCACATAGCGCACACTGTCCGGATATATGCGCCGGCTCAACCATAGTTTACGGTCTACACTTGTACCCCTTAGGCTCAACCATAATTTACAGTCTACACTTTTTTTATCAAGTATGTCGGTTCCAAACAATTTGACAGGATTTATAATGGACAAAATGTCGTATGGATTTATAATGACCGATGTTAAGATAGCCATAGATTTTCCAGCCACGGATTTGCCCGGCGCATCCACCATCGATCGTAAATTAGAATAAATGTTTTTCTTAATTTAAGGCATATTATTAATGAAACAAAGAAAACTAAACTAATTCCAGCCCTAAAAATATAGCTCATCCAACCTTAAATTTATTTTCGTATATAGGATTTATCAAACACAAATAGATAGTCCTCCCAAAAGCATGTAATAAAATGACCAGATTTCAAACTTAAATTAAAAGTATGTAGTTGTGATTAAAATTATTTCTTTTAACTCTGACGTGTAGCTTAAAGCCTAACTAAGCCATTTAAGCTATAAAATTTTGGCAAAAATGTTAAATGAATTTTTTAGAAATTTTTTCCATCCGAACGACTCGAATAAAATGACCAGATTTCAAACTTAAATTAAAAATATGTAGATGTGATTAAAATTATTTCTTTTAACTCTGACGTGTAGCTTACAGCCTAACTAAGCCATTTAAGCTATAAAATTTTGGCAAAAATGTTAAATGAATTTTATATAAATTTTTTCCATCCGAACGACTCGAATAAAATGACCAGATTTCAAACTTAAATTAAAAATATGTAGTTGTGATTAAAATTATTTCTTTTAACTCTGACGTGTAGCTTACAGCCTAACTAAGCCATTTAAGCTATAATATTTTGGCAAAAATGTTAAATGAATTTTTTAGAAATTTTTTCCATGCGAACGACTCGAATAAAATGACCAGATTTCAAACTTAAATTGAAAATATGTAGTTGTAATTAAAATTATTTCTTTTAACTCTGACGTGTAGCTTACAGCCTAACTAAGCCATTTAAGCTATAAAATTTTGGCAAAAATGTTAAATGAATTTTTTAGAAATTTTTTCCATCCGAACGACTCGAATAAAATGACCAGATTTCAAACTTAAATTAAAAATATGTAGTTGTAATTAAAAGTATTTCTTTTAACTCTGACGTGTAGCTTACAGCCTAACTAAGCCATTTAAGCTATAAAATTTTGGCAAAAATGTTAAATGAATTTTTTAGAAATTTTTTCCATCCGAACGACTCGAATAAAATGACCAGATTTCAAACTTAAATTAAAAATATGTAGTTGTAATTAAAAGTATTTCTTTTAACTCTGACGTGTAGCTTACAGCCTAACTAAGCCATTTAAGCTATAAAATTTTGGCAAATATGTTAAATGAATTTTTTAGAAATTTTTTCCATGCGAACAACTCGAATAAAATGACCAGATTTCAAACCTAAATTAAAAATATGTAGTTGTAATTAAAATTATTTCTTTTAACTCTGACGTGTAGCTTACGGCCTAACTAAGCCATTTAAGCTATAATATTTTGGCAAAAATGTTAAATGAATTTTTTAGAAATTTTTTCCATGCGAACGACTCGAATAAAATGACCAGATTTCAAACTTAAATTAAAAATATGTAGTTGTAATTAAAATTATTTCTTTTAACTCTGACGTGTAGCTTACAGCCTAACTAAGCCATTTAAGCTATAAAATTTTGGCAAAAATGTTAAATGAATTTTTTAGAAATTTTTTCCATCCGAACGACTCGAATAAAATGACCAGATTTCAAACTTAAATTAAAAATATGTAGTTGTAATTAAAAGTATTTCTTTTAACTCTGACGTGTAGCTTACAGCCTAACTAAGCCATTTAAGCTATACAATTTTGGCAAATATGTTAAATGAATTTTTTATAAATTTTTTCCATGCGAACGACTCGAATAAAATGACCAGATTTCAAACTTAAATTAAAAATATCTTGTTGTAATTAAAATTATTTCTTTTAACTCTGACGTGTAGCTTACAGCCTAACTAAGCCATTTAAGCTATAATATTTTGCCAAAAATGTTAAATGAATTTATTAGAAATTTTTTCCATCCGAACGACTCGAATAAAATGACCAGATTTCAAACTTAATTTAAAAATATGTAGTTGTGATTAAAATTATTTCTTTTAACTCTGACGTGTAGCTTAAAGCCTAACTAAGCCATTTAAGCTATAACATTTTGTCAAAAATGTTAAATACATTTTTTATAAATTTTTTCCATTCGAACGACTCGAATAAATTGACCAGATTTCGAACTTAACTTAAAAATATGTAGTTGTGATTAAATTTATTTCTTTTAACTCTGACGTGTAGCTTAGAGCCTAACTAAGCCATTTAAGCTATAACATTTTAGCAAAAATGTTAAATGAATTTTTTATAAATTTTTCCTATCCGAAAGACTCGAATAAAATGACCAGATTTCAAACTTAAATTAAAAATATGTAGTTGTGATTAAAATTATTTCTTTTAACTCTGACGTGTAGCTTACAGCCTAACTAAGCCATTTAAGCTATAAAATTTTGGCAAATATGTTAAATGAATTTTTTAGAAATTTTTTCCATGCGAACGACTCGAACAAAATGACCAGATTTCAAACCTAAATTAAAAATATGTAGTTGTAATTAAAATTATTTCTTTTAACTCTGACGTGTAGCTTACAGCCGAACTAAGCCATTTAAGCTATAATATTTTGGCAAAAATGTTAAATGAATTTTTTATAAATTTTTTCCATGCGAACGACTCGAATAAAATGACCAGATTTCAAACCTAAATTAAAAATACGTAGTTGTGATTAAAATTATTTCTTTTAACTCTGACGTGTAGCTTAAAGCCTAACTAAGCCATTTAAGCTATAACATTTTGTCAAAAATGTTAAATACATTTTTTATAAATTTTTTCTATTCGAACGACTCGAATAAATTGACCAGATTTCGAACTTAAATTAAAAATATTTAGTTGTGATTAAATTTAAATCTTTTAACTCTGACGTGTAGCTTAGAGCCTAACTAAGCCATTTAAGCTATAACATTTTAGCAAAAATGTTAAATGAATTTTTTATAAATTTTTCCTATCCGAAAGACTCGAATAAAATGACCAGATTTCAAACTTAAATTAAAAATATGTAGTTGTGATTAAAATTATTTCTTTTAACTCTGACGTGTAGCTTACAGTCTAACTAAGCCATTTAAGCTATAAAATTTTGGCAAAAATGTTAAATGAATTTTTTATAAATTTTTTCCATGCGAACGACTCGAATAAAATGACCAGGTTTCAAACTTAAATTAAAAATATGTAGTTGTAATTAAAATTATTTCTTTTAACTCTGACGTGTAGCTTACAGCCTAACTAAGCCATTTAAGCTATAATATTTTGGCAAAAATGTTAAATGAATTTTTTAGAAATTTTTTCCATGCGAACGACTCGAATAAAATGACCAGATTTCAAACTTAAATTAAAAATATGTAGTTGTAATTAAAATTATTTCTTTCAACTCTGACGTGTAGCTTACAGCCTAACTAAGCCATTTAAGCTATAAAATTTTGGCAAAAATATTAAATGAATTTTTTAGAATTTTTTTCCATGCGAACGACTCGAATAAAATGACCAGATTTCGAACTTAAATTAAAAATATGTAGTTGTGATTAAATTTATTTCTTTTAACTCTGACGTGTAGCTTACAGCCTAACTAAGCCATTTAAGCTATAATATTTTGGCAAAAATGTTAAATGCATTTTTTAGAATTTTTTTCCATGCGAACGACTCGAATAAAATGACCAGATTTCAAACTTAAATTAAAAATATGTAGTTGTAATTAAAATTGTTTCTTTTAACTCTGACGTGTAGCTTACAGCCTAACTAAGCCATTTAAGCTATAAAATTTTGGCAAAAATGTTAAATGAATTTTTTAGAAATTTTTTCCATGCGAACGACTCGAATAAAATGACCAGATTTCAAACTTAAATTAAAAATATGTAGTTGTAATTAAAATTATTTCTTTTAACTCTGACGTGTAGCTGTAGCAGAGTTAAAAGAAATAATTTTAATCACAACTACATATTTTTAATTTATGTTTGAAATGCCTAAAAACAACTCGCGATCATACAAAATTTTACATCGTTTTATTATGCATTTTGTCGCCATAAATTATATTTTTTTTCGGGCGGATCGCCTGATCACAGGAGCCGCTGTACGAGGTCGCGCAGCCCTCCTTTGGTCGGGTTTTCCCCATCGATGGGCAGTTTCACCGCTCGGAAAGTGAACCTGGAACATAAACAAGATAATCACCATAAAGTAAACATGATTTGCTATTGAAATACTGGAGCCGATTTTTGAAAAAGTGATTTTTACGAAAATGACGGCCATTTGTAACGATTTGGTCATTTTTGACCTATAAAATTTGCCACAAAATCGAGGTTTAAAAATCCAAATTTGAGAAAATCGAAAATCGGCTCCAGTATTTCGATGCATAATTTAATTCCCTATAAATTTCGCAAAGATTCATCGAAATCGGTTAAAAACTGTAAGCGTGAGACTTCCCACCAGTTTTAAAAATGTCGTTTTGAGATAAACGCGTTTGAAGTTTTGAAAAAGTTTGACTGCGGATAACTTTTTGATGGGTTCAGCTTGCACGCCGAAAACTGGTCATCATAAGCTTTCGGGTGTTCTGAACACGAATATGAGGTCAAATTAAAAAAAACAAGATGGCGGATCCAATATGGCGGACTTAAAAAAAAATTACTCAGTGATTTCGGCCAAAACGTTGATATAAGGGTTTTCGGGGTCGCTGAACGTGAATTTATCATTAGATTTTTGAAAATTCAACATGGCGGACCAAAAAAGTACCAATTTTGATCAATATAAAGGTAATTTTGAGCATTATAAGGGGTTTTTTACCCGTGAAACCACTCTTCGAAAAACCCTTGCACTGTAAATATATGCAAGTAAAAAATACCTTTAGTCAGCAATCCCGGCGCCGTACAATTGCCCTTCTGCATTCGCATCCAGGTAGTCCAGCTGTTTTCTCGCCGCCACGCTGTTTCTCCGGGCCTCTCTGGCGGCATCGGTGAGACGTCCCTCTGCGCGCTGCACTCGCTGGGCGTCGGCCTTGACGCAGAAGTTGTAGCACTGCGGACCGATTGCGAGCTGCATAACCTGCATTATTTGCATTATGCTGTGGAGTCCGTCGTTGTGATTGCAGGCATCAATACTGCTCGCGATGTCCACGACAGATTTTCCAGAATGGAACATTTTGGGAGCCATCTGCCAGAGCACCGCGTTGAAGCTTTCGTTCGAATTTTGCGTGAACCCGCCTAGGCACCGTCCCAGCAACTCGTCCCGGCTCAGCTCTTCGTAGACGGGACGGAGAGCGTAAAAAATCTCCTGCTTCATCGCTGGTTTGTGTCGGTATTCCGTAAGTTGACTCGTTGCGTTTGCCTGTTGCCAGGAGCACCATGAATCCTCGCCTACCGGACATTTCTGGTGCTGCGGCTTGTCATCAGTGGACACTTTGTGGTACAGAGTGGCCCATATTTACCGCTTCATTGACTCAACGGATGACGAATTTCGCCGAATCGCCAAACCGTAATAAATTGTCAACTCGTCAATCAGCTTGCCCGTCAATTTCCCCTTGCCTCCGAGTCCTTTCGTTGACTTTACAAGCGCGCGAAGATGACGGCCCATGCGCTTCTGGACGTGGTCAATACACTCTTTCTTTGCCACGGTCAAATCGTCGTATGGGTGAGACTCCAGAATCCCCTTGAAGATCTTGCTGTCACCGTCTCCGATGTACTGGCAGTACTTGACGTTGTAGAGAGACTCCGAACGCTTAAACATCTCGATGACAGCATCGACCTCCATTTTCCCCGATGATCCGTCGTGGTTTCGCTCGCAGTGGTCGTCATGGTCGATCTTCCACTCCTCGTATTCCGCAGTTCCTTCCTTGCTTTTCCAGGTGTCACAGGCCTTGCAAATTTTAGACTTCACCTGAAGGTCGAGTATCTTCCCCGTGCGCCAGCCGATGAGGCTTGTCACGCCTAACAAGGAAGAAAAACCTCTCTTCTTCCACGTACCGTCACCGGAGACGGTCAGCCCCCTCGAATCCCCATCCTGCTCGGACAACTCCTTCTCCTTGGCAGCTGCAGTCTTCATTGACAGGTCTCGGACGGCACAGGCGGCGATAGAAACAGTTCGGACCAATTTGTCGTAAAACGATCGGAAGACGGGATGGGGCAGACACATAAAAGCGTAGAACTTCTCAATGCCGTTCACTCCAATTCCAAGAATCCGCATACTCAATACCAGACGGCGATTGGCATCGTACGCATGGCCGATTAGCAGGCAGGAGTTTACGTACTGCGGCTCACACGTAGCACAAGCAACGACGATTTTTGACCCCAAACCTCTAATACTGCTTTCCTGGAAGCGAATATCGGAACCGCACTTCTTACAGACCACCAGTTGTGCTAGTGCAGTAAATACGCTGACGAACTCGATCAGACGGTACTCGAAAGTCGTGTCCATATTAACGTGGTAGTCGTCCGGCGACGTGCGGAGTTTCTTCGCCGACGCTGACACTTGCTCGCTGTCACCCTCCATCCGCTACGGAGTCGGCGGCTTTTGTTTCCTGCGGAGTTCTCCCACACGCGACGAGGTTTCCCTCGAACCTTTGTGTCCTGAGTACACGCGTTTGCCAGGCATTTCGGATGCGGATAAACACGTGACGACTAATGCGTGGAATGACGCTCCACAAACTGAGGTTAATGAGACCGGAAACTACGAAAATTAATATTTGGCGATGCCAGCGCCACCTGCAATAAACTATTTCCCCATTAGGGACTTACCGGCCCAAAGATGGCCGGTAAAGAGAAAAAGAGACGAGTTTCCACCGCGCGCGCTGGCGCTCGGTCAGCGCGCCGGAACATTTTTTCGGAAATCGTCTCGTTAACTGGGTTAAATATATCTGGCGGACTTGGGATGCATGCTACATTAAAGTACACATCCCAAGGAACATTTTTAACAAAAAAACCGTCAAAGTGGGATACCCCCTTAATTGCGATTGATTGGCTACAATTTGTAATGGCCATATAGGCAACTCAATTTACACATAACCTAAAAATTAAAGGTGTCAAATCGTATTGGTTGCTTTGGTTAGAACATACGAAAATAAACATTAAAATGTTCGGTGTTACATAAAACTCTCTGTATACGTCATATTCATTGGATAGAGTATTTTGTACGTCATAGGCATAGCGTTAGAAAATTAGTTCGGCATAAGCGTAGCGATGCAAATATTTTCTTATCTCTGGGGTGTTATTATGTCTAATGAGATAAATAAAAATGTTTATATTCATGTATTTATAAAAATAACTTCAATACATTCATTTAAGATTACATTACATTAATTCTTTGTGTGGTAAAGCTTGAAGCAGGGAGCTGGGCAAAGTCCTGTTCTAGAATCTGCACACCAGTACCTGGATTCTTTACGCATTCCCTTTTCATAACATATGACGCAGCGCTTTGTTGGTTTTCGCTTTGTTGTTGGCGGAATTAAGTCCGGAAAATGTCGTTCAAGCAATCTTGATGGTCTGGTAGTTTTAGATTTCCTTTCAGCTCTATCTCTTGGAACGGCGTACCTTTCAATTATCTTTTCTCCAAGCTCCATCATGAAAAGGAATCTTGTCTTTACACCTTCAAGTTTTTTGTAAATAATATAAGAATTTAGGGCTGTCAAATCCAGGAAGTGTCTAAAAATGTTCATATAATATTTCTTTATACGACTTTATAAGGTCGCGGTGGTACAGGCCAATGAGGCCACCCCTACGAATATCTATCTTATACGACTTCTTGCTGTAGAATAGTGATGCAAGTGGTTGTCTGCTAAGTCGACTCCGCCCATATTTTTATTGTAGCTCAATAGACCTTTATTGGCATATCCTACAGTTATTTACAATGTCGACACTATATCACATCTTGCCCTCTTTCTCCCGTCCCACTTTCTCCAGCGTTTTTACCCTAGCTCCGTCCTCCCTCATCCATTCTGTCACCCTTCTATTCCCTTTCACTCCCACCCATTCCTCACTTACACCCTCATACTCCTCCGCCAAGTGCCTCCACGTATCCTTCCCCCATTCACACAACCTACATCTCATATATTCTTCCCCCATCCATCTCTTCCTTCCCCTCTCCCCAGACCCACACCTTGCCCTCGCCATTATCACCCTTTCATCCCTGTTCCACCCATCCTCACTCATGTATCTCGGCACCCTCCCATATACTTGCCATCTCCCAAACATATCATTATATTCACTTTTGTCGTAGCTCAATATAGCTACTGGTTTCTCTACCTCGTTACCGCCTCTTATTTTTACTCTTTAACCACCCTGTGCGTAAGTCCTGTAAAAATTGGCACATTTTAACTCGTCGTTCGGGACGGAGCACTGCACAAAGCGCACACTGGCCCGATATATGCGTCAAATTCATATGAAACAAGCATAATGCAGTGGCTTCATCGGCTTCGCTGCTTGCCTCTGCTAGCAGTGATAATAATAATAATAATAATAATATATTTAATTAATTTCTTAATTAGAAAGGAATCACTTGGTTTGTTTCACTTAATATTAAGTGAAACAAACCAAGTGATTCCTTTCTAATTAAGAAATTAATTAAATATATTTTAATCATGTTTCATCAAGTGATCAATGAGAACCAAACTAAAAATAATAATAATGTGCCAAATGCATTTGAGATAAATCGTGTGTCTCAAAATCGGTCTCGATGCTTCGGGACATATGCATTTGTCATATTTCGTATGGATTTGTATGTGTCTTAAAACTGATTGAAACAATTTGTATTTCAGACTGTATTTAGACAATGCGTAGAAGAAAATATTCACCCGAATATAACGCATGAAGGCAACAGTTCAACAATTCATCCGATAACTTGTGAAGAACCCTGGAGTAATGTTCCAGAGAGAGTTTTTCCCAATTTATGGAGGACTGTTTACTGGACTACACAGTGCTTAACATGGTAATAATAAAAATAAAACAATTTTGACGTGTGATTGTTAATTTCAATCATTTATTTAGGCTTTTTATGCCGATGATGCAATCCTACATAAAAGCCGGAGATTTTACAGTAAAGGGAAAATTAAAATCGGCCTTGATTGATAATGCCATTTATTACGGATCGTATTTGTTTATCTGCGGGATATTGCTGATATATTTGGCCACTAAGGATATTAACATATTCGAATGGTGAGTGATTTGTTTTATTTTTTTAGTTTTGTGTTGTGGTAAATAGGACAATTGCCATACTGTTATCAGGCTTAGGTTGAACGAATATTCATATTTTATCACACTGTGTTATTTTTTTGTTGTACACAACTTTTAAAATATTACTGTTTGGGCTTCAAAGGAAATTAATTTCGAAGGACCATTAATGAACTGCTAATTAAAAACACTTAGATCAATTTTAACTTTACACTATTTATTTAAGACTTTAAAGCAAAATTGATCTCTATCGTAGACTAAAATAAAATGAATAAAAATATGCTCTTGGCGGTTCTGATTCTAGGTGAGTGATTTTCCTTTTTTCCCGCGCTCCTCGCGAAGCTGTTGGGGGTGGTACTTCTCCCTTATTCCGAAGGGAAGGAGATGATTAAGATGCCATCTGATTGGTGATCTTCTGTTCGGGGGAAGAAGGATATTTACCACTGTTGCCGCTAAATTCTCCACGTGCTCCCTTATCTGCACCCAGCTCACTTATATTGCTCTTTTGTTTGCCCAAAACATGCCGTTGCATAATTTGAGCTTAGGTCTTCCGCGAAGATCCTAATGGGCCCTGCCCACGGGGGATCCCGTCTTTTACAAAACTGTACACGTTGTAAAATCTCCCGGCTGCCTCGGTGGCCAGATAATAAGGGCCCCTTTCAGGTAGCAGCCCGTGCTCTTCCCGAGCCTTATAATTTGGGAATCGCGGATAAGTCGTGAATCGGCGGCAACAATTACTTCTAGATATTTTCAGGTAGCAGCCCGTGCTCTTCCCGAGCCTTCTAATTCGGGAATCGCGGATAAATCGTGAATCGGCGGCACACAATTACTTCTGGATATTTTCAGGTAGCAGCTCGTGCTCTTCCCGAGCCTTCTAATTTAGGAATCGCGGATAAGTCGTGAATCGGCGGCAACAATTACTTCTGAATATTTTTGTTTATTAGTTTGGTGTGTTTTGTAAGAACACGTGGTTGTTACGACTCGAAAAATAACAAGAGGTCACTTGTAAAAACTGCTTCTATTGCTCTTTACTGTAGAGAGCTTCGTATGGTAATGGTAAAAAGTATTTACAAAAATACATCAGGGTGGGGTGGTCATCTTCCGTCTCTGTCTTTCCTCCCTCGAGGAGAAAACGGGTACTGGTTGTTTTCAAAAACAACAGGTATCTCCGATTTCAGGCGAAATTTCCAGGAAGGACGGATTGGAATGCGGCCTGGGCCCCCTGATCCGGAAGATGGTCACACCGTCCGTGGGGTTTATTAGGGGTACCGTTTTTAGCGACACAAAACATAACCCAACAAAACGAAGGATCAGAACGCAGGCGGAAATTTATATAATAAATTTCTTGCCCAAATCCGAACAACTTCTAAAAAAAGGAAAGAAATTAAATAATACATTTTTTGGATTGATTGAGTTACAAAAAGATAATTATAACTTTGATTAATACACTTAGAAGCTTTCTTCAACACTTTATTTAGTAACCAAATGTACATTTCGGACACAAAGTGAAACATAAATAATTGATAAATGGTTTCAACCAGCGACAGCTCGCAACCTAATTTCAGGGTAGGCCACTGCGCCAAGGCACACAAAATTTGAGGTTAGGATCGCGCTTTATAAATACCAGGAATTGCATAACAAAGTCACCTTTCAATAACGGATACATATTACCTTGGGTCTCTGGCCTTCCCTGAAGTTAGGCTGCGAGCCGCCGCTGTTTTCAACCTTGGACGTCGGTGATTTCAATGTTAATAGGGTTTTTATTATTAATAAATTACTACTGTTATCGGGGCGCGGGACGTCGCTTGCTGTTTATGATAATTTGAGTGAGCATGAGTTCCGCATAAAAAAACAACGTCCCACCGTAACAACTCCGATTAGCTCAATACTTTAACACACACAATAATAACAAAAGAAACTTACCGAAATCCTAGTTCAAAAGACACTCACTTTTATTATGTTTAATTTAAAATGATTTTTTTTTTTTTTTAAGAGTTTATTTTGTTTTTTTTTTTTTTTTATTTTATTTAGCATCTTTGCTATATAATAACATAGAAAAATATATGTATATCTATATATATATATATATATATAAAATAAACATTTGATCATCCTTAATCTATAAATTGTGTATGTATAATAAATTTATCACATAATACAATGATATAAATATATATATATATATATATATATATATATATATATATATATATATATATATATATATATATATAGTAACATAAGTTAAAATTATTTGTATTCATCTGCGCCTCATTGTAGTTGGTACCTTGGGTTTTATTCCTTCTTTCCTCGCCTCGTGATGTCTGGTTAGTACCCGATCTCGGGCTAACGGTATTGAAGGATTCTTGTGAGTTTTACATTTTCACATTTTCGGTCAGTGTATTTCGTTATTTATTAGTAGGTTTTTTATTTTTATTTTGAATGGAATAAATTTTAGAGATTTTACGTATTTTGGAAGTTTGTTGAAGATGTTTATCGTGTCTGTCGTCAAGTTTTGCATGTATTTTTTGGTGTTGAATTTATCGGTTCTGAGGTCTGATTTTCTTCTGGTTTTATAACTGTGTATTTGTAAATTAACCTCTGACTTCCAAAAACAAGGATAAAATATTTATTCACGACACACAAAGCAAAATAACACAAGAATGATAATGAATGAAATAAATCCCACAAATAAAAGAAAATAAAATAACAATAATATACAATGAACGAACGCAACGACTTACGAACTGACTAATTCGTGACACTTAATGATTTGATGGAAACTTGGTGAAACTTTGTTGATGATAACTCTGATGATGATAACTCCGATGATGATTCGAGCTTGACTCAAGGGGGGGGGGTGGGGGGGGGGGGCAGTGATTGGTCGAGAACGTGGTGGAAGAAGCAGAGGGTGGAGTTTAATGTTTACCTGAGGCCGAAAAGTTTTGGGCCTCTGGTTTTCGACTGCTCCGGCGTGTCGAAGTTTGTGCTGCAGATGTTACGACCATAAACCTTTGTTCTCGATGTTTTTCCGAAATTTTGAGAAATTCCCAAAGGCTTTGTTTTCATGGTCGTAAACATCTACAGCGCGCCTTGGGTTTTATGGTGCTGGTCCTCGGAGGTGCGGAATTTTATGACCTTCCTCGGGGTTGGTCGCGCGCTTTATGATGAGGTAGCTTGCAAGTCGTCATTATTGGTCACGTTCAAGGGAATTCAATGTTGGACTAATTTACATATATTCAAGGAAAAAATATATACAATAGAACACCGAATGATTTGTTACGAACTTGAGCCATTTGGAATTAAAATGATTAAGAAATGAAAAGAGCAAAACAAATGGAGTCCGATGTTTTAGTGAATGTGAGTAAAATAATCGAGTTCCGACGTTTTGAATAAAACGCCGGTAACACTACTTCTATGCTTGAATTAAAAATAAAATAGGATCAAAGAAAATAAAAAGAATCATACCGGGCTTTCATTAATTCCCGAATCCCACGTGACCAAAAATAATAGGCAACCAAATGTACAAGGTGGTATGGCTCACACAAAAATTCCCTAGATTTAAAAATATTTATTCGCCGGCGTATTTTTATGACGACTGAAAATATTATATTTAAAATGATTAAAAAATAGGCTCATCTTCAAAAATGTAACTAATTTTTATTAATTTTCGCAGTATTTGCTTATCCTAGCAAATTGACTCTGCAAAATAAATAGAAATAAAACTCAATGTTTCAGAATAATTAAACAATTTTTGCTTACCTGAAAATTCCGGGCGAATCTTGTAAGATCTCAAAGGTTGGTTTAACGATGCACCGCGCATAAACGTTTATGTCAAATTTGACTTTAGTAACGTTTGGTTACTTTTTTCAAAGCCTCCAACGTACAAATACAATAATTTACGCGGCAATTTTAAATTTAGTCACGTGGGGTTTTACACATCACGATTTTCCTATGTAAATTTTCAGACATTCGTTGTTTTATTAAAAACGTTTAATTTGAAGCAACTAAAGAGTGTTTCCACTCCCAGACTAAGCATGAAGTAAAATTTCGAGTTTAGAAAAGCCTGAAGAATTTGGCTCGGGCGCGTAGCGAAGCGGAGCGACCGAGCCAAATTAGGCTTTTCTAAACTCGAAATTTTACTTCATGCGCCACGCGTATAAACCACTGAAGTTCAAATTGTCCTGATTAACGACCTTTCAGTGAATTATTGTGTATTTATACATAAATATGTGATTATCAAATGAATTTAATGATTTAACATATGCAACTCGTTCAACATACGCGTACGTTGGGTTGCATACGCTGCGATTCTGTTGTCACGTGTTGTCCATTTCCAGACTAAGCATGAAGTAAAATTTCGAATTTTAGCGTATTTTGGAGGTTATATTAGGCACATATTATTGCCCATCCCCACCACAGCATTTCTTGTCTATACTATTCTTGGTCTGAGTTTATAGCCAACAACTATAGAGGTTCTTTTTATTGAACAAACGATATTTTTGTCACCGTCCAATTATTGTTAATACTGAATAATAAAATATCGTTTGCACTTTTCTTGATTTTCGTGTGATTTTCTTAAAGGGCAAAATTGAAAGCCATCGCTTCGTCGGCCAGTAACACGTGGGGTTTGTTCTTGTTGGTGCTCTTATTGGGGTACGCGCTCGTGGCGGTTCCGAGGAACTTGTGGAACAACTCGAATCATTCGTACGTGCTCAACCACGCTTATTTCAAGGCGGCGAAGTTGAGCTCGGATATGGCGGAAGCCGAAGAGACTGTGGACGATGTATTAGAGGTAAGTCAAAAGCAAATCTACACCGTTTTTTTTGATACTAACAAGAGGACTGTTAGTAATGTTCTTTAGATCGTCTCGTTTTTATAATAATAACAATTATTTGTACATATTGTCATTTTTCTTAATTGTCGTGTTTTGATCCTATTTCAGTCTTTACAAACTATATCAGTGGCTGTGAGATCAAATCATGCGATGCACGCTAATTTGGAGACTATACTGTACAAAATCCCGCCCGAGTTGAAAGAGAGGATGAACCGTAGGCAAATTCCCAGCGATACGCCTATCGATTGCCCCGGAGAGAAGACTTTGATACGATTACATAAACAGGTATTGTGTATTTTCTTCCACCTCCTCCTCTGGCCTATTTTTTACCACCATCATAGCTATCTTGTATCCCGTGCTCATCACTGTTATCCCCCTATAGCAATCCGCACCCTTGTGATCCCCTCCTTTATGTATCGGGCACATCCTCCCCACCCTCCATGCTGCCGGTATGTTCACTCTTCCCCTCCACATCTGGTTCAGTAGCTCCCTGAATTTCTTCTTCCCCACTTCCTCAATCTCCCTCCACATCTCTGCCTTCAGCCCATCCCTTTTCCTGCTGCCTTCCCTTCCTTCACCTCCTTGAACGCTCTTTTGACCTCCTCCTCCGTGAACCCTTCCTCTTCATCCCCTCGCCTGTCTTCTCCCATCCCCACTAGCACTCCACTACCTTCTCTGCACTTCCTTGTCCATTCTTTCGACGATATCCCTAACTGCCTCTTCCTTTTCCCTCTCAGCACCTTCCACATTTCCGCCTTGTTTCCGCATTCCCTTAATTCATCGCTCACTCTTTCCACCGCCTGCAGCTTCTTCCTCTCAGATATACCATCATATCTTTTCCTTGCCGCCACCACTTTCCCCTCTTCTCCTCCATTTCTTACGCATTCTCCCACTGTCTTCCTCAACTCCCTCTTCGCCTGCCTACATTCCTCATCGAACCACGTACTTCCCTCTCTTCTCTCTCCCTTCTTTTTCCTTCCACATCCTACTATCATCTCCTCCATTGTATTGACCTCTTCCCATTGAATCCTCGCCAGCCTCTTCCTCATATCCTCCATCGCCTTTACCCCACACTCCAGGTATTCGTTCTCTTGCCCCCTTTCCTCTTCTCTTCCCTTCCCATCCTTAATTAAAACATTGCTTTAGACCAGGGGTCTCCAAACTACGGCCCGGGGGCCACATCCGGCCCGCGGACAGATTTTGTCCGGCCCGCGGAGAGCTAGCATACTTGAAAACTCATATTTTTTATAGCAAATTAAATTTAGTTTACTCAGGTATTCTAATTTTAAAGGCTTATTGTTATGGTTTTGGCCCTCGGAACTTACTGGAGTAATCAGTATGGCCCTAAGGCTGGAAAGTTTGGAGACCCAGGCTTTAGACAAATTTATACCATTATAATTACTTGTGATAAAATTATTCAAGAAAGAAATCGAATCAAATGAACTATTTATTCCAGGTAATCAAATCTTTACAAGTTCTTCAGCGTACAGAAGCACAATGGAACATTCTAGTCGAACGGATATTCGACCTTGAAGATATTCTACGTAATCTAAACTCTCGAGACCAATCGTTTAAGCACACGTTCGACAAGCCTAAAAACTCAATCGTCAGGGTTTTATACAATTCTACAATAGGTTAGTGCACGATGACGATGATTGAAGAGATTTATATTTAAACTGACTTGTTGTTTTTTTATTTTTTACAGAATGGTATTGTAAGTGCGTATTTGCTTGCTACGTAAAGAAAATATTAGCTATATTAGCGGGTCTTTTATCGGTTGTGGTTGTTTGGTCTGAAGTGACTTTTTTCAATAAACAACCGGTTTTGTCGATATTCGCTAATATTGTTAATGTTGCTAAGGCTAATTATGATTATTCTACAATTGAGGTTAGTAATTATTGCTTTTATTAATAGATATTTGTATCATATGTTCAATTTAAAAAAATCTCTAGAGGGCCATGGAAAATATTCTAGGTTGGCAACTCTGAAAATATACATTACCATTATTATGTCTGACATTTTATATATCAATTCCTAAAGTGTGTAGCCAACCTAAATTTCAAAAAAGATGAAATCATGGCACTTTAGAGGTTTTTTTTTATTGAACATATGAAATGATTCAGAATAATAACAGTGTATAGATGTATTACTCAAATTAGGCACTTGCGCGGTATACAAGCATTTCCCGAACGTAGGCAAGACAGTCCTGAAAATGTTGGGCCGGAAATGTACCATTCGGCGCTGGCTCTCGCAGAGATAACATCATTGAAATCCTGAAGGCATTTCGCGCACCTGGCATGTGCCTGCGAGTTTCTTTCTTTCAAATAAATATGCGCCCTATGTAGTCAGGTTCCACTGTCTCATTTTTTGAGCAGCGGAAATACACGAACGGTGCTCGTTCTGCGCATTAGAGTGCCTAATTTGAAAAATTCCACTATAACGTCAATAATTCATTCATATACATAGAGTTTTATGTAATACCGAACGTTGTACGGTTTGCACTGAATTGCATTTGAGTTTTTGTCATTTATAATAGTCATATAGGCAATCCAATTTACACTTGACCTCAAAATTAAACGTTTCGAACTGTGTTCAATGCTTAAACTCCTTTCAGTACGAATCGAACATTAAACGTGTACTGTAATGTTCGGTTTTACGTAAAACTCTATAAACATTTTAATCTCTTAAATTTTTCATATTTCAAAATCCAAGTATTTGAATTATTCAAATATTTAAATATGATTTAGAATGAATATTCGAATAATTCAAATATTTAAATATGATTTAGAATGAATATTCGAATAATTCAAATATTTGTATACGTTTTATATATTTAATATATAAATATTCAAGATTTAAAATATTTGATTGAATAATTGAATAGTGCAGTTTGAAACATTCCTAGAACTGTACTAAAATCAGTGTTTTATACGCGTGGCGCATAAGGTAAAATTTCTAGTTTAGAAAAGCCTGAGTTTGGATTTGGACGCTACGCGAATTTAATGATTTAATATATAAAATATAAAAACGAATTAAAATTAATATCGACTTTCTGCAAAAAGTTTGTCTCTAAATATTCATTGAAACAACTACTTCTCGAGCTAGTACCCCGACAGATATTGAATTATACAATGAATATTTGCGTTACACGACAGCACTGCTGTATATGCAACTCGTTCTACATACGCGTACGTTGGGTTGCCTACTCTGCGACTCTGTTGTCTAAACATGAAGTCAAATTTCGAGTTTAGAAAAGTCTGAGCGTTTGGGTTTGGACACGTAGCGTTCAAATCCGAACTCAGGCTTCTCTAAACTCGAAATTTTACTTCATGCTTAGTCTGCATTCGGTCAGAGTACGAGAAGTATTATTAATGAAAGGTATTTCAATCAATTTTCACAAAAAAACGACGACGTAAACGTCATTTGCTAGGTAGCATCAGTGAATGAATGAATACTGAACACAAATTAATTTTTTGCTATTTGTATTCTATAAAACATAAATATATGATTATCAAATGAATTTAATAATTTAATATATGTAACTCGTTTTACATACGCGTGCGTTGGGTTGCCTACGCTGCGACTCTGTTGTCCACTCCCAGACTAAGCATGAAGTAAAATTTCGAGTTTAGAAAAGCCTGAAAATTTGGCTCGGGCGCGTAGCGAAGCGGAGCGACCGAGCCAAATTAGGCTTTTCTAAACTCGAAATTTTACTTCATGCGCCACGCGTATAAACCACTGAAGTTCAAATTGTGCTGATTTACGGCCTTCCGGTTTGTCGTACATTATTGTGTATTTTTACATAAATATGAATTTATTGATTTAATATATGCAACTCGTTCAACATACGCGTACGTTGGGTTGCCTACGCTGCGACTCCCAGACTAAGCATGAAGTCAAATTTCGAGTTTAAAAAAGCCTCAGCGTTTGGATTTGGACGCGTCCAAATCCCAACTCAGGCTTTTCTTAACTAGAAATATTACTTCATCCTCAGTCTGCGTTCGGTCAGAGTACGAGAAATATTATTAATGAAAGGTATTTCAATCAATTTTCACAAAAAAACGACGACGTAAACGTCATTTGCTAGGTAGCATCAGTGAATGAATGAATACTGAACACAAATTAATTTTTTGCTATTTGTATTCTATAAAACAAATACAAATCTGTAAGCAGTTTGGAATAAATCCATTGTCACCACCAGCATTAATAGTGATTAGCCATGAACCCTTTGAAATTGGGCTACATATTCCGTTATTGGTGTCGTCATTCCAACTTTTTGAAAGGGTGTGGCCACTGTGGATGTAAGTTTCATCAAGAAAAACTATTGGGCGTTGTTGTTCTCGAAAATATTGCATATTATTTAAATATTTAATACGACGCGCCCGAATATCATTTTTTTCAATCAACAATTGTCGGTTATTCTTTGTTTTGCGAAATCTAAAACCAAGATCCTTGACAATTCTTCTTAATGTTGTTAACTTTCCCTGCCACCCAAAATCTTCTTGTAATTTTGCTCGTAATGCTCTAAGATGAACTCTGCAGCCTTCAGTTTTATGGAAATTATAAATAACATTCCGAAAGTCCACTTTTTCGAAGTGTTCCAACTCCCTCACTGAGCACTTGCGGGCTCGTTTTTTATGCGGGCTCTTAAATATTAAACCATTTTCGGGTTCATTGTTTCCCTCACTCATTATTCGTTCAACACTTCTCACTGAAACACCCGTCGCCGTGGACACAATGTCTTTTATTTCCTTTAAGGTACAATCCACTTTAATAGTTTTAAAATAATTATACACATTAAAAATTACTTCGCCTGCCTGACTGTGAATCACCTTATTACTTAATGTGCTTGTCATTTTGATATAATAATTGTAACGTTCACTATGGTGGTTTACTCTCAATTGACACATTTCGGAAAAGCGGCCGTAATGTAGGTGTGTTGAATGTAATTAGTAGGGGATTGTCTCCCTTTTGGTATTTATTTACCTACCTAGAAGTAGCGACGAAAAGCAGTGGTATTGGCCATGTATTTTTAATACAATTTACGTAATTGTAATCTAGTAAGGTTAATTAGGACAAATTACCTGCCCGTCAAATTTGTCCTAATTAACCTTACTAGATTACAATTACGTAAATTGTATTAAAAATACATGGCCAATACCACTGCTTTTCGTCGCTACTTCTATCGCATGTTATTCGCCGCCGAGGCGCCGCTGGAATTTTTAAAATGTCGCGGGGAGTAATATACCACTGCGCATCCGAGCCACTCGCCAAGGTATGGGGCGCGGACTGTATATGATTATGAAATGAATTTAATGATTTAAGGGGGTTTCTCAGTGTAGAGCTTCAATTTTGACATCATTTTCAACATTTTTTTTAAGGGTGATATAAAAAGATAAGTAAGACAATGCCTATATCATTTTATTCATCAACATTTTTCCTACATTTTTCGATTTTTGTCGCCCAAAAATATTCATTTGTCATTAAATAAAATGGCGTCGAAGATGGCCATGCACGCCGCGCTGAGGTCGACGGGCGTCACTCGTTCGGGTAACTGGGAGGTCTGAAACAGACGAGACCAAAAAATTATTAAAATATATTAGTGTAGCTATGGTAGCAGCCTCGGGCAAGTCAAATCGTCAATTTTTGACAAAATGGCGGCCATTTGAAATAACATGTCGAAAAATTCTACTTTTTTTTGGCATTCAAACGTGCGAAAAAAAACGAAATTGCGAAGCAATTTTAATGATTCTGGGTATCACCATAGCCAATTAAATTTCCTACAAAACCTGCTAAGCGACATCAAAATTGGTCAAGTAGTTTTTCGGCAATCCACGCGCCCGTCCCAAAAAATATGACTTTTGGGAAATCGCGTTTAAAGTTTTGGAAATGGTTTTAGTCGTTTTTGGGGAACTTACCGTCAGTCTGCGATGCCTGGGGCATAGAGTACACCTTCCTCGATCTCATAGTTCTCGTTTGCATGCACTGCTTCCTCCCGGGCCGCAGATCTCGCCTCCTTGCTGGCCGTAGACGCACGGTGCTCCGAGCGTACAAGGCGGTCCGCGTTGCGCCTTCTACAAAACTCGAACGCCGTGTTGCCGAGTTGGATGCCCATGACATTCATGGTGTGTGCGATGCTGGTGAAACCGTCGTTAAAAATAATTGTGGCCAAATTATTTGCAAGTTCCACCACTCGAAGACCTGAATAAATATGCTTAGGGGAGAACGACCAAATCAGCGAATTCAACGACTCGTTACTGTTTTGGGTGTTAGCCCCAACACATCTTCCCAGCAAGTTGTCATTCGACAGATCTTCGTAAACAGATATGACTGCTTCCTGAACTTTTTTGTCAAGTGGTGGTTTGTGCACGTAATTCGCCAACGTTCCACCTGCTTCAGCCTTCTTCCAGTCGCACCAGCTCGCGCAGCAATTCTCGTGTCGAGGTTCGTCGTCCGTTGAAATCTTATGGTAAACAGTAGCCCACACTGCTTTCTTCATTTCGTCCTTGTCCTGTGCGTTTCTCCTGATCGCCAACCCGTAGTACTTCGTTAGATCCAGTATCAGTTTGTCCGTCAGTTTGCCAGAGCCTTTGCCACCAAGACCCTTCGTTTTCTTCTTCAGTGCTCGTAGTCTGCTGCCTATCCGCTTCTCCACATGTCCAACGCATTCCTTCTTCATTACAGTGACGTCCTCTCCATATGGATCCAAATCCAAGATGGCCTTGAAGGTCTTGGAGTCGCCGTCTCCTATGTAGGTGCCGTACTGAACGCAATGCAGTTCCTCTGACCTGGAAAACATCTCCTTCACCGCATCCACTTCCATCTTCCCAGCGCTGCCTGAATGATTCGCCGAACAGCTCTCCTGATGATCAGCATACCACACATCATATTCTGCAGTGCCCCGTTTGGCTTTCCAGGAGACACATATTCGACAGAAACTGCATTTCACGAAACTGTCAACTACTTTCCCGCATTCTCTGCCGATTAACGTCGTGACGCCGATTAGAGATGAAATGCCTTGCTTCTTCCAGGTCCCATCCCCAGACACCGCTAGAATCGAAGAATTTCCAGTCTTCTCCTCAGTCAGCTTCTTTTCCTGGGCAGCAGCTTTTTTTGTAGACAAATCGTACGTGGGTTTAGAAGCAGTTATTATGTTCTTCAGACAACCGTAGTACGTGCCGGACGCTAGTCCAGTACCTAGGTCCATCAGTCCACAAAATAAATTGAGCCCCTGCATTCCGATTCCCAGTAGACGCATAACAAAGGCGATTCGACGATTTACTTCATAAGCGTTTCCAATATATGTACATGAAGGAATCTCTTTTTCTCCACACACGCACAGCATACAAATCTTGAAGCCGAGTCCACGCTTCCCTTTCTCATAAAAACTCACGTTTTGCTTACACACTTTGCACTCAACGAAGGAGGATATTGTGTTAAACACCACAAAGAAGTTCAGGAGGCGGTAACCTTGGCTTTGGTGAACTGGAATATCATCTTCGTTGAAAGTTGAAGTCCGAAGTTTCTTTGCAGAAGTCGATGTAAACTCGGTCTCCGCTTCTGCTGTATGCTGATTGCTCGTAAAAGCCCTTTTCCTGTATTGTGTCTGTCTACTTTTGCCACGCGAACTTTTTCGGTCCATCGTAATGTAATGCCGGTGCTAGGCTTGTTTACAAACTAGCAGACACGCGAAACTTGACTTGAATTATGCTATATCAAGAAGGCAGACATACTGTATATTGTACGTGTGCATGTGGCGCCACCTAGGAGAAACATATACTACATGACTCCTAAATGCACGTGGTGCCATCTCGAGGCAATAGGAGACCTATTTCCAGCCGAGAGAGAAAGTTACTCCGAGCGCCCTTGGTAGGCCACTGAAATATAGTAATACTGGAACGCGCACTGCCTATGATCGCTGGGTTAAGAAAGCGAGCCGAGAGAGACAGCGACCAAAGGGTCTTGTGTCATTGTCTCACGCTCCTCGCGCATGCGCATTAGAACTAAAGTCAGGCTGTACGACGGAGACACAAGACCCGTTACTCGCTATCTCTGTCGGCTCGCGCTGGCGTCGCCAGAGCGCGTTCCAGTATTACTATATTTCAGTGTGGTAGGCGCGCAATGACGTGCGACGCATGGTCCGATCATCGAATATTTCGACCAAATGAAATAGTTTCCCGGCAAAACGGTTTTGCCCATATATTCTCTATAATATAAGGTATCGAAATATGCAATAAAAAAAAAACGATTTTTTTTAAATTCTACACTGAGAAACCCCCATATATGCAACTCGTTCAACATACGCGTACGTTGGGTTGCCTACGCTGCGACTCTGTTGTCCACTAGTATGGGAGTTGAAAACAGAGTCGCAGCGTATTTATATTTAAATTATTTAAATATGTTTTAGATAGACTATTCGAATAATTTAAATATTTCTATACGTTTTAGAATAAATATATATAAATATTCAAAGATTTAAAATATTTGATTGAATAATTGAAAACTGCAGTTTGAAACATTCCCAGAACTTTACTAAAATCAGTGTATTATACGCGTGGCGCATGAAGTAAAATTTCGAGTTTAGAAAAGCCTGAGCTTAGGCTCAGGCTTTTCTAAACTCGAAATTTTACTTCATGCTTAGTCTGGGAGTGGACAACAGAGTCGCAGCGTAGGCAACCCAACGTACGCGTATGTAAAACGAGTTACATATATTAAATTATTAAATTCATTTGATGATCATATATTTATGTTTTATAGAATACAAATAGCAAAAAATTAATTTGTGTTCAGTATTCATTCATTCACTGATGCTACCTAGCAAATGACGTTTACGTCGTCGTTTTTTTGTGAAAATTGATTGAAATACCTTTCATTAATAATATTTCTCGTACTCTGACCGAACGCAGACTGGGGATGGAGTAATATTTCTAGTTAAGAAAAGCCTGAGTTTGGATCCAAACGCTCAGGCTTTTTTAAACTCGAAATTTGACTTCATGCTTAGTCTGGGAGTCGCAGCGTAGGCAACCCAACGTACGCGTATGTTGAACGAGTTGCATATATTAAATCAATAAATTCATATTTATGTAAAAATACACAATAATGTACGACAAACCGGAAGGCCGTCAATCAGCACAATTTGAACTTCAGTGGTTTATACGCTTGGCGCATGAAGTAAAATTTCGAGTTTAGAAAAGCCTAATTTGGCTCGGTCGCTCCGCTTCGCTACGCGCCCGAGCCAAATTTTCAGGCTTTTCTAAACTCGAAATTTTACTTCATGCTTAGTCTGGGTGTGGAAAACACTTGTTACGCAGCTATTAGAACCTTTAACGACATTTTGATTTTATAAACAAAATTTACAACAAACAAACCGCAGTAATTTTCATAATCTTTACGAGTTTTGTTGATTATCTTGTTATTTTTTTTATGACTCGTGTTGGCATTTACTAGTATTTTAACAAGGGTTTTCCAATCCCTGATTAAGCATGAAGTAAATATTTCGAGTTTAGAAAAGCCTGAAAATGTGGATTGGTAGCGAAGCGATGCGAGCCCCATTCGTTTTTTTTAAATTTTAGTAATATTTGTTAAATTTCGAGTTTAGAAAAGCCTGAGTTTGGATTTGGACACTGGGCATCTAAATCCAAACGCTTAGGCTTTTCTAAACTCGAAATTTTACTTCATGCTTAGTCTGGGAGTGGACAATACGTGACAACAGAGTGGCACCGTAGGCAACCCAACGTACGCGTATGATGAACGAGTTGCATATATTAAATCATTAAATTCATTTGATAATCATATATTTATGTAAAAATACACTATAATGTAAGACAAATTAGATAGTAGATAGTCGTAATCTAGTACAATTTAAACTTCAGTGGTTTATACGCGTGGAGCATGAAGTAAAATTTCGAGTTTAGAAAAGCCTAATTTGGCTCGATCGTTCCGCTTCGCTACGCGTCCGTGCCAAATTTTCAGGCTTTTCTAAACTCGAAATTTTACTTCATGCTTTGTCTGGGTGTGGAAAACACTTGTTACGCAGCTATTAGAACCTTTAACGATATTTTGATTTTATAAACAAAATTTACAACAAACAAACCGCAGTAATTTTCATAATCTTTACGAGTTTCGTTGATTATTTTGTTATTTTTTTATGACTCGTGTTGGCATTTACTAGTATTTTAACAAGGGTTTTCCAATCCCTGATTAAGCATGAAGTAAATATTTCGAGTTTAGAAAAGCCTGAAAATGTGGATTGGTAGCAAAGCGATGCGAGCCTCATTCGTTTTTTTTTAAATTTTAGTAATATTTGTTAAATTTCGAGTTTAGAAAAGCCTGAGTTTAGATTTGGACACTAGGCATCCTAATCCAAACGCTTAGGCTTTTCTAAACTCGAAATTTTACTTCATGCTTAGTCTGGGAGTGGACAATACGTGACAACAGAGTCACAGCGTAGGGAACCCAACGTACGTGTATGATGAACGAGTTGCATATATTAAATCATTAAATTAATTTGATAATCATATATTTATGTAAAAATACACAACAATGTAAGACAAATTCGATAGTCGTAAACTAGTACAATTTAAACTTCAGTGGTTTATACGCGTGGCGCATGAAGTAAAATTTCGAGTTTAGAAAAGCCCAGAAAATTTGTCTCGGGTCGCTGCGCGACCCTCGACAAATTTTCACGGGGCTTTTCTAAACTCGAAATTTTACTACATGCTTAGTCTGGGAGTGGACAACAGAGTCGCGGCGTAGGCAACCCAACGTACGCGTATGTTGAACGAGTTGCATATATTAAATCATTAAATTCATTTCATAATCATATATTTATGTAAAAATACATAATAATGTTGGACAAACCGGAAGGTCGTAAATCAGCACAATTTGAACTTTAGTGGTTTATACGCGTGGCGCATGAAGTAAAATTTCGAGTTTAGAAAAGCCTAATTTGGCTCGGTCGCTCCGCTTCGCTACGCGCCCGAGCCAAATTTTCAGGCTTTTCTAAACTCGAAATTTTACTTCATGCTTAGTCTGGGAGTGGAAAACACTTGTTACGCAGCTATTAGAACCTTTAAAGACATTTTAATTTTATAAACAAAATTCACAACAAACGAACCGCAATAATTTTCATAATCTTTACGAGTTTCGTTGATTATCTTGTTAATTTTTGTTTAAGACTCGTGTTGGCATTTACTAGTATTTTGACAAGGGTTTTCCAATCCCTGATTAAGCCTGAAGTAAATATTTCGATTTTAGTAAAGCCTGAAAATGTGGATTGGTAGCAAAGCGATGCGAGACTCGTTCGTTTTATTAAATTTTAGTTATATTTGTTAAATTTCCAGTTTAGAAAAGCCTGAGTTTGGATTTGGACACTAGGCGTCTAAATCCAAACGCTTAGGCTTCTCTAAACTCGAAATTTTACTTCATGCTTAGTCTGGGAGTGGACAATACGTGACAACAGAGTCGCACCGTAGGCAACCCAACGTACGCGTATGATGAACGAGTTACATATATTAAATCATTAAATTCATTTGATAATCATATATTTATGTAAAAATACACAACAATGTAAGACAAATTAGATAGTCGTAAACTAGTACAATTTAAACTTCAGTGGTTTATACGCGTGGCGCATGAAGTAAAATTTCGAGTTTAGAAAAGCCTAATTTGGCTCGAGCGCTCCGCTTCGCTACGCGCCCGAGCCAAATTTTCAGGCTTTTCTAAACTCGAAATTTTACTTCATGCTTAGTCTGGGAGTGGAAAACACTTGTTACGCAGCTATTAGAACCTTTAAAGACATTTTAATTTTATAAACAAAATTCACAACAAACGAACCGCAATAATTTTCATAACCTTTACGAGTTTCGTTGATTATCTTGTTAATTTTTGTTTAAGACTCGTGTTGGCATTTACTAGTATTTTAACAAGGGTTTTCCAATCCCTGATTAAGCCTGAAGTAAATATTTCGAGTTTAGTGAAGCCTGAAAATGTGGATTGGTAGCAAAGCGATGCGAGCCTCATTCGTTTTTTTAAATTTTAGTAATATTTGTTAAATTTCGAGTTTAGAAAAGCCTGAGTTTGGATTTGGACACTAGGCGTCTAAATCCAAACGCTTAGGCTTCTCTAAACTCGAAATTTTACTTCATGCTTAGTCTGGGAGTGGACAATACGTGCCAACAGAGTCGCAGCATAGGCAACCCAACGTACGCGTATGTTGAACGAGTTGCATATATTAAATCATTAAATTCATTTGATAATCATATATTTATGTAAAAATACACAATAATGTAAAACAAATTAGATAGTCGTAAACTAGTACAATTTAAACTTTAGTGGTTTATACGCGTGGCGCATGAAGTAAAATTTCGAGTTTAGAAAAGCCTAATTTGGCTCGAGCGCTCCGCTTCGCTACGCGCCCGAGCCAAATTTTCAGGCTTTTCTAAACTCGAAATTTTACTTCATGCTTAGTCTGGGAGTGGAAAACACTTGTTACGCAGCTATTAAAACCTTTAAAGACATTTTAATTTTATAAACAAAATTCACAACAAACGAACCGCAATAATTTTCATAATCTTTACGAGTTTCGTTGATTATCTTGTTAATTTTTGTTTAAGACTCGTGTTGGCATTTACTAGTATTTTAACAAGGGTTTTCCAATCCCTGATTGAGCCTGAAGTAAATATTTCGAGTTTAGTAAAGCCTGAAAATGTGGATTGGTAGCAAAGCGATGCGAGCCTCATTCGTTTTTTTAAATTTTAGTAATATTTGTTAAATTTCGAGTTTCTGGGAGTGGAAAACACTTGTTACGCAGCTATTAGAACCTTTAACGACATTTTGATTTCATAAACAAAATTTACAACACACACAAACCGCAGTAATTTTCATAATCATTACGAGTTTCGTTAATTATCTTGTTAATTTTTTTTTTTTTCAAGAATCTGGTGTGATTTTACAAGTATTTTAACAAGGGTTTTCCAATCCCTTATTAAGCATGAAGTAAATATTTCGAGTTTAGAAAAGCCTGAAAATTTGGTTTGTACGTGTAGCAAAGCAATCCTCATTCGTTTTTTTTTAATTTTACTAATATTTGTTAAATTTCGAGTTTAGAGAAGCCTGAGTTTGGATTTGGACGTCCAAACCTAAACGCTCAGGCTTTTCTAAACTCGAAATTTAACTTCATGCTTAGTTGGGAGCGGACAACACGTGATAACAGAGTCGCAGCGTAGGCAATCCAACGTACGCGCATGTTGAACAAGTTGCATATATTAAATCATTAAATTCATATTTATGTAAAAATACACAATAATGTAAATCAAACCGGAAGGCCGTAAATTAGCACAGTTTAAACTTCAGTGGTTTATAGGCGTGGCGCATGAAGTAAAATTTCGAGTTTAGAAAAGCCTAATTTGGCTCGGTGGCGCGGAAAATTTTACTACATGCTTAGTCTGGGAGTGGAAACACTTGTTACGCAGTTATTAGAACCTTTAATGACATTTTGATTTTATAAACAAAATTTACAACAAACAAACCGTAGTAATTTTCAAAATTTTTACGAGTTTCGTTGATTACCTTGTTTTTTTTTTTAAGACTCTTGTGTTGTCATTTTACTAGTATTTTAACAAGGGTTTTCCAATCCCTGATTAAGCATGAAGTAAATATTTCGAGTTTAGAAAAGCCTGAAAATTTAAATTTGCCAGGCAGAGCGAAGCGAGCCCGGCAAATCCAAATTTTCAAATCTTTGATTTGGTTGGCATTCACTTTGTGGTACATCTTTATAAAATAATATTAAAACACTTAACTTTGTTTTACCACTTTAATTAACTTTTTACAGTGACTATAGTTTCGACTACAAGCTAGTCATTATCAAACTGAGTGACTCAGTTTGATAATGACTAGCTTGTAGTCGAAACTATAGTCACTGTAAAAAGTTAATTAAAGTGGTAAAACAAAGTTAAGTGTTTTAATATTACCAAATTTTCAAGCTTCTCTAAACTCGAAATTTTACGAATGAGGCTCGCTTCGCTTTTACTAATATTTGTTTGTAAACAGAATTTATTTATTTTAGGTTTTATCCACCGTTGTAATTTTATACCTCTGCTACTGCGCATATTCAACGGTTTTAAAAATCCGTGTGTTGAACCTGTATTACCTAGCGCCGCACCATCAAACAAACGAATACAGTTTAATTTTCTCCGGTATGATGTTGAGTAGGCTAACGCCTCCGCTCTGCTTGAATTTCTTGGGACTCATCCACATGGACAGTCACATTATTAGGAAACAAGTTTTAGAAACTCATTACACACAGGTATAGTTTTTTTTTAAATAATAAAAGTTTAACCCTTCCCGGTCCTGCATCGGAATATATCTGACTCAATATTTTTACCGCTTGCGGTCCAATGTTTGATATATTCCGACATGATGTAAACATGATTTTGCTGCGTATTCAATAAATTGCAGAATCCTCTGTAATGAATTATTTGCACTGTATAACTGTAAACTAATGTTTTAAGAAGTCATCGCTAGATGTCGTATCAAATAAATTAAACTTTGACCAGCGACGGCTCGCAACCTAACTTTAGGGTAGGCCGCAGCGACAAGGCACACAAAATTTGAGGTTAGGATCACGATTTATAAATACAATGAACAATCACTAATTGTTTGATTTGAGTTATGTGGAGTATTTAATCACAATGAAAAAACTGTTTTTATTCCTTACTTCACTTTTATTTTTATGTGTTAGATGTACATTTCCAGTGCTAAGCACTCATTATCAATAACTAATGGACAATGACAATGAACAATAGCGGATATATATTACTTTAGGTCTCTGGTCTACCCTAAAGTTAGGCAGCGAGCCGCCGCTGACTTTGACTATTTTACGGACAGTTTATTTGTAGTACCGCAAAGAGTTACATTTGTAATGGAGGTAAAAATGAATCGTTTGTTCTGTTTAGATAATGGGACATATGGATGTAATTAAAATCATATCCGATGGTTTCAATATTTATTTCCCCATGGCGATTTTATTCTTCTGCGTGGCAACTTATTTCAGCATCGGTGCCAGGATTCTATCGGCAATCGGTTTTCATCAATTCATCGGTGATGATGAAATTACGACCGATATGGTTAACGAAGGAAGGGAATTAATTAAACGAGGTAACATACTGCTTATGGACTCGCTTTATTTTTATAAATAAGTTATTAATGCGCTCTTTTCTCAAATTAATTTCTCATCTCGTTATTCAGAAAAACGGAAACGTCAACGACAGGAAGAATCCGAACGGCGGTGGGACTTCAACTCGGCACGCAGGTCGAGGAATAGGCAGAGCACAGATGCAAGTAATACAGATGTGTTTATTATTTGTGGTTTTTGTTCACTCTGTGCATGAAACTAACGACGAAGTCAGCAAACCTTAATAAATTAAAGGGACACTTACCGATGTAAATTCCTCTTTTGTTCCTGGTCTGGCCAGACTGAAGTATACAGTCCACTTCAGTCTGGCCAGACCAGGAAGAGGCCTTTGCAACCCCTGTAGAAAAGGCACGCAATTGTTCTTCATTTAACACACAATCTTAAAAATACAATGACAACGACTATAACGATGAACGTCTCGTGCAGAAGTGCCGAAAAATAATAAGGCTTGCCAACATAATCCCAAATTAACTATATATGGTGCGAAAATTAAATTAATTACTTAAGATACAATTTACGATTGTATCCAAAAAGAAATAAAACACACACTTATTTTATTTTTTTATTTTTCAGTACGTGCTGTAAGAGCTGAAGAAATGCAAGAGTCAACGAGGACTAACCTTTTGCAGAACACGGGATCGGAGTATGAGGGACATCCGAGGTACAGTTTGGATGATGTCGACACGCGGTTTCCACCTGATTTGGTGGATGATATCGATGCGAGATTCGGTCAGAGTACGAGAAGTATTATTAACGAAAGGTAATGGTCAATTTTCACAAAAAACGTTGACGTAAACGTAGCATCAGTGAACGAATGAATACTGAACACAAATTAATTTTGTTTGCTATTTGTATTCGGTTGTGAACGAACAGTTGCTGTGTACAAGCATTCAGCTTGGTCAGCTACTAACGACTTAAGAAATGAGTAACAAATGGTGTTTACGTTGTCGTGTTTTGTAAAAATTTCATAGACCGTGATATAACGGTCAAATATGTTCAGTATTCTTCAAGCACTGGTTCGACACTATACTGATGACGGTGTTGCAGCCTGAAACACGTATATAATTAGCCAGTCAATGAATAAATACCTAACACAAAGTCAATATATATTTTTTTTTTTTGGATCCGATGATCCTGGCATAGGATATTTCATTGTATAAGTATATATAATTAACATATATTTGGACGTCACGACACATTCACACCACACCCAAGGACACGACGAGATATTATTTTTAAATAACAACTCCCCGTGCACGGGAATCGAACCCGGTCTGTAGCTCGCCGAGCGATATACCGTCCGGTAACGTTACCGCTCGGCCACCATATTTTACTATCAAGAATTTGTTCAGTACTTATTCATTCAACGCGTTTCAGGCTTCAACGCCAGCTATTGACGATGCTACTTGAGCTAATGGGCATTAGATGGCGTTTACGCTTTCGAACATATGCAATATTTAACTGTTGTTTTTATTTTTTATTTCTTTTTCAGGAGTAGAGTGGGTCTACCACCGAAAGGAATATTCGATGATGTGTAAAAAAAACAACAATATTTATACTAGGTAATTAATTAATAAACTTAACAATGGAATAATCAAGCCGCTGCTAGTCTAAGTCACAGCTTAAACACAATAGCAGCTATTTTATTTAAAGAAGAGGAATAATTAGGTATATACAAAGAGTCATTAAAGTAATTAATTAGCGTCCCATTCATGTGATGAACTTGTAGCTTAATTACGTAATTTTATTTATACTGTAATTAGTTTATCTATAGCTATATCGAATATATTAGACTAAAATGAGGTAGCTAGACAATTTTTAAATTTATTTATATAAAAACAAAAATCAAGTAATTCTTATTTTACATTTCTAAAAAAAAAATATTAGTTAATTGAATGATTATAATAGGTAATGGCGCCGAGCCGGCTGACATATTTCAAAGCTTACAAGAATATTTTTTGAAAATTGTCAGAAAGATGGCTTCCGTTTAAATCATAGGATCTCAACGTGGGTGATAATGCCCCCCTGTGGCCGTTTGAGACTATTAGGGGGGCAGTAGAAAACCCAGAGAAAATTAGGAGGGCTATAATATTTAAATATAATCGTGGCAATAGCTGTTTCAGATTTACAACAGATGGGGGATTCTAGAAAACCTTAGGGAAAATAGGGTTGAGAACCTATGATTAAAATCAATGCATTGTTGTAAGTAATTCTGTAATTAAACCAATAGCAAGCGGATGTGCGGATGTTCTCCGAAAGTGGTTGCAACACCATCAGCAATGGCTTGTTTGAGTTCTTGAAAGTTCACTATATGTCACCGAAACACGCGTTCTTTGAAGAATCCTCATAAGAAATTTTTTCTTATGGGGTTCTTGAAAGAACGTGGACAATAAGATCCGAGCAGGCCAAGCTATGTCTCCAAAATGAGAGATAACACTTCCGAACATTCCATGAACAACGGCGATGCTGTTTCAACCAGTGTGGGCTGTTGCACCCTCCTGTTGTAAGCAAGGTTGAACAAAGTTTCCCAACATTGTTACTAACGTTCATTGTTTTTCCAACTTCTTTCCTAAAAAAAATGGGCCTACAATTACAATTCGAAATAAGCACAAACTGAGGCAACACGATGTTGTACACTCCAATGGTTTCTACTGGCATTAGTCTCTCTTTGCTACCCAAGCTACTGCACGTGTGCAATATTCAAGGTTGAACGATCAGTCAGCTCCGCACCACCCTGTATGAGAAAGTTTTGCGTGTGGGTAGCGAACCTGATAAATATTCGAATGAAGGTATCGTATGTTCAATAAAATAAAACCTCTAGAGTGCCATGAAAAATATTGTAGGTTGGCAACTCTGAAATTATACATTATAATTATTATGTCTGACGTTTTATATGTCAATTCCTAAAGCGTGTAGCCAACTTAATTTAAAAAAAGATAAAATCATGGCACTCTAAAGGTTTTTTTTTTATTGAACATACGATATTAATATGCTATTCTAATAAGTGTATATAAACTGTCGTTGTCATCCCAGTAGTTTCTGACTTCAGAAATATACGTCGTAATTAGACATATAATTAAATTTATTTGATATTTCCGATATTCATCGAATCGTATGACAATCTAAGATATGTAATTTGTTTTTCAAAGCAACTGAGATGCCGACAATTTATAGACACTCGTTAGGAAAATTATTTATAGCCTTGACTATCTTCAGTCTATTTAGTTCTGAAGCACTATACTTTTTTTTTAAATTGTGAAATCGATGCAAATGAATTATAAAATAGTCAATTGTTACATTCCACCTAAATATAAGCTTAAGGGAAACTATCCTGTACTCCTCTTTATAGATATCAAGTAAGTTTACAAGAGACGAAGAGAGTGGGGGAATGAATTTTTATACAAATATGTAAACTGTTTACATTTTGACTATTTCACAAAATATCAAATTTACGCAAAATTGCTAAACCCACCCTGTTTACAGGTATTAAAGAGTAAAATAATATGTGATGGTTTGTACATGGTTGTAATTATCAAATATGATGCTGTATGCAAGTGATGTTATGAATATGCAATGTTAGTAAACAGACGGTATAGTAAACCGGTAGCTGGTTGGACTGCTTTATGTATATGTATTGTTATATGCATTTTTCATGCGCTGTGTCTTTAGTTATTAATGTTAATGCATGTAAGGGTCGATTTATATTATTTAACATGATGCTGCGGAAATATAACTTTAATCTCCCAACGTAGATATTGTAAAAATATTGCAAGATCCAACGTAAACCTAAGCATTTTGTTTTCAATTCGAAAAGAACAGAACACCTATATTAGGCCAAGGGTAGCCAATGTTTATGGGAGAACTGGAAATCGAGTAGAAAAGGAGAGACTATGGTCAGCCCACATCCTGACCATGGTCTCTCCTTTTCTACTCAATTTCCAGTTCTTCCATAAGCATTGGCTCCCGTTGGTAATACTGAACTACCTAGACAAGGTACGAGTACGAGTAAGACAGACGACTATATACACCAATCACCGGTCTCGATTCTGGATGCAGCCTCCAAAAGCTGTTACCAAATTTTATACAGAGACTAGCTAACTGGATATATATGAACTGTGATTAGGCACATAGTTTATATTGATTTGTAATATCCCTCCCTGGCTACAGCCTTGAACACACCTTAACTCATTAGTGAGACAAGATTGAGAGGGCTTTACATCAAGCCGATTAAACCTATCAATCTCGTCTCACTGATGAGTTCAGTCGTGTTTAGACAAATTCTTTAATGCAAGTATTACAATATTTAATTTGTCAGGAACAACAAACTGTATGATGTTGTATAATACAAAACCGGCCTACGATGTATGTTTAGGCCAGCTACTAGTTTATTTATTGTTAGTATAACGTTATGTTTGTTTATATATTGTATATGTGGAAGTGAGCTATTAAAGGTTTTCATAAAATCGTTGTTATCACTCAAGTATGAGACACAGTTCTCATATTAAAGCTGCAGGTGTCATGGTAGCCTCACATAGATTTTCTATCATTTGGATTTTAGGTTAGAAAGGAAGGATTCTGTCTCAATGCCGGAGAGGTAAGTTAACATTTCATCACATCACATCACATTGAAACAGTTATACCGTGCGAGGGGGGGTCGGTACGAGGAAAGTGTGGGTGTTAGCGTATGCGGATGACATGGTGTTAATGGCAAGAGAGCACGAAAGACATGTAGAAAAGAGCGGAGAGGTTCATGGATAAGAGAGGGATAAGTGTGAATGTGGAAAAAAGAAAGTGGGTGAAGTTCAGAAATAGAGGGAGGGTATCTGGTATAAGGGGAGTGCGCATTGCTGCACTGCACTTAGACCTCATTAGGCCCATTGTGCCACCTCCCACTACGGGTCACTCATCCTCAGCTCAACCATCCCACCTTGTCTAGGTAGTCCAGTATTACTGAGGTGGGCAAATCCCTGATAATGTCCATCGTCGACCATCTTTCACCCAGTATGGATCCTCTCGTAGACGAGAGTGCTGGGCTGGGATGTGCCTCGCAGTCTCTTCTTCCATTTCACACCCTCTACAAGATGGGGAGTCAACTATTACCATCTTGTATATGTCCATTGAGCCCGCAGTGTTCGGTTAGAACAGCGGTTATCCATCTGAGGTTCCTTCTAGTCATCTGCAGGTACCGTTTAGCTGAAGTCTCGTTGGGGTACAATCGAGGGTTTGCAGCTTTGTCCGCTGCGTCATCAAATTTGCCATGTACTATAATAATCTGGCTATACGCGTTCACGAAAGTGGGTTCCGTTCCGCGGTTAAGTATTTCTAAATCATTGCTTACTAAAAAGTCGTGCAAAGACCTACCTCTTTTACCTGCTTCCCCATGCCATATGGTGCGAGTTAGAATCACAGCCCATGATTAGCGGTAGACCCTCCTTCCTGTAGTAATCGACCAGCCCCTCCATTCCCCTTGTAGGGGGCGAAAGGGCTGAATCGCCAGGTAAGTAGACTGCCGCCAGAACTGCGTCCTTTCCTTTGCTCATAGCTCCACAAATCCTAACTGCAGTGATGTCACCATCTGATAGGTGTGGCAGCAAATAGGCTCGTATTTGCCAAGGTGCATATATTGCCGTCCTAGGCTTCGTAAAATAGGTTACCTGTTAATTTGCCCAACCTACAAACTTAACAATCCAGGGTTCCTGAATGAGGGCAATGGTGTCATTTGCCATGTCGAGTCAGCGGCAAAGAGTTGCCGTAGCCGCTCTCGCATGGCTCAAATTGCATTGAATAAAGTACGTTACCTTATAAGCCATTATGCCGATGATGTGTGGACGGTCCTGCTCCGCCAGTCCTCCAACGATTCCACGGGGGTGGATTCGTCAGAATCGGGAGGATTAGCGTCGGACACTTCCGACGATAGCGGTGACTCCATCGTCACATCCACCGGACGCTCCTTCTTGACCGGCGAGGTTGGTGGTTGCATCGACACGGATGTCGCAGCCACCTGCTCAGCCTGTTTGGGAGCTTCCGTTCTGAGAAGCGGCGAGCTGGATGTCTTAGGCTGGCGCTCAGCCACCGCCTCTCTTCTTCTTTCTTTGGGTCATGAACCTCAGGATTAAAGAGGTAAACCTGTAACTAATACGGTTATCTCTACCGCTTAGGATTTTAAGATCCTCCTCCCCCACCCCCAGTATGAGCAACTGCCCAGGTGGGTTGTCTGTCACAGACTGGTGGAAGATCGGCCAATCCCGTATCTTGAGCTCAGGATTTTGCCCCGCCAATCTCCTGAGCACCATTTCTTCGCCTTCCGTAATCTCAAAATCTCTTGGAACCCAAAGGGTCGACTTCGTGATTTTAGGAAGGCGGTCCTCGACTATGGCTAGCAGTCTAGCCTCAGGCCATGACTTGATCACCGCCTCCGTCCTCACAAGCCAATCAGCGGTACGTTGATCCTCGCAGTGAACTTTCACAAATTCACCCGCGTAGGACCAGGCCCTGAATCTCGGCGGAGAACTAGATGTGGCGGTTGGTGAGCCCAACACCACCGAGTCAAGCACCTGCCTAATTAAGGTGGCCCTTTCCTGGGAGAGCTTGTGAAAGAGGTTGGATCCATCCGCTATCACCAGCCTGAGGTGACTTTCCGCCGCATCCTTTAGGTTACCAGAGGTGCTCTCCTTCCTCCTGTCGCTGTACCCCCACCCGTTGGCCTTGGTGGCGTTTTGGGGTTGGCTCAGAGGAGGTGGTGGAACGCAACCTCTTGGTGTCCTGGTCTTTGGGTTGCTTGGCAGGGATCGGTTTGCCCTGGGTGGTTTTAACCAGCCTGGGCTTCGCCTGCTTGGGATTTTGGCGGAGTCCGCAGCCTCAGTCTTTTTCACTGAGTCTGTGCATGTCTCTGCAATCCTCCTATTTCTCCTTCGCTTGGCCTCTGCTCCGCAAAGGTGGCTCCTTTTCCTCTTGGGAACAACAGGGGTGAAATCAGCCAGGTCATCCTGAGGGACCAGCTGCAGGTTGATCACTTGCTAGTAAACTCGAGGATCTGCCTACTAGAGACAGCGGCGTGGCCAGCCACAGCTCTTGTAGGGCTACTTTTTGCCAATGGCATCAATTTAAGGGGGTCTTCCGGTATAATTTTTTCAAAAAGTCTTTTTTTTTGTATGAAATCAAAGCTAAACATGTCTAGAATATGTGGGTAAAAGGATATTTCGATCCGGCAAATATTTACGTCGCTACAGGCCTTTGAATGCATCGCCGTCCCGAGCGGTATGGGTCGCGCAGGTATAACTTTTGTCGCGCGCGCAAACTTTAAACGCGTTTTTCTCGAAACTACATTTTTCAAAACTGCGAGCATGCTAGCGTTTGAACGGTTCAACCAATTGACTTCGTTCTTTGCTTCCGTTATTGAAAACACTTTTCTTCGTGGAATGAACTAACCTCCCGGTGCAATTTGCAATTTTAAAGATTTTTTACAGGCTGTCAAAGTCAAAAAATCGACCGAAAAACACGACTTTTTTTTCAAATGCCCGCCATTTTGTCAAATTTTGAGTTTTTTAAAATTTCGTCGTTCATTCCATTTTCTGAACTATACTCTTCAAGAAACTGAGCTGATTTTATGTCTAGGTGACGAATAGCGACCCCTAGGCTGTTCGCAGTTTTGGAACATTTCCGCCGGGCAGCCGTCATATTGGACGCCATTTTGATTTTTTCGACTCGACAAAAATCTCAATTGTAGAGCAAGGATGAATAAAGATTTTAAAAAAAACCCAGGTCTCTAACTCTAACCAGTTCCCTGGAAAAAAAATCCAAAGTTTGGGTCAATTATACCGGAAGACCCCCTTAAGTGGCGAACCAGGTGGCTCATCAACTCCTGTTAAGGTTTTTCCGACTTTGTCCATATCAGGTGATCTGTAAACTTCATCTTTCCGGTTCCCACCCACCACCGAGTCCACAAGGGGAGTGTCAACTTGACACACAGGATTGCCGGTCCGATATAGTCCCCAAGAAGCGGCCTGCAACATGAGAGGGATCCAGGCCAACCAACCGAAGGCCCCCCTGCGCGCCTGCCACTCCTCAGGGTCTGCCCCGCCGGCCCTCTGACGGGACGACACAGCCGATTGGTTGGAGTCGGGTCGCTCCAACCGCCCGTCTAGACGAAATCCAGGCCAAAGTGGTGTGTTGATTTCACATCCCAGCAGGTGACGCTTCTTCTCAACCATCAGGACCCCTTCATCCGTCGACACGAGTCGCCACAAACACGCCACAGCACCGCCAGCAGAGATAAGGTTCTCTGTTCCCGGGGCCGGGGATCCTCCTCACCACGTCAAGGCCCCAACCATATTCGAGGGGGCTTACTCTAATTTATATTCTAAATAATTGCGCGTTAGAAGAAACAGTGTGGGGTTCAAGAATGAATACATTTTTCTTTTCAGTTTTAATAAATTATTGTGTGGATTTTTTTTTTTTTATTAAAGCTGGGCTTAATAAAATTTACAAACATACACCATCACCTATCTACAGAAAACAAAAAAATTAAATATAAAACAATTAAAGGAATGTAACCCGCCATAAAATCAGGTCCTATCAGATTAAATATATCCATTATTTATCAATAAATCCGTATGAGCATTAGAAATTTCAATCATCAGGCGTAATTACTTATTGCTCTCTTTTAATTGAATGCAATTTTGTGCATCAATTCAAATTATTACTATTAGTATTGTATGTTTAATTAAATAAAAACCTCCAGAGTGCCATGATTTAATCTTTTTTTAAATTTAAGTTGGCTACACGCTTAAGGAGTTGACGTATAAAACGTCAGGCATAATATTTATAATGTATAATTTTAGACTTGCCAACCTACAATATTTTCCATTGCACTTTAGAGGTTTTTTTTTTTATTGAACATATGATATATCTTGACTTTTATAAATAAATCCATGCAGATTTTTAATTTAAAATTATTTGTGTGCACCAATTTTTGTTTTATTAAAATCTCTTATGAATAACCGATCAATTAAAATTATTACTATTACCCTGCTCTAAAAAATTAACTCACCACCTTACAATTTCTTAAAAATTTCAGTTTTTTAAGCTAAGCAAATTTCAGTTTACTTACATTTTATGTGTTAAATAACTACAATCTGTGAAAATAAACACAAGAATCAAAGTATTCTTCCTTTTTTCCAAGACGCTAATGTGAAATTCACGAAAATAGTACACGTTACTAAATTTTCAAGAAATGGCAGGTGGTGCATTAATTTCCTCAAGCAGTGTTATAATTTTTATAAATAAAATAAATAATTTAAAAAAAATCTGTATGAAATAGTTTTCTTTTAAATTATTTATTTGTGTGCACCAATTTTTGTTTTATTAAAATCTTGTAAATAATCAATAATTCAAATTATTACTAATCAATAATTCATATTATTACTAGTAATATATTTTTACTTTTATAAATCGAATCATACAGATTTTGTTAAATTATATATTTGTGTGCACCAATTTTTGTTTTATTAAAATCTCTTATAAATAATTTGAAGCAATAATTTTTAAATTTATTTATATGCATATTTTTTGTAAATTGTAAATTAAAATCTTAGACCAGCTAAGAGAATACGAAATACACAAGTAATTTCTTTGTTGAAAGATGTAACATAAAATATAAAATTTTCCAAATAAAGCTTGCGTTTGAAATAAAATATAGTGGTTCATCATTTCTGATGATTTTAAAAAAATATATATGTTTGTAGTACGAGAAGTTTCCTATTAATGCACTGTATAAAGTGTGATAATCGTCGATTCATCAAATTATCGCTAGTGTTCAGGAACTTGTAGGCGGCGGAGTGGGCGGAGTTCCATTCGGGCCCTGAAATTGATAAATATATAATATAATCGATTAACTACTTTCGAAACCTGGTATGTTCCGATTTTTAAAACAATGTTCCTTGTAAGTCAAATTATGTTATTAATTTACCAATATTAGTATAAACCATCTACTCAAAATACTTATTAATCGCTTTTGGTTCTGGTTCTTTGGGGAGTGCGCATTTCTGCACTGCACTTAGGTCTCATTAGGCTCATTGTGGTTCTATAAATCGCTTATGATTAAGTTATACATATCATAAAAAAAACAAATCCAAAATGTTAAACAGGAGACACAAAATATTAATTAATTATTATATGATCTGCGTAATTCATATAATAATCAACTAGTATTTGGTGTCTCCTGTAATTCTGTAATTAACCAATAGCAAGCGGTATACCGATGAAGCTATTGTTTCTTAACATGTGTTATTGTTTACACTATACTTATATTTATCATGCACTATAATGGATCATTGGACTTACGAGGTTTCAGAAATAATTGACTTACGAGGTTTCGGAAGTAGTTAACTTACGAGCAGTTGATCGATATGATTTTACAGTAATTTTTTTTTAATGGAAATGCTCTCCTAGACTTTAATAGGCCGCAAGATGTGACGCAGGTGTTCACGTCACGCAGGAAAAACTGCGCACAGGTACCAAACGCAGAGGTAATGTGCCGAAGCATACCGGGTGAGCAGGGAGACGGGGGGCTGTGTAAAGGCCAGGGACGCAGCCCACACAAGAGCGATGACCGAGTGGCAGGAGAGGTGGTTGAAGGGCGAGGGATGGACCAAGTCCCTTATCCCTAAGTTGAGAGCATGGGTGGAGAGGAGGCATGGGAAAGTTACGCACCAGCTAACCTAGCTAATGACTGTGCATGGCAGTTTCGGATCGTACCTCTACAGGATCGGTAAGGTAACGACCAGTGCATGTAGGTATTGTGAGTACCACGACTATACGGCCGAGCACGCGTTACTGTCGTGCTCGGAATGGCAGCCGGAGAGGCTAACAATGGAGGGGACAATTGGCAAATTGGAGATCAGGACTTTGGTGGAAAACATGGTGGAGAGTGAAGAGGCATGGGACGCGGTGTGTGCATTCGCGTACCGCGTAATGTCCCAAAAGTACGGCGAGGAGCGAGCTACAAACCTGAGAATAACACTGCGAAAGATCTGAGAGCACTGCGCCGCCCTTACTGAGGGAATGCCCTTGGGCGATACCGGTAAGGGAGAAACGGCAATCGGGAGTTTTTAGTGGGTAGGACCCTTTTAGATAAGGGGAGAAGTCCCACACACAACAGTGTGTAAATGCATTTTTCTCCTCAATAAAAAAAAAAAAGGTACCAAACGCAAATTGGGATGCAGCTTTTGATAAACGCAGTGAGCTCGTAATCAGGATTATTTGTATCGTATAAAACATTCCTTGTCCGCACGGCCTTGATAACCTCCTCTTCCATTATTTGCACCAATTCGCGTCAACTGCACGCTAGGAAACTGTGGCGTGACAACTGCAACACAGAAGCTCACCACGAACAGAAACTGTGGCACGAGCACTGCAACAAGCAGGCTCACCACGCGCAGAAACTGCTATGAGAACTGCAACACACGGGCTCACCACGCGCAGACACTGTGCCATGAAAACTGCAACACGCAGGCTTACCATGTGCAGAAACTGTGGTACGAAAACTGCAACAAACAGGCTCACCATGCACAGAAGCTGTGGCATGAGAACTGCAACACGCAGTCTCACAACGCACAAAAACTGTGGCATGAGAACTGCACCACGCGCAGATACTGTGCTATGAAAACTGCAACACGCAGGCTCAGCACGTGCAGAAATTGTGGTACGAGAACCGCAACAAGCAGGCTCACCACACACAGATACTGTGCCATGAAAACTGCAACACGCAGGCTCACCTCGTGCAGAAACTGTAGCATGAGAACTGCAACACGCAGGCTCACCACATGCAGATACTATGCCATGAGAAATGCAACAAGCAGGCTCACCACGCACAAAAACTGTAGCATAAGAACTGCAACACGCAAGCTCACCACGCGTAGATACTGTGCTATGAATACTGTGGTACGAGAACTGCAACAAGCAGGCTCACCACGCACAAAAACTGTGCCATGAGAACTGCAACACGCAAGCTCACCACGCGTAGATACTGCAACACGTAGGCTCACTGAGTGCAGAAACTGTGGCATAAGAACTGGAAGAAACAGTTACCGCAGCGAACGTTAATATATTTAAAAACCGGTTGGACAAAGATCTAAAACAAAGTGCAGCAAGAATGATCCATTATAGTGCATGATAAATATAAGTATAGAGTAAACAATAACACATGTTAAGAAACAATAGCTTCATCGGTATACCGCTTGCTATTGGTTAATTACAGAATTACATGCTGGCTCACTACGACTGAGTCACGTCACCCTGCGATTCATTTCACACTGTCGTATATAAATATAGGTGTTACTTTTCTTGCGTGTCGAGAATCACCTGCGTCTCATCTTGCGTTTGCAATGATTTGATAAGCATGAATTTTGTTTGTGAATACGAGAGGTGATCAAAAAGTAAGGTTACAAAATGTACACGTTTCATTGCAGGCTTTGTAACCTTACTTTTTGATTGCCCCTCGTATAATATCCAATGTCTGGAATAATTTCTAAATCATTATTGTATACGGTTCAATTAAGTGAACGTTATAAGTAGTCTCAATGCTAAATTTATTTTGGGGTTTAAATGGGCCAAAAAATAGAATATACGGTGGATGTATGTTAAGTTGCATACGATGCATGTATGTTTAGTTGCATACGACGAATGTATGTTAAGTTCCGTATGATGAATGTATGTTAAGTTGCATACGATGAATGTATGTTAAGTTGCATACAACGAATGTATGTTAAGTTGCATACGATGGATGTATGTTTAGTTGCATACGATGAATGTATGTTAAGTTCCGTACAATGAATGTATGTTAAGTTGCATATGATGAATGTAAAGTTGCATACGATGAATGTATGTTAAGTTGCATACGATGGATGTATGTTAAGTTACACACGATGAATGTTTTGTTTGTGAAAGGGGAATTAAGTGTAATATGGTAATTTAAAAATGATTCAATTACGTTTCCTCCTAAAGATGGTTTCATCGGTTCGGAGATCTTATTCCTTTGGTTGCGGACTAGCCAGAAGTGTAAGAAGAAGTAGATTGCCACCATAATCGTCATAACAATGTAATAGTCGGATGTTTGCGTTTGTTGCTGTTGCGGTCCTGAAATGTACATAAAATATTATACATCTTTTAAAACTATTTCATCGATACGAGGGGGTGATCAAAAAGTAAGGTTACAAAATGTACACGTTTCATTGCAGGCTTTGTCGGGGAAGAGTATGGGAAGTGTGTAATGTGTGAGCGTCGGGGGGGGGGGGATACGTGGAGGTTATTTGGCGGAGGAGTGCGAGGGGGTGAAGGAGGAATGGGTGGGAATAAGAGGGAATAGAAGAGTGCAGAATGGATGAGAGAGGATGGGGTCGGGGTAAGGACGCTGAAGAGGTTGGGGGAAGAGAGGGAATGCAGGAGGAAGATAGGGAATAGAAGAATGACGGAATGGATGAGAGAGGATGGGGCAGGGATAAGGACACTGGAGAGGTTGGGGGAAGAGAGGGAAAGCAGGAGGAAGAGAGGGAATAGAAGAGTGGCCGAATGGATGAGAGAGGATGGGGCCGGGGTAAGGACACTGAAGAGGTTGGGGGGAAGAGAGGGAAAGCAGGAGGAAGAGAGGGAATAAAAGAGTGTCGGAATGGATGAGAGAGGATGGGGCCATGGTAAAGACGCTGGAGAGGTTGGGGGAAGAGAGGGAATGCAGGAGGAAGATAGGGAATAGAAGAATGACGGAATGGATGAGAGAGGATGGGGCAGGGATAAGGACACTGGAGAGGTTGGGGGAAGAGAGGGAAAGCAGGAGGAAGAGAGGGAATAGAAGAGTGGCTGAATGGATGAGAGAGGATGGGGCCGGGGTAAGGACACTGGAGAGGTTGGGGGAATAGAGGGAAAGCAGGAGGAAGAGAGGGAATAAAAGAGTGTCGGAATGGATGAGAGAGGATGGGGCCATGGTAAAGACGCTGGAGAGGTTGGGGGAAGAGAGGGAAAACAGGAGGAAGCAATTAGTGTATATTATTATTATTATTATGTATTATTATGCCAATAAAGGTTTTTTTTTTCATTGCAGGCTTTGTAACCTTACTTTTTGACCACCCCTCGTATAATATATAATATCTAATATGTCTGGAATAATTTCTAAATCAGTACATTTGGAACTTCAGTGTTTTACATGCGTGGCGAATGAAGTAAAATTTCGAGTTTAGAAAAAGCCTGAAAATTTGGATTTGGCGGGCTCGCTTCGCTCCGCCTGGCAAATCCAAATTTTCAGGCCTTCCTAAACTCGAAATTTTACTTCATGCATTTTTGTCCGTCGGATTGTTTAATGAGGGATACTCATCGCTTCTGAAGACCATGACAACAATGGGAATAACCGTGGGGTTCAATGCAATGCAGTTAGCGAAAAAAGCTGATGCGAAGCGGATCAAGCATGCAGAGCGTAAGCTGACTCCGGTGATGGAGGAGCAGAGAAGGGACCGCCTCCAGCAAAACCCCTTCTACGAGGAAGAGGAGGGCTTACTTTATGGTGCTGGCATCGCCGATTAGCCATAAGTTGCATAAAAATGGTTATTTTCTGAAGTTGAAACTTTAAACGCGTTTTTCTCGAAACCATAGTTTTTAAATCGCGCGGTAGAATATCTCGACAACGAATTAACCGATTTAACGTTCGATAAGCGCATCTTAAAGGTAATAAAAGTCTCTAGGAGTTGATCTTCGACGAAGTGTGTATAAAATTCTCTAGGAGTTGATCCTCGACGAAGTGTGTCCGACAATTATTGATATTTTTTAAGGCCCGCCAAAGGAGAAAGAAAGTGGCCAAAAATGACACTTTTCGTATGATGGTCACCATTTTGCTAATTATGGTCCAAATGGACCACCTGAGGGTTAATTCCTAGACAATTTATTATACTTTAAAACCCCCCCTTTTTTTGTTTCAGACAACTGGGATCAGAGTTATGCTACCGCGCGCCAACCAATGATAAATTGAGCTGCTCACTTTAGACCTGGACATCTTCGCCGGGGCTGAACGTACCCGACTTTAAAAAAAAAAAGGCCTTTATTGGCATATCTTAATATCTTACAGACTATTTACAATTCATTCGTTATTTCTCCATTTCCGTATCCCTCTTATCCTCCCTTCTCTTTTCCCTCTCCCTCCCCAGCTTTTCCAACGTCCTTACCCCGACTTTAAAAAATACTTTATTAAAGAGAAAATTTGAATAAATACGATACGAAAAACCGCGTGCGAATATCCTGAGAAAAAAAAAAAAGTCAAAAAACAACCGTTTTTCGTGGTCTAAAGGTACCCCTTAAAAAAAAAAATGAATATACGATATACAGATACAGGGATTTTTTTAAATATGCACACCCTGATTTACAAAAAAGTTCAATTTGAAGGTTCTAAGAGGGTTTCCACTCCCAGACTAAGCATGAAGTAAAATTTCGAGTTTAGAAAAGCCTGAAAATTTGGCTCGGGCGCGTAGCGAAGCGGAGCGACCGAGCGAAATTAGGCTTTTCTAAACTCGAAATTTTACTTCATGCGCCACGCGTATAAACTACTGAAGTTTAAATGGTACTGATTTACGACCTTCTGGTTTTTAGTACATTATTGTGTATTTTTACATAAATATATGATTATGAGGGCAGGTGGTGGCCGAGCGGTAACGTCGCCGGGCTGTATCGCTCGGCGAGCCACAAGTTCGGGTTCGATTCCCGTGCACGGGGAGACTTTATTTGAAAAATAATGTCTCGTCGTGACCCTGGGTGTGGTATGAATGTGTGTGATTGTCCGAATGAATAGTTAAATAATACAAATTGTGATAAATTAATTGATACAAATATAAACATTGATGATGGCTAATGGGCAAGTTCCCAAGGCTAGGCAAAAGCCAAACCAAAAAAAAAAAAAAATATATGATTATGAAATGAATTTAATGATTTAATATATGCAACTCGTTCAACATACGCGTATGTTGGGTTGCCTACGCTGCGACTCTGTTGTCCTTGTCCACTCCTAGACTAGGCATGAAGTAAAATTTCGAGTTTAGATAAGCCTGAAAATTTAGATTTGCCGGGCGGAGCGAAGCGAGCCCGGCAAATCCAAATTTTCAGGCTTTTCTAAACTCTAAATTTTACTTCATACGCCACGCGTATAAACCACTGAAGTTCAAATTGTACTGATTTACGACCTTCTGGTTTGTCCTACATTATTGTGTATTTTTACGTAAATATATGATTATTATATGAATTTATTGATTTAATATATGCAACTCGTTCAACATACGCGTAAGTTGGGTTGCCTACGCTGCGACTCTGTTGTCCACTCCCAGAATATCAAATTTTATGAAGTGCTGATAAGGAAACAATTTGAATATTTACAAGAAAATGTTACAAATATGTTTATTTATCTAATTATTATGTCTGGAATTAATTCCAAATCAGTACGCTAAAGCCATACATTTTAAACTTAAAACGATTTCAGTGTTTTACTTCATGCGCCACCCCTGTAAAACACTGAAATCCTTTGAAGTTTAAAAGCGTACTGATTTGGAATTAATTCCAGACATAATAATATAAATAAATAAACATATTTGTAACACTTTGTTGTAAATATTCAAATGGGGCCTCGGTGGCCGAGTGGGTAGAGACCCTGCCCACAGACCCAGAGGTCGCAGGTTCGAGTCCCGTCCGGTGGAATCATTTATGAATAATAAATGATTCCATCCGGGTCCATGGTTGTAGTGTGAATGTGTTGTGGCGTCCTAGATGTAATTTCAATATAGAATTAGTTAAAAACAATAAAATATAGATTGATGGCTAATGGTCAAGTTACCAAGGCCAATAAAACAAAAAAAAACAAAAAGTATTCAAATTATTTCCTTATCAGCACTTCATAAAATTTAATCACTTTGGTTGATGTTTATTAATACTTTTTACATAAATTATTGTCAAAGTGATATTGACATATTTTAAATAATAAACTTTGTACATACATTTGTTTTACAAATCTCCGAGAACTAAATAATCAGCACTGCATAAAATTTTATCACTTCTTAATTTTGTGTATCTCTTTAAAATATCATTGTATTTATTTATTTTAGTTTAAACTTTGCCCTGAAGAAGCTGACAAATGTATAGCGAAATATTGGCTAATTAAAATAAAGTTCTGACTAAAAAATAGAACTATAATTTTTGAATTCTGCCACTTTTCCCGAAAAGTTTATAGAAGTTTTTGATGTTTATTAATACATTTTATATAAATAATTTTCAAAATGAAATAATAAAGGTATGTATAACAACGGTCTAGGACGTTTCATCGCCGCCGATTCATCGCTACTGAATCATCGCCGCCGTTCCATCGCCGGGCCAGTTCATCGCCGGCCGTTTCATCACCAGGCCTGTTCATCGCCAATATTTTTATAAAATAAATTTTGAAAATATGATCTTTCTTTCAAAATTTATTTTATAAAAATATTGGCGATGAACAGGCCTGGTGATGAAACGGCCGGCGATGAAGTGGCCCGGCGATGGAACGGCGGCGATGAATCAGTGGCGATGAATCAGTAGCGATGAATCAGTAGCTATGAATCGGCGATAATGATAAAATTTCAAATATTACCCAATTCTGGAAATTGTCCACTAATTTAATATTAGGTTTTATAACCAAGTAATCGTTACCCAAACTTAATAAAAATCGAATGAGACTGCTGTCATTTTTTGATATATATCATTGAGTGTAATTTAGATTAAGGTTTACTATTTGCAAGTATGGAAACCTATCCTAACCTATCCTCACCAATCCTAACCTATCCTAGCCTATCCTAACCTATCTTTACCTATTCTAAACTATCCTGATCTATCATAATCTTTTTTTTTATTTTTTTTTATTTTGGGTTTGTCATCTATTTCCGCTGCTAAGGCCAATCATGACGCCGGAGATTAGGTCTACAGCTATCCGGGAATTTTGCCGAACCCGGTGGGAGTTCCAACCCACCGGTAGGGATCTTTAACGTGCAGGCAGTACACGGGTCCTACATGCATTTATCGTCATATCCGAGAAGACGGAGAGTTTGCCATTTTTATCCTAACCTATATAAATGCAGACAACTTGTTAGGCCGGTATTTGAACCCCAACACTCTAACCACTACACCACCAAGCTGCCCTGACCTATCATAACCTATCCTAACCCATCCTAACATACCCTAACATATCCTAACCTATCCTTACCTATCCTGACCCATCCAAACCTATCCTGATATATTTTATCGCAATTGGCCTGGCGATGAACTGGCCAGGTGATGAACTGGCCCGGCGATGAAACGTCCCATTCCGGTATAACAATACTATAAATGTATATGTAACGATACTATAAACGTATGTATCGTATGTTCAATAAAATAAAACCTCTAGAGTGCCATGCAATATATTGTAGGTTGGCAAATCTGAAATTATACATTTGTAAGGGAACGTGAGGAACACCCCTAATACCAAAGCGCTCCGCACTACCCTCTCCGCTTACGCCACCGTCGCACCAATTCAAGCATCCCCCGCACGGTACGACACGAGAAGGAGGGGATGATACAACCCAAACCATTCCCCATAAAAGGGTACGCACCCCCAGAAATAATCAGAGTTAGCTCAACACTCTCAGCCTAAAGATCTCCACAAGTCCTTGTGTGGCTAGGAGAATCTGCTCGCTAAACCGACACCGCTACGTTCAGCTAAACACTTGCTAGGCCCTTGTGAGGTCAGAGTGTTTATCTCAGTATGCCGAAGAAACCTGAACACCGAACGTGCTCAGTACAACGCCATCGTCAACGCCTGAGGTTTCCACCACAGTCGCCGCATTGCCGATCGTCAACGCCTGAGGTTTCCACCACAGTCGCCGCCTTGCTCGATCAAGACGCCTGAAGTTTCCACCACAGTCGCCGCCATTCCCCGACAGACGTTAACCAACGCCCGAATGACGACGCCCGAGTGCCATCACCCACACGACGCCTGGACCGTCTAGAGAAAACAACTCTGCTACGAAATCTCTTATTACTGTACACTTTGTAAATAAAACTACATTTACCACAAATCTTCGTCTCTCACTGAGTTAGCCCGCCACACATTATAATTATTATGTCTGACGTTTTATATGACAATTCCTAAAGCCTGTAGCCAACATAAATTAAAAAAAAAATAAAATCAGCACTAGTGGTTTTTTTTTAATTGAACATATGATATAATGATACTATAAACCAAGGCTTCTCAACCCTTTTCAGGTCACGCCCCTCCTCATAACTCTACGCCCCGACCTCCCTGATTTATTTTAGTTTTTTTAGTTAGATTGAAACACCATTATAGCCTTATTTAACTTCACCTACCCTTTAGGAAATCAATCGCACCCCCCCTAAAATCTTGTGGCATCCCCCCCCCCCCCCCGGTTAAGAAACTCTGCTATAAACGATTGTGTACACGAATCGGTATTACAAGCAGATGTTTACTATTTAAACCACTCTAGATTATACCTGCTAGTATTACGAGCAATTGTTTACAATTTAAATCACATTACGGTAAAACTATTGATGTAATTAATAAATATTTACATACCATCGACGAAACATTCAGTATCCGTGCAATGCGATTGAGAATTTCTCAACTGAAACAACGTAAAGGAACATAAGTAAAATTTACACACCAGTAAAGAATAACCCAACTGAAATAACGTAAAGAAACAAAAGTAAACTTTACACACAATTTTTTACTTGTGTGTAAATGTTTTAAATTTATTCAACTGAAACAACGTAACATTTACACACAAGTAAAGAATATCCCAACTGAAACAACATAACAAAACAAACGTAAAATTTACACACAAGTAAAAAATATCTCTACTGAAACAACGTAAAATTTACACACAACTAAAGAATATCCCAACTGAATCAACGTAAAGAAACTAAAGTAAACTTTACACACAATTTTTTACTTGTGTGTAAATGTTTTAAATTTATTCAACTGAAACAACATAAAATTTACACACAAGTAAAGAATATCCCAACTGAAACAACGTAACAAAACAAAAGTAAAATTTACACACAAGTAAAAAATATCTCAACTGAAACAACGTAAAATTTACACACAACTAAAGAATATCCCAACTGAAACAACGTAAAGAAACTAAAGTAAACTTTACACACAATTTTTTACTTGTGTGTAAATGTTTTAAATATATTCAACTGAAACAACGTAAAATTTACACACAAGTAAAGAATATCCCAACTGAAACAAAGTAACAAAACAAAAGTAAAATTTACACACAAGTAAAAAATATCTCTACTGAAACAACGTAAAATTTACACACAACTAAAGAATATCCCAACTGAATCAACGTAAAGAAACTAAAGTAAACTTTACACACAATGTTTTACTTGTGTGTAAATGTTTTAAATATATTCAACTGAAACAACGTAAAATTTACACACAAGTAAAGAATATCCCAACTGAAACAACGTAACAAAACAAAAGTAAAATTTACACACAAGTAAAAAATATCTCAACTGAAACAACGTAAAATTTACACACAACTAAAGAATATCCCAACTGAATCAACGTAAAGAAACTAAAGTAAACTTTACACACAATTTTTACTTGTGTGTAAATGTTTTAAATGTATTCAACTGAAACAACGTAAAATTTACACACAAGTAAAGAATATCCCAACTGAAACAATGTAAAGAAACAAAAGTAAAATTTGCACGAAAGTAAAAAATATCTCGACTGAAACCATGTAAAATTTACACACAAGTGGGAGTAAACAGGAAACAAAACTCACCAGATTGATAAGCCTACGCATGGCGAGCTCGTGCCCCCACACGCACTCGCAAGGATCGAAGTTGTCATCCCCCATTTTCGTTTTTCAAACCGCTGGACTCCTATTGTTTCCCACAAACAAAACAAACAAGCAAATTAATAAACAATTCGTCGCGGAAACAAAACACGGCGACAAAGCAATATGTCAACCTACTTACCTTGATAATTGTTTTATTTGAATCTTAAAAAAATTAACGAATGTTTCCGCTTTAGTAATCCCGATGGAACTGAAACGCCAACGCCGCAATAACCCGCTGTTATTTGCAGTTATTACTTCCCATTCCTTGTTTATTGTTGTGTTTATACGTGCAGGCTTATGTCATAACTGTCATCTGATGTGTCAAAATAGAATGAGTGGTCGCGCGTCCATTGGACCAATTCCGTCCAATCGCGTGCGGGCTTTTAAGTAAAAAATCGCCGCGCTTTTTTGGATTATCGCATGTGGGGACGTGTCGGTTTTTTATTTGTGTGCGTGTTGTTTAATTTTTTTTTGTGTGGAAAATTGCACGTGTGAACTTGTGGTTAATCAGCGGAACGATTCGGGTTTAATTGTTTAAACAAAAGTTGTACGGGAGATAATGCTGCCGTTGCAGATAAGTCGTTGAATATTGGCGTTGCGCAGGGGGTTTCTTATCAGTTTTTTTCGTTAATTTAATGTTGCATATGAAATATAAGGTTTAATGTTGCTTGAAACAAACTATAAGGCCTAATTTGAAATAAAACAACGCAGTTGGGAGGGTTTCACTTTTATTGTTGAACACTGCAACATGTTTCACCACACAGTGGCTTCATCAGGCAGATGAAATAATTATTATTTCATCTGCCTGATAAAGCCACTGTGTGGTGAAACATGTTGCAGTGTTCAACAATAAAAGTGAAACCCTCCCAACTGCGTTGTTTTATTTCAAATAGTATTATGGAGTTTCATCATGTATCCGCCTCATCAATTAAATATAAGGCCTAAGATGATAATCAATAAAAGTTCAATATTTCAATAAAACCTTTTATGAATATTACAATTATTATTAATCAATAAATGTTCAATATTTCGATAAAACCTCTTATGATTATAACAATTATCAATAATCAATAAATGTTCAATATTTCGATAAAACCTCTTATGATTATAACAATTATCAATAATCAATAAATGTTCAATATTTCGATAAAACCTCCTATGATTATTACAATTATTAATAATCAATAATCTGAAATCAGCGTCATACACGCGTGGCGCATGAAGTAAAATTTCGAGTTTAGAAAAGCCTGCAACTTGCAACTAAACATACATTCATCGTATGCAACTTAGCATACATCTATGTAAGTCGCATACGATGCATGTATGTTAAGTTGCATACGATGAAAGTATGTTAAGTTGCATACGATAAATGTATGTTATTCAATAAATGTTCAATATTTCGATAAAACTTTCTATGTGTGAGTGAACAAAAATTTTCAGGGAATACAAAAACTGTTTAAATTAAAAATTAGTTAAGTAGTTATTTTTAAACAACTTTTTTAATGGATCCTTGTATAAGATTTAAGAGTTAACCTTACCACATAGGAGGTTATTACTCATCGGGCTGATAACGTACCCACTGAGCAAAGAAACGTTGCATCAATGTTACCGCGCAACACAAAACGTTGCGTTTTGAGTATAATGAATGTTGAAAAAACGTTTAATAAACGCTGAATGTCCTCCGGCAGGAACGTTGCATGCTAATTTTCAAAGAAAAATGTTCCTGCATCGTTAACAAAGCAACGCCCATGCAACATACGATTACTCTTATTTGTATGCAACCCAACATATGTATGTGTGTTAAGTTGCACACGATGCACGTATGTTAAGTTGTATACGATGGATGTATGCTAAGTTGCATATGATGAATGTATGTTAAGTTAAGTTGCATACGATGATGAATGTATGTTAAGTTGCATACGATGAAAGCATAGTATCCGTATTGTGTACGGATCAATTAAGTGAACGTTATAGGAATGTTTCTTTCGTAATCTCAATGCAAAATTTCTTTTGAGGTTTTAAATGAGTCAAAAAATAGAAATATATATTGGTAACAAGAAAACAAGAAAAACAAGTCTTAAAAACAAATTACGTATAGTCTAGGGAGAGCAGTACCTCGGTACATAAGTACCCAGTTCCCCTAAATTAAAAAAATTAAGTCATGTAGTTCTTCTCAATCCACTTTTTTAATGGATCTTTGTATACGATTTAAGAGTTAACTTTACCACATAGGAGGTTATTACTCATCGGGCTGATAACGTACCTACTGAGCAAAGAAACGTTGCATCAATGTTACAGTGCAACACGAAACGTTGCGTTTCAAGCTAAGTAAATGTTGACAAAAAGTTGAATAAACGCTGAATGTCCGCCTGCAGGAACGTTGCATGCTAACTTTCAAAGAAAAATGTTGCTGCATCGTTAACAAAGCAATGCCCATGCAACACGAACGATAACTCTTATTTGTATGCAACCCAACATATGCATGTATGTTAAGTTGCATACGATGCATGTATGTACAGTTGCATGCGATGGATGTATGTTAAGTTGCATACGATGAATGTATGTTAAGTTGCATACGATGAATGTATGCTATGTTGCAAACGATGGATGTACAGGGCTTTCATTAATTCCCGAACCCCACGTGACTAAATTTAAAATTGTCGCTTAGCGATACGCGACCAAACCAAATTTTCAGGCTTTTCTAAACTCGAAATTTTACTTCATGCGCCACGCGTATAAGACGCTGATTGCAATTGAAGATTATGCACTTGTTAACAATATTTTAATGTTCTCAGAGTTTAAGTGTACTGGGTACTTTGGTTATTTATTATTTAATAGTCCCCCCTAGACTTTATGTTACTTTTTGTAAAACAATTTTTTGCTTCTTATCAATATATATTTCTATTTTTTAACCCACTTACACCCAAAAATAAACTTTGTATTGAGATTACGAAAGAAGCATTCTTCTAACGTTCACTTAATTGAACAGTATACAATACGGATACTATGCTTTCATCGTATGCAACTTAACATACATTCATCGTATGCAATTTAACCTACATTCATCGTATGCAACTTAATATACCGGGCTTTCATTAATTCCCGAACCCCACGTGACTAAATTTAAAATTGCCGCGTAAATTATTGTATTTGTACGTTGGAGGCTTTGAAAAAAGTAACCAAACGTTACTAAAGTCAAATTTGACATAAACGTTTATGCGCGGTGCATCGTTAAACCAACCTTTGAGATCTTACAAGATTCGCCCGGAATTTTCAGGTAAGCAAAAATTGTTTAATTATTCTGAAACATTGAGTTTTATTTCTATTTATTTTGCAGAGTCAATTTGCTAGGATAAGCAAATACTGCGAAAATTAATAAAAATTAGTTACATTTTTGAAGATGGGCCTATTTTTGAATCATTTTAAATATAATATTTTCAGTCGTCATAAAAATACACCGGCGAATAAATATTTTTAAATCTAGGGAATTTTTGTGTGAGCCATACCACCTTGTACATTTGGTTGCCTATTATTTTTTTGGTCACGTGGGGTTCGGGAATTAATGAAAGCCCGGTATTTAAGTTGCAAAGCACGAATGTATGTTAGGTTGCATACCATAAATTACGGAAATGTAAATAAACAACGGATTAAATGGCTAGGACATGTATGGAGGACCAACCAACAACATTCACACAATATTAGAATGGAAGCCAGCCGGAAAGAGAATAAGTGGAAGACTGAGACTGACGTGGCTGAAGGAAGTAGAAAATGATCTAAAGGAAATGAGAATAAATAAATGGAAAGAAAAGACAAGCGACAGGAAACGATGGAGAGATATAACCAACGTACATAGGCAAATGGACTGATCTTCCCAAATATGTTCGATCTTGAAAGCTCCACAATGGAGCGACATAAACTCGCGAGGTGTATAGCCACTGTATATATGGCAAACAGACGAAAACTCCACTCTGTGTGTTTTTATTACAAAATTATTATATTATTGTATGCGTGTATGTTAAGTTGCATAAGGTGGATGTGTGTAAAGTTGCATACGATGAATGTATGTTAAATTGCATAGATGAATATATGGTAAGTTGTAATAAAAATCGGTTAAATCCCTTTCTTCACTGTTTTTATTTAAGTACTATATGTACATTTCGGACAATAAGTGTCCATTATCAATAGCTAACTATTAATAATGGACATTTAGTGTTTGAAATGTACATATAGTACTTAAATATAAACAGTGAAGAAAGAAATTTAACCGCTTGTTATTACTATTATAACAATCTTCACATAACTAACGAATACATATACCGGGCTTTCATTAATTCCCGAACCCCACGTGACCAAAAATAATAGGCAACCAAATGTACAAGGTGGTATGGCTCACACAAAAATTCCCTAGATTTAAAAATATTTATTCGCCGGCGTATTTACATGACGACTGAAAATATTATATTTAAAATGATTAAAAAATAGGCTCATCTTCAAAAATGTAACTAATTTTTATTAATTTTCGCAGTATTTGCTTATCCTAGCAAATTGACTCTGCAAAATAAATAGAAATTAAACTCAATGTTTCAGAATAATTAAACAATTTTTGCTTACCTGAAAATTCCGGGCGAATCTTGTAAGATCTCAAAGGTTGGTTTAACGATGCACCGCGCATAAACGTTTATGTCAAATTTGACTTTAGTAACGTTTCGTTACTTTTTTCAAAGCCTCCAACGTACAAATACAATAATTTACGCGGCAATTTTAAATTTAGTCACGTGGGGTTCGGGAATTAATGATAGCCCGGTATATTAAGTTGCATACGATGAATGTAGGTTAAATTGCATACGATGAATGTATGTTAAGTTGCATACGATGAAAGCATAGTATCCGTATTGTATACTGTTCAATTAAGTGAACGTTAGAAGAATGCTTCTTTCGTAATCTTAATGCAAAGTTTATTTTTGGGTGTAAGTGGGTTAAAAAATAGAAATATATATTGATAAGAAGCAAAAAATTGTTTTACAAAAAGTAACATAAAGTCTAGGGGGGACTATTAAATAATAAATAACCTAAGTACCCAGTACACTTAAACTCTGAGAACATTAGAATATTGTTAACAAGTAAATAATCTTCAATTGCAATCAGCGTCTTATACGCGTGGCGCATGAAGTAAAATTTCGAGTTTAGAAAAGCCTGAAAATTTGGTTTGGTCGCGTAGCGCGAAGCGCGGAGCGGCCAAACCAAATTTTCGAACGAACTGCACCGTAAATGAATTATCAATACAAAGAAATAAATAAAAATAATGACTATAATAAAACAATTGCGATTGTTTGTAACAGTTAATTTCATTGTTGTATCGTATGTTCAATAAAATAGATCCTCTAGAGTGCTATCCCACTGAGCAAAAAACAAACAAATAACGTTATATCAACATTGTAGCAACATTAAACGTTGTTTTAATGTTGATGAAACATTACTTAATTGTGTTTGCTCAGTGGGATGGAATATATTGTAGATTGGCAACTCTGAAATTATACATTATAATTAATAATTCTGACGTTTTATATGACAATTCCAAAAGCGTGTAGCCAACATAAATTTAAACAAAAAATTAAAATTAAAATCGTAAAATTCCTATAATTATGGAGAATAACGGTGGAATTGGACAGAATTACACAGAACAAGAAAGAGAAAGCTTATTAGAATTTATAAAAGACTCAAACGAGTGTTTTTCACTCCCAGGCTAAGCATGAAGTAAAATTTCGAGTTTAGAAAAGCCTGAAAATTTGGTTTGGTCGCGTAGCGCGAAGCGCGGAGCGGCCAAACCAAATTTTCAGGCTTTTCTAAACTCGAAATTTTACTTCATGCACCACCGATACAACACATTGATTCAATGTAAAGTTTAGCGGTGTGTTTTAAACTTCCTAATAAGTCAGTGTTTTGTACGGGTGGCGCATGAAGTAAAATTTCGAGTTTAGAAAAGCCTGAAAATTTGGTTTGGCCGCTCCGCGCTTCGCGCTACGCGACCAAACCAAATTTTCAGGCTTTTCTAAACTCGAAATTTTACTTCATGCTTAGCCTGGGAGTGGAAAACACTCGTTTGAGTCTTTTATAAATTCTAATAAGCTTTCTCTTTCTTGTTCTGTGTAATTCTGTCCTATTCCACCGTTATTCTCCATAATTATAGGAATTTTACGATTTTAATTTTATCTTTTTGTTTAAATTTATGTTGGCTACACGCTTTTGGAATTGTCATATAAAACGTCAGAATTATTAATTATAATGTATAATTGCAGAGTTGCCAATCTACAATATATTCCATCCCACTGAGCAAACACAATTAAGTAATGTTTCATCAACATTAAAACAACGTTTAATGTTGCTACAATGTTGATATAACGTTATTTGTTTGTTTTTTGCTCAGTGGGATAGCACTCTAGAGGATTTATTTTATTGAACATACGATACAACAATGAAACTAACTGTTACAAACAATCGCAATTGTTTTATTATAGTCATTATTTTTATTTATTTTTTTGTATTGATAATTAATTTACGGTGCAGTTCGTTTCACTTCCGCGGTCCGCTCTCACCCTAGCCTTTATGCAAAGGGCATTTTTATGAACGATTTTAACGCTGGGAAGTGTACACCGATCTTCACTTTATAAACCGTAAATCATAATGACAACTTCTCTGTTATGGATGTCGTAAAAATTTCGACTATGTAGTAGCCACTGCCTGATAGCCAGCTGTCGACCAACGTATAAAATCAATCAATTGCCCAATATAATAATAATAATAATATTGTTTATTGTCTTAGCGAAGAAAAGTACAATACAATGCAAAATCAAAACTAAAATCAGTTTCGAAAGATTTGGCCCTTGTGTTTAAAGAGTAATAAAAATATCCGTGGAGCAAAAAAACAAGATTTTTTTACAGGTTAATAATAGGACATTTTTTATGAACAAAATTTTTCAATTTTATCGAATAATTAGATAAATTGTTATTGTAAAAACCCACTGAGTAAAAACCAAACAAATAACGTTATATCAAACTGGGCCCGTTCATCAAAGACAACAGTTGGGAGTTTACTACCAATTGTCGAGGAATTCTCTGATAACCGCATTGTTAATCGTAAACGTGCTTGGGATTTTTGCAATCGTACAAAATAGACCGACCGGAGTCCCGTTCATTAGTTACCAACATAGATCACAAACAATTTCAAACATGTTGAATGTTGAACATTTTGATGCCCATTGTAGCAACATTAATGCCTGTGTGCACCAAACTAAGTTCTGAACCTAGGTCAGACCTAGGTCTGCAATCTATTTTAAAGTGCTGCACCAACGTAAAATGGACATTTTAAGACACAACGGCGACCCACATTTCAGGTCACCGATTTAGTGATCCTAGGTCGGTGTTCATAACCTCGTTAAATCAAACAGACGTTAGATTTGAGTGTAAAGTGAAATCAAGTGAAAAATCTCGAAAAATGGATTTCATAGAAAATGTTGATATTGTTGACGATATTGAAATTATAAACGTTGTGGACGTACGAGTTCCGCGTCAACATTTTCAAAGAACGAACTTCTTTGAATCATTAACAGAAGAAGAGTTTTTCCGACGATTTCGATTAAGAAAAATGACAGTAATGTATATTTTAGAAAATATTGAAAACAAGTTAGAGTTTTGGCACAATCGGTAAGGTGTTTTGCAAGAACATATTTTCATTATAAAAATTAAATTACATTTTTATTTCAGTAATAATTCAATAAGCCCTGTAAACCAATTGCTGCTAACACTGCGTACATTTGCTACAGGCGGACACCAGATAGCAATAGGAGATTTTATGAATTGTGACCGATCCACTGTATCCAGAATTGTTTCAAAAGTGTCCCGGGCTATCGCAAATTTGGCACCTAAATTTATTTATATGCCCAGAAATGCAACTGAAGTAGCTAATCAACAAAATAAATTTTTTGAAATTGCTGGTTTTCCAAAAGTCATCGGAGCCATTGATGGTACACACATCCGTATATTGTCGCAAGGTTTGTATATTTGTATTTTTTTTTAATAAGATAATCACTATCTAATATTACAGGTGGAATTGATGCAGAAGTATTCCGTAACAGAAAAGGATATTTCTCTGTAAATGTTCAAGCTGTTGCGAGTGCTGACTTGCATTTTCAGGACATAGTAGCTAGGTGGCCTGGATCCACTCATGACTCGTTTATTTTTAACAGCAGCAGGTTAAAGAACTCTTTTAAAAGTGGTGTTTTTGGGAATGGATTACTTCTTGGTGAGTTTTTTTGCTATCCATACTTAATTTAAAATTATGAAAACATTTTTAGGTGACAGTGCTTATGTAAATTCTGCATATTTAGTAACTCCTTTTCTACATCCACAAGATGAAAGTGAAAGAAAATATAATTTTAGCCATACGAGAAGTAGGGTAAAGGTTGAAAACTTATTTGGTGTTTGGAAAAGGAGGTTCCCTATTATGGGTTATGGATGCCGTATGAAATTGAAAAATATTTTGCCTTCCATTGTTGCAACAGCGGTATTACATAACATTGCCCAACTACACAACGAACCTGAACCCCCTGTGGATAATGAAATATGGAACCATAATATGCAAAATATTTTAAGACAAGGAAATATTGATGAACCAATTATTTATGATAATAATCAATATGATAACAGACGACATCTTGTCAATACTTATTTTATGCACTTATAAATCAGTTTTCTTAGTAATAAATATTTCCGTATAAACAATATGTACCTACCTTTACTTGTTAGCAATATTTTACCAAAAATACAATTATGATATAAAACAAAACAAAAATAAATTCTGGTAATTAAAAAATACAACATACAGAATAATATTTGCTTATATTTTATAAACTGACCACAAAAAAAATAATTTGGTTTAATTTTTTTTACAATTGCATTTCATTGCCGCCAATTCCAATTTGTATAGTTCTTTTTTGTGGGAAAATTCTAAGTCGTGCATTTCTTTTTTTCTTGCATTCTCGTCTATATAATATTTTTTTTGTGCTGACAAAACATCAATTTTTGCTTGTTCTAAATTACCAACTTTTGTCACATCCGGTCTACGTTTTGTTGCCCATGAAGCTCTTACAGAATCTTCCTTTGTGTTTTTCGTTTGAGCAGTTTGCAAAATATCTAAAGCAGGGTCTATAGTGACATCCTCTATATTTTCATTGTTTATTGTAACAATTTCTTCTTGTGACTCATTTTCTATTTGAATATCTTCAATAACTTCTAAATTGTATTGATTAATAAGAATATAAAATAGTTTTTTTAAAGATGACTTACCAATATTAATTGCATCACAATCATAATTGTTTTCAAGTCCTTCTACTGTTTTAGTATTTAATATAGATAAAGTAAATTCATCTACTTTATCAAGTATTTGTTCACAAGAGCCACCACCAGTTTTATACAGCTCCTGTCTTTGTTTGGCTGCCTTTTTCTTAGTGTCCATTTTTATGTGTGCCCATTGCTTACGCAATGAATTTCCATCACGATATACATTTACATTTTTCGAATTGAACATTTTTTCAACTATCTTCCATGTTTTTTCTTTTTGTTGGTTAGTGTTGGCATTTGTGTCTTTCGATTCAAGTATTCCTTTGTATTTATTCACAAGTTCAATTAACAATTTCCTTTCTTCATGGGTATAATTAATTCGTTTTGAATTTCCACTCATTTTTTCTAGAAATTTATATTCTTATATATAAATTAGTATTTAGTACGGCTGAGAAAAATCTCATTACAATTAATTATGCAGATATACTGCTTTTTACTAGTACGTAGGAATGACTAAATCAGGGAAAAATATGTAAAAACTGTTTTCAGTCATATGAACTACTTTAAGGTATTTTTTTCTTTAACTATCTTTTCAGGTTAAATAAAAATCATGTAAATGAATACAATTCCACCGCACTTGTAAGGTAAAGTATTTAAAACATAAATGATATTTTACTTACCAATAAGAAAAAGAAACAGTAAAAATTTCAGCAAAATAAACCGTAAACACCGTTTCACACTTTTTGAGCGCTTTTGACAATGTTTTTGACGTTAGCTTAGTGCTATTTTATTTTAATTTTACAACGTTGACCTTAACGGAAATTTAGTGAGGATGCAGTTCGAAAAGTTTGGTGCACCACAATTGAGATCCTAGGTCGAACCTGATGTGGGTCGAACCTACTTAAAACAGAACCTAGGACATGTTGGTGCACACGGGCTTAAACGTTATTTTAATGTTGATGAAACATTACTTAAATGTGTTGGCTCAGTGGGAAGTATGTATTTTTAAGTCGATTCATTATTAACTTAACTTTAACCCGGCGAAACTTTTTTGTTTAAAAATAAAAATTAATAAAATTGTACAAATAAACAGATGAATATTTTATATAAGTACAAAACAAAATCCTTTTAAAATTATTAATTTAATAGTTGAGGCTGTTACTTAGTTAAATTCGATATCAACACTTTTAGTAAATAACACACTTGGTTAAGATTTCACTGTTTATTGATTGACACTGTCACAATTGTTTCGTCACACAGTGGCTTCATAAAGCCACTGTGTGGCGAAACAATTGTTGCAGTCTCAATCAATAAACAGTGAAATTATTAATTTATTTATTACAATACGGTATCTTCCTTAATATTCATGTAATCCTGTTTTTATTACAACGGTATTATTATTATTTTACAACTTTTTATTGTCAATTTGTTTTTAATATTAATACAGAAACTTGCTGCTTACAGATATGATGAATGCGCCGGGCGTTTCAAGCGGATAAGTATCTCAATATGACTGATAAATCGTATTGCTGTTTACACTCTGTATATGTTGCGTCATTCGGTGTTTTTATAAAAATGTTCAATTTTAAACTTTTAATGAATGTTTTCACTCCTTGATTAGCATGAAGTAAAATTTCGATTTAAGTAAAATTAAAAGCTAAAAAAAAATTGGGAAACATTCCTTGGTTTATTCTAAAGGGTGTTTTATTTAGAGGTATAAAATTTTAATCATGGATATCTGCTAAACCAATGTCAGAATGAAAAGCTGTTGGTGGCAATTTTGTTCAGCAAGCTTTGGCAAATTGTCATTGACTGTTAGATCTCTAGTTCAGTAATAATTTGTTGGCTGTAATCATTGTAACTCTTTATATGGTTTTTGTTATTTTTGTTCAGTAGTCTTAGTCGGTTATAATTCAATGTAATTCTTTATATGATTTTTATGTTTTTTGTTATTTTTATCATATATTACAATATGTATATGTACTTATGTAATAAAATGGAGATTCCGTTAATAAATAAATAAATAAATAAATAAATAAATTATCATGCCAAAGCTCACAGTCGAGCAACGATTACTAATTGTGAAAACCTATTTTCAAAATGCGCGTTCTGTACGTCAAACTTATACAGTATTTTTCCCGTTTGTTGCTTTTAACCGCCAAATAATTTTAAGTGATGAGTCTCATTGTTAACTGAATGGACTGGTGAATAAGCAAGATTGTTTGATATGGATATGGATTGCATGCTGAAAACATCATTGGCCTCTACGTTTTCAAAAATAAAGACAGACCCAATGTTACTGTCAATGGCGAGTGCTACAGGTCAATGATTCGAAGTTTTTTGATCCCTAACGTCAATGCAAATTTGTTGAGAGCTAAATTGTTTCAACAGGACGGTGTAACTTGCCACATCGCGCGTGATCCCCTCACATGTTGGGTGAGGAGTTTGGTGATCGAATTATTTCGAGACATGGGCCTGTTAATTAACTCTCAGATTATGTGATTTGATCCCATTGGACTACTTTTTGCAGGGCTACGTCAAATGAACTGATAAACCAGCAACGATTAAAGACTTAGAAGTCAACTTTCAGCGCGTAATTGGAGAAATTAGCCCGACTACACTGGAAAAAGTTATGTAAAATTGAACCAATAGAATGGTTCATCTAACACGGAATCGCGGTGGTCACATGCCTAAAATTATTTTTAAACATGAAATGCCATTACATTGATTACCTATCGAAGCCACAACATCTGTTGCTTTATTAATTTTTATGTGTTTTTATTTTAAAAAGAAGTGTTGTACCTCTAAAAAAACACCCAATCAATCTAGACAAAAGTCGCGTAAAATTTGTAATTTTGCTAGAGCGAAAAACTTTATCTTATTTATTAATTTATTGAAACTTTTACAAATTTACAAAAATTATAATACTTCTGGACAAATATATTAATATAAACAAACTAACAATAATAAAAAAGATAAATTCAAATTCAAAACTATTTGAATTCGAGAAAATAAGCTTACGCTTTGAATTTATCTTGTTTGAACTGTACCGTAAGGTAAATAATAAGGTCTCACATTCTTCATACCTGCTAATGACATAATCCCTTTATTACCTATAAATATAGACCGTATTTATCACTCATTCCATTTCTGTGTATTATATATTCCATTTGTTTCTGGATCTCGCCTAGCTATGGAAAAGTGACAGTTTAAGTATTGTAAATGGGGCTGGTTGTGTTTTAAATCAGGGTTTTTAAATGTCACTGTCAGATGTTCGATTTTAAGGTTATAATTTGTGACTATTGTGATCTTACACTGTTGCCTGTTTTACAAATTTTCAGATATAAAAGGATAATAATATGCAGTTTTAAGATTAAGAACATTTACTACTTGGTTTTTGTACATACAAACACAGCAATAATATTGTATATAACAAATATAATGAATTCGGCTCTGCAAACTTATTTCGTCATCCATTTGTATTTCTCGCTTGGGTCTTCCCGTTAACACATTTTGATCAACTCCATCCATCCACCTTAATTTTGGTCATTCTCTCTTCTGTTGGCCCTCAGTATTTTTTTGTAGAATTGCAAATTTATTCCCACCCTCTTGTGATACTGATAATTTTCATGTCAAACAATTTTTAAGCCCTCATTCCACTTTTATTATTTAGTCAAGAGAACCTGCATCTGAATCTTCTGATGTTTGTTCTGAGCCAGATTCCCCAAGCGAAATAATAAAAGGAGGAATGGTTTCAAAAGAAAGGTTCCCCATGTGTTTTGTCCAGTCATTTTTCACTTTGACATTGACACAGCATTGCAACACTAGATTAATTTGATTTAATAATAAAATGCTCGAAGAAGCGACCGCGTGGCGAAATAATTGTTGCAAGATTAACAATAAACCTCTTGAAAATTAAAAAGAGGATTACTTATGATATCATAAATTATTGCAACACTGTTAAAATAAGGAATCAGGAGTGGCAATTGATAAAAAATGTAAATGTTGATACTGCAACATAACAACACGAAAGCATGGCTAGGCGAGATCCAGAAACAAATGGAACGGTGTATACCTGTTCATTCCACACACAACACTTTTTCTAAGTAAGTTAATTTTAGTTTTAATCCTAAATTTTTTAAAAACGTCATAAGCAAAGCTATACTGAAGAGAGATAAATCTCGAAACGCGTCTATAGATGGCCTAAGACATTAGTTTTAATCCAAGTCCTTTCACTTCTAATTTTTTGTTAGTTCTCCTTTTATTTTAAATGCGTATTTGTTAGTTGGTTTAAAGAGAATTTGACCTAAACGTTACATATACTTTAATAAAGCGTTGTAACAAATCAAATTAAATAAGATTTTAAATATTACATTGTATAATTCAATATCCGGAGGTATATTTGCACGGGAAGTAGTTGTTTCAATGGATATTTATCGTCTTAAATTGTCTTAATAATAATAATAATAATAATAATATAATCTTTATTCTAATATAAATATAAACATACAAGATATACATGAATACTTAATATAAGAATATGCGTCACATAAGAGAAAAACATGCTTAAGCAATAGGCACATGTAAGTAATTTAGATTAAATTCTAAAAACTCATTTAGAGAGTAAGGTTCAATATCTCTTACAATAATATTTATTTTTGATTTAAATGATTTGAAACACCGCTCATTTTTCAAGTAAGTCGGCAATTTATTAAATAATTTTATGCATGTGTAATTCACGCCCTTTTCGGTGAGTGAATATCGGTGTATAGGGTAGTTAAGGTTATCCTTATGTCGTGTATTGTAGATATGAATCTGAATCTTATTAATTAAGACATTGTTTGCATTTTCATAAATAACATTTTCTTAATTTTGTATATTATTTAACAATAATAATATCAGATGCATGCTGAATTGTGGCTAGAACATCATTAATGTAACATAACTAGAGGAATACTATTATAAAACCATGTAAGGGTTGCTATTTTGTTCGTGCAATTCGACGCCCCTCTATTTATGGCGCCCTAGACCCGGGTCCCATTATTGCATATTGCATATTTTTATAAATTTAAATTATTAATACTTATTGTTCTTATGATTATTTTATCCATTAAAATGACTTCATTGCAATAATTTTAACTAAGTCGACTAATTGAGTGCACCCAATTTAATGCATCCTGTAATATACGACACGTTAATAAAAATAATTAAAAAGAGCGCAAAGTTTAATACATTTCAAACATGAATATTTCCAATTCAAACCTATTTTAATAATTTTTACTGAAATATCGATTGTACGGGTGCATGTTTTATTTTTTAAACCCAAAAAGCATTATTCTGGGTTTAAAAAATGAAACATGCACCGGTACAATCGATGTTTCAGTAAAAAATATTAAATATATCGAACCGGGGATTACGGTACCACTAAAATCTCTCACGAATTTAATTATTGAACATGGCATTTTTCCAACAATTCTGAAGAAAGCAATGGTAATTCCCATTTATAAAAAAAAATGATAAACTTGATAGATGCAATTATAGGTCCATATCTATTTTAAACGGATCTTCAAAAATAATCAAAAATTATTTGCAATAAGATGTGGAATTTTCTAAATAAATATAACCAAGTAAGTAACGCACAACGTGGTTTTTAGAGAAAACAGAACAGCTGAAAGTGCAAGTTATTCATTCATCACCACTGTATACGACTGTATACAGTAAATTTAGATAAAGAAAAACACGTCTGCGCGCTATTGTTTGACCTGTTCCAGACTTTTAATAGTCTAGACATTAATTTGATCCTCTCCAAACTTCATCGAATCGGTTTCCGAGGGAATTTTCTGAGGCTATTGGAATCATTTCTTGCAAATAGACAAATTTGTGTAAATGTAAACGGGTATAAATCTTCTTTTTATAATATGAACGATGGGGTACCTCAAGGCTCGGTAATTGGACCCTTGATTTTTTTACTTTCCATTAACAATCTTACACTTAATATAGAGTCAGATATATTACATTATATGCCGACGATACTACGATCTTAGTAACGGCCGATAGCACCAATCACATTCATTCTAAGATTGACAAAGTCGTCACTGAAATGCCAGCATGGTGTCAGAAAAACAAATTGATGTTAAATCTTTCCCAAACAGTATGTTTAAACTTTAAAAATTCATACTGAAATCAGCAACTCAAGTAAAATATAAATGGCAATGAAATTTCATTACAAGCAGAGTCAAAATTCTTGGGTTAAATGTCGACGAAAGACTCAACTGGAAATCGTATATTGGTTGCACAGCAATCAAAATAAATTCAGGCTATTATGCCATTATACAGCTAAAGACAACATTACATGTCGATGCGTTATTAAATGTGTACTATACTTTTATATACAGCCATTTGTCTTCTAACATATGTTCATGGGGCTCGAGTGGAGAGGCGCGGAGATTATTTATCTTTGTCGTCTAATGTCAAAAATATAAAATGTCAGAACTGCCATCTAATGTCAAATACGCCATTTAATGTCAACATCGGAAATAGTAAAAAAGTAAAAAATTTCATTGTTTATCAAAAGTAACATCTAATGTGAAACATTTCATCTAATATCAAGAAACGTAGTCTAATATCAAGAATATAATCTATTGTAAAAAATGTCATCTCAAAAGGTAAAAAATATCAAAAATGTCATTCAATGTCAAAAATGATTAAATATGTCTTGAAGAAAAAAAAAATTTGTGTGTTCAAATAATGAGTCAATAATTTTTAAAAATCGTTACAAATCTGAATAAAAATATTGAAAATCTTACATATAAACATTTTATATAATTTGAGGAGAAAATCTCGAAATATCGAGCATTTCATCAAAATTTTAGAAATCGATAAAAATGACAAAATAACAAAAATCAAGATGTGTTGAAAATAAACATTTTCGTAAATTAATTAAAAATCTCGAAATATTGAAAATTTCATCAACATTCGATAAATTGAGGAAAATTGAGGGAATATTGCAAAATCTGATGAATCGACGAAAATCTCGAAATGATGATAATTTTATGAAAATATCGATTTGTTGGAAATCTTATAAAAAATGTTATAAATCGACATGTTAAGTGTAAACATTAGATTGGGAATGTCAATTCATATGAAAATGGTCAAAATATAATTCGAAACGTCATAAATGACAATCCGTGTGAAAATTGTCAAAATATGATATGATTGCTAACGTCAAAAATATTAATTTGTGCGAAAATTGTCAGAATACGATTGAATACGTCGAACATTCAAAATATCATATTTGAGGGAATTATTTAAAATACAATTAAAAATGTCAAATTTGACGGAAATTATTGAAATTTATCAAATTGTCAAAGTTGACAGAAATTATTGAAATTCATCAAAATCTTATATTTGGCGAAATTTCCGAAAAACAATTAAAAATCTCAAATCTGGCAAAAATCATCAAAATGTCAAATTTGATACAAATCATGGATTTACGTGATTTTTGATTTTATCACTTACAAACGAGTGTCGTCCACTCCCAGACTAAGCATGAAGTAAAATTTCGAGTTTAGAAAAGCCCCGCGTAGAAAATTTGTCGAGGGTCGCGCAGCGACCCGAGACAAATTTTCACGGGGCTTTTCTAAACTCGAAATTTTACTTCATGTGCCACGCGTATAAAACAGTGATTTAATGAGAAATTTAAAAACATACAAAACAACTTTTTCAAGTTAATCCTCTCGATTAATTAGAATTATTTTTGACGATTCGAATCCTTTTGTAACTATTCGAATCCTTTTGTAAGTATTCGAATCCTTTTATAAGTATTTGAATCCTTTTATGAGGATTCGAATCCTTTTATAAGGATTCGAATCCTTTTATAAGGATTCGAATCCTTTTATAAGGATTCGAATCCTTTTATAAGGATTCGAATCCTTTTATAAGGATTCGAATCCTTTTACGAGGATTCGAATCCTTTTCAGGGGCGGACTGGCCATAAGAGCGTCATGTGCAATCACAGGGCCGGTGCGGCCGAAGGCCGTTTTGGGCCGGTACGGTTCACCACCCCAACATAAAAATGTTGGCCGGTACGGCCCAACTGCCCAACACATATTTTTGGGCGGCCTGCTCCAAATGAACAAAACACACACACATATAAGTACATAATATTTATTTAATCTGTAATACTGTTTTTAGCCCGGATCGGCCCAATCTCCGTGTATATATTATTTTCCCAGCAAATAATTTTGTAATGCGTCAATGCTGGCGACATATTAGTGCGGGGGGGGGGGGGGTTATGACTTCTTAAAAGTCAATAATTTCATATAAATAAAAAAAAAAGAATAATACGATGTATGTTTAATGTAAACCCCACCGAGTCATGTATGCCATATGTAAAACAATACAAAATCCTTACACTACCATGTATATTTATACAGTGTGGAAATTAAGTAGCGGATAAATTCGGTAACTCCGTTAATGTGTATGATAGAGAAATCATCTAAAAGACGTATAGCGATTAAAATCACTGTGCATGTGAAAAATATTTTTTTAGATTTTAAAAAAAAAATTAGTAAACGCTGTGACGTCATCAATATTTTTTTCAAATGACAACCTATAAAATGAAGCACTTTTCATTATTCTGACTGTAAGAAAGGTTCATATAAAATTTCTTTTTGAGTTTGTTTTCAAGTAATTGTTAAAATTAAGTGTTAAATAGTGAAGAATGAATATGGATAGACGTCCGAATCTTAATTTAAGCAGTGAAGAAGCTGTGATTGTGCTTACACTTGCAGAAGAAGGTAGGAGTCAGCGTTACATCAGTCAGCGTCTTGGTGTTAATCAATCGACCGTATCCCGTGTCTTCAAGAGACATCGGGAAACTCAGGCATACTCAAGAAGGCCAGGACAAGGGAGAAAAAGGGCCACAACTGCTGTTCAAGACCGTTTTTTGATGATGCAGACGTTACGCGAACGGTTTATTACGGCTCCTAGGCTACAAAATATGCTCGCAGAGATCCACAATGTTCATGTAAGTTCCGTTACCACCAGAAAAAGGTTACGTGGTTTTAATTTAACTCCGAAAACAGCGGCAAAAGGACCACAATTAACCGCAGACCATCGCAGAGCCAGGTTAACATTTGCGCAAGAACATGTAAACTGGTTACAGGCCGATTGGGCTAATGTTATGTTTAGCGACGAGTCCAGATTTTGTCTTTACGGCAGTGACAGACGAATGCATGTGTACAGACGGCCAGGTGAACGTTATGCGCAGTGTAAAATTGTTCCGACTGTTATGTTTGGTGGAGGCTCTGTTATGGTGTGGGGTGGTATCACTTTAGAGGCTCGTACGGAGTTGGTGGTCATACCAAGAGGAAGCAGCACGGCAGCGTCTTATATTGCAAACATTTTAGAACCATCTGTAATGCCTTTTGCTCCCTTTGGAGGAAACGATTTCCTGTTTATGCATGACAATGCAAAACCACACAGTGCCCGAATTGTACAACAGTATCTTGACCTAGTGGGTATCAACACAATGCAATGGCCAGCCAGGAGTCCCGATCTTAATCCGATCGAACACCTATGGGACGCGATGGGCAGACGCCTTAGAGCACTTCCTCGGCGTCCAAGCAATCAACAAGAGCTTGGACAAAGATTGCAGGAAACCAGGATGAAATTGGATCATTAATTAACAGTATGAGCCGTCGCTGTCAGGCAGTTATTCGAGCAATAGGAGGAAACACTAGATATTAAGTCTTATAATCACATGTTAACTTTTTTCCTCTTTTTATTTAAGACATTATTTTAGTCATTAATGAAAGAAAATGTGTTGAAAATCATTATTATAGTTCAGTTGGTTTTGTTGTTATTTTTTTTGTTTTTAAACATCAAAACTTTATTTTTAAATTAAAAAAAATAATGTGATGCGTTAATTTCTTTCGCCAGTGTAGTATGTCGTGAGACAGGGTATCGAACGCCTTCGACAAGTCTAGTGCTATGGCCATGGATGGTTTTCCTTTATCCATTGCGTCATATACTGTGGTGATAAAGTGAACCAAGGCGTCCTCCGTACCGCATCCTTCACGGAACCCGAACTGATTTGAAGCGAGTATGTTGCATTTTTTTAAGAAAGCACTTAATTGTTTTTTTTATTAGTTTTTCATATATCTTTGATATACATGGCGTAATAGCAATTGGTCTGTAGTGTTTTGCAAGTTCGTTACTACCGTTCTTGTGAACTGGAGTTATAACTGCGTGTTCTAACGATTTTGGATATACGCCAAGTTCGATAAAATCAAATCAAATCAAATCAAATCATTTATTGCATGTTAAAACAAAAGGTTTACATAAGTCACATTGAAGTAATTAAAAACGTAGGAGCAACAAATATACAATTATATATAACAAATCAATAAAAAATATATTAGTTTGGTATTTAAAAATAAAAAAAAAATAAAAAATAAAAATGAAGTACCCCGTCGTCAAAACAATAAAAAATACACAAAGATTTAGAACACGTTAAAATTACATAGTTTGAACATTTAACACATTAAAATCTAGGAATCTATTAGATAAGCAATCATCTATGGAGAAAAAAGCTTTTGCTAGAAAATAATTCCGTGTAGCTTTTTTGAAGCTTTTGTATGGTAGTGATTTTATATGATTGGGCAGGGCATTGTATAATTTAGGCCCATAGTGGTTGACACCATTTAATGATTTAGATAAGCGCATACGTGCCGGATAGAGGTTGTGTCTTTGTCTAGTGCAGTGGTCATGTATCTTTACATGCGTAATATATTTAGATAAGTTTCCTCGAACATAATTGATGCATTTAAGCATATAGGCACTCGGTAGTGTTAAGATTTTTAAATTAATAAAGGCCTCCTTGCATTCAGCTCTATAGGCTAGACATGCAATCACTCTTACAGCCCTGCGCTGTATCCTGAATAGATTCATGAGGGCAGAAGAGTGACCCCATGCCAGTATTCCGTAGGTTAAGTGAGACTGGAAATATCCGAAATATGCTGTTTTTAGAGCGGCTTGTGGTAAGGAGTTAGTAAGTTATCTTAGCAAGTAGACTGTGCTACTCAATTTAGATGATAGAAGCTCTGTGTGCCTACGCCAGTTCAGTTGGGAATCCACGTGTACACCAAGGAATTTACAGTTTTTGCTCTCCCGTGATTTTAGAGAGAAAGGCATGTTCACGGACTTACTTTTATTCAATGTTAATTTGTTAGTAACAAGCCATTCTGAAGCTTGTGACACCGATTCCTCTATATTTGGCATGCTCGTTTTAATCATCTTAGATTGATGCGTGAGAGTGATGTCATCAACATACAAAATGGAGTCTATATTGATTACATTTTTTAGCTGTGATGGCAGGTCATTTATATATAATATAAAAAGCAGAGGCCCGAGAACAGACCCTTGCGGCACACCAAGTGTTATTTGGGATTCACTTGACAGGATGTCATTAATTAATACTCTCTGCCGTCTATCGCTCATAAAAGAATTCAATAAGCGACAGCTCAATGGCTTAATATTGTAGCAGTAAAGCTTCCGGAGGAGGATCCCACTGTCGACGCAATCAAAAGCCTTACTCAAGTCCAATAGGGAAGCGACAGTATCCAAACCTTGGTCAAAGCCTTCTGAAATTTTATGTGTAAGGGCCAGAATTGCGTCCTCCATCGAAAAACCCCTCCGGAAGCCAAACTGACTGTTGCTGAGAAAGTTATTGGTCTCTAGAAAGAGAATGAGTTGGTTATACAATATATTTTCAATCACTTTTGAGAAGATAGGCAGCAGAGATATTGGTCTATAATTGTTCGTTTCGTTACTATCTCCTTTCTTAAATACAAGCAGTACGCATCCTATTTTGAGAGGGCTAGGGAAGGAGCCATGCGTTATGTAAGAATTGATTAGCACAGTAAACGGACTAATGATGGTATCTATGATATTTTTTAAGATAGAAGTCGAAATACCATAGATATCCCTTGCATGGGAATTTTTGAGATTTTGTACAACACTCCTTACCACGTTGGGACTCACCTCTTTGAATTCAAAATATGGAAAATTATTATTTGTACCTATATTCAATAATGAATCAAATGGTTTAGAGTTTGAGCTTGGAAGTGCTTCGGTTAGTTTATTGGCAACGGTGCTAAAATATGAGTTGAAATCATCAGCCGATATGTTACACGCATTGTCAGTATGGTTCTTACTATTGTTTTTGTTTTGCACAAGTGCCCACATAGCTGCTGGTTTATTGGGGGCTTGCTTTATATAAGTATCATTTGCAGTTATTTTTGCAGATTTAATGGCCTGTTGATAAGATCTTTTATAGTTAATATAATTCAATTTTACCTCAGGGCATCTTGTACTTGCTTCTCTCAGCAGCATAAGTGTGTCTCTCATTTGCTTTAATTCATTATTAAACCATTTTATTGACATTTTAGACCGGTTGAATACAGTTACATTTTTTTCCGGAAAGCAGTTTTCCATGCAGTTACAAATAATATTTAAAAAATTTGAGAATTTTGAATCTAGGTCAGTATTATTACATTGAATGAAATTAAAGTCTGTTGAATCTAGTTGTTTATATAAGTTGAACCTACCTATTTGAGTATATGGTCTTACCCTACGGAATTTTTCCTTTACATGATCATTTTGTTTCGTCTCAACCTGAATATGAATTTCGATATGATCGGAGAGTCCTGGATCAATTGGGTAAGCTTTTATGAGATTTTGGTTTATGTTCGAGAAAACATTATCCAAACAATTGTTGTTTCTTGTGGAGAACGTAACCAGGCTAGATAGGCCGTATGAAGCAAAGATATCACAAACTTGCAGGGCTCGCTGGTCATCACTATTAAATTTAACGTTGAAATCACCTCCTATAATGATATTACTTTTTGTGTGAATGTTATCTAATAGATTCCCTAGAATACATAAAAAACGATTAAAATCACCGTCAGGCGAGCGATATATTGTAATTACCACATAATTGTGTTTAGGAATACGTAATGCGGCTATTTCACATATTTTCTCTTCAGACAGAGTATTAGTGGAATCAATTTGCGTGTAATCATACACGCATGATACATCTATTTAGTAGTGAGGATAATGGGTTTGCTATTTCATTGGCAATGTGTTTGAGTAATTCACCATTTATGTCATCTAGGCCGGTGCTCTTACTATTTTTCATAGATTTGATTGTATCAATTATGTCAGTTTCTAAAACTGGATTTAAAAACAATGATTGTGCATTTTTTGTAATATTGTGTTCGTAATCCTTCCCATTTGTAATAATTTTTTGTGCCATAGTTTTACCAATATTTGCAAAATAGTCATTAAATTCATTTGCCATTTCCAAGGAATCATGTATTTCTTCGTTTTTTAGATGTTTTGGTGTAGTTTTTGGTACATCTAGGTTTGCGGAGTGTTTGATGAGCATCCATAATTCTCTATTGGTATTACATTCATTTATTTTGTTTGGGTAATACACGTTTTTTGCTTCGCGTATAGCGCTAGTTACAACATTTCTTGTAGTTTTATAACCAGAATATAGTTCTGGATCATGATCATTTTTTAGATACATTTTGTGTAATTGGTCTCTTTGTTTAATCATTTGAATTATTTTGTTTGTAATCCAAGGTTTTCGGTGGTTTACTTTTTTAATAGTTTTTATGTATGATACTTTTGTAAGGTTTGACTTTAATATACTTATTATTCTATCATACGCTTCATCTATACATAACGTTTCTATGAAATGTATCAAATAATACATAACAAAATTGATGATAAATGAAATTGCCAATTCTTGGTTGCAGAATACTTCAAACATTAAAAGTGCCGAGATTCTCTTTGCAATCTACAACAAGTTAGTCTTACAAAGACTATATCAAACACTCATTGAAACAACTACTTCCCGGGCTAATACCCCGACGGACATTGAATTATACAACAACTGATATACTGATGAGAGATAAATCTCAAAACGCGTCTATAGATGGCCTGAATGGTTTGACCCAAATTGTTACATTTGCAGTAAGTTACTGTATGTAACAGCAAACACTTGTTGTATAATTCAATGTCCGTCGGGGTATTAGCCCGGGAAGTAGTTGTTTCAATGAGTGTTTGATATAGTCTTTGTAAGACTAACTTGTTGTAGATTGCGAAAACAATCGCACTTTTAATGTTTAAAATTGATGATCCCAATCTGCTTAGACAAATCAATATTTATGTACCAAGATTTTGCAGTAGGAATAATATGTCGGTCTTATGTAACCGCAGCAAAACCAACGTTTATTATAATTCTCCGTTAAACACTATGATGCGAAATTATAATAATAGTATCATAGGTTGCACGGACATTTATAACTGTAGTTTCAAATGTTTCATTAAAAAAGTCGCAAATCTCCATTAGGTCTTAAATTTGTATTTGTATTTGTATTTGTATCATATTAATTTATATATTTACTTGTAGTTTCTTATTTTAATTTGTTAGCATTTATTCTATTTTTATTTAATTTTATTTTTTTGTATCTTACGTATACACGCTTTTGTTACTTTTTGTTACTCTGTTTATTTTTTAGTTTTTGTATATATTTCCCTGTAATAGGATAATTTTATATCTGTTGGGAAATAAAAGTATTATTATATTATATTATTATATATATTATATTTTAAACATTGCACGAATATTGAACACGATACTAAAATAAAACATTGTATTAAAATTATTACAACAAAGTTTTAGCAATGTTACAAACATTGTATAAACGTTTTCCGTGATATTTATTTATTTATTTATTCCTTTGCCTATCTACCTTTCGGTGTAAGGCTTACATTACTAATTTTTATAGTATTCTCTCCACTTCTTCCTGTCCTTTGTTATTTCATTTATTTCTTCCCACGTGTTCCCTTTTCTTGTTGCCTCTTCTTTTATTACGCTGTTCCATTCTCTTCTTGGTCTTCCTCTTTGTTTTTTTCCTGTTGCTCGTGTCTCATATATTTTTTTGGTATTTCTTTCTTCGCTCATTCTTCTTATGTGTCCATACCACCTCATTTGTCCTTCCGTGATTTTTTCCTGTATTGGCTTTATTTGTAGGTTTTTCCTATGTGTTTCGTTCCTTATTCTGTCTCTTATTGTTTTGTGTTCGATTTTTCTTAGGAATCTCATCTCCATTGTATTAATTCTTTTTATTTGCTTTCCTGTCATCGTCCATGTTTCACTACTGTATGTTAGCTTTGGTCTAATTACTTTTTTCACTATCTCTGTTTTTGTGCCTCTTGATATTTCCTTTTTACTAAAAAATGTGTTTTTCAACATGTTATAGAGTTTTGCCGTTTTTCCTATTTTATCATCAATTTCTTTATCTAGTTTGCCATTACTCTGAATAATGGTTCCTAAATATCTATATTGTTCTACCTGTTCGATTTTTTTACCGTGTATTTTTATTTCGTGTTTCTTTGTTCCTTTGGCAATTATCATTGTTTTTGTCTTTTCATGTTTATTTTCGTAAGTTCTTTCTCTATTATTTCCATGTTGTTTTGTAGGTCTTCTTCTGTTTCTGCAATTATTGCCATATTTATTTATTTATTTATTTTAAACGGATATCATCTTTTTACAAAAGCATATAGTAATAATGTTACAAAAAATAAACTTAATGCTATATAAATATTAATAATAAAGAATTTATACAAAGATAATAATACAATGAAGAAATCTACTTAAACACACAGTAATACAAGCACCACCCTAGAATAAAACATCTAAAACACTAGCTACAAATATTCGACTCTAAATAATGTAAGTTACGTTTGAATCGTATAAATGACATATCAATTATATTGAAATAATAATTCGCATTTAATATATTGCATAATTTCATAATTCTACAAATAGGACTATGCGAACCGTAATTAGTAGAATGAAACGGTATACGAAACAATAAATTTGCGCGATTATATTTACATGTATTAAACGTAAACGCTGACAACAAGGTACTACAATCCATCATCCCATTAATTATTCGTATATATCGTCTGCGAAGAGTAGTTCCGCTATTTTTGTGATTTCCAGTTTGTAATATCCAACTTTCAGCATCTTCATTTTTTGTTTTGCTTTTTTCATCGCCGTGTCCAATACTATTGTAAATAGTAGAGCGCTTAGCACACATCCCTGTTTCACTCCTTTCTTCGTTTCGAATTCCTTTGATGCCTCGTTATTTGTTCTTACTATATTTCTGTTATTTTTGTACATGGTTTTAATTACATTTATTATTTCGTTCTCTATTCCTCTTTCTGCTAGTTCTCTCCATATGTCTTCTCTTCTTATCCTGTCAAATGCCTTCTCGAGGTCTACAAAGCATATGTGCATTTCCCTATTTTTCTTTATTAATTTTTCACTTAGTTGCCTAAGTATGAATATTTGGTCTTGTGTAGTTCTCCCTCTTCTGAATCCGCATTGGCTGTCCTCTATTGTTGTCTCTAGTTTGTCTCTCATTCTTTTTTCTAGTACTCTGGTCATTATTTTGCTTGGTATGCTTGTTAGCGTGATCCCTCTGTAGTTTTCGCATTTTCTTTTATCGCCTTTCTTATGTATTAGTAAAATTATTCCTTTACTCCATTCTCTTGGTGTTTCCCCGCTCATTATTATTTCATTTATTAGTTTTGTTATTTGTGTTATTCCTTCCTTTCCCATGTATTTTATCATTTCCGGGGTTATGTCGTCGATTCCTGGTGCTTTCCCGTTTTTTAGCTTTTTTATTGCTTCTTTTACTTCTTCTTCTTTAATTTCCTCAAATTTTTCTGTTCGTATTTCCTGTGGCTCTTCTTCCCGTTCTTGTGTTTCTGTATCTTCTTCTTGTTCGGTTAATTCTTTGAAGTATTGTCTCCATCTTTCCATTATCTTGTCTTCATCCGTAATTATTGTTCCATTTTTATCTTTTATGTTCATCATATTGTGTTCTTTTTTTTGTTTTATTCGTTTTAGTGTTCCATAAAATAGTTTTTGGTTCTGCCTGAAGTTCTCGTTCATTCTTTTTCCGAAGTTCGTCCATGATTGTTGTTTGGCTTCTTTAATTATTCTTTTTGTTTCATTTCTCTTTTCTTTGTATTGTTCGTAGTCTTCGCTTTTTTTAGTTTGTCGGTATCTTTTCCATTTGTCTTTTTTGTCTTTTATCTCCTTTTTGATTTCCTCTGTCCACCAGTTTGTCTTTTTCATTTCCTTGTTTCCTATTTTTGTTGTTCCGCAGCACTCCTCTGCCACTTCTAGTATATTTCTTCTGAATGTTTCCCATTTTCCTTCTATGTTTGTCCTTATTTCGTTCTTCCTCAACTTATTTTGTAATATCTCTTGATATTTCTCTTGTATTTGTGCTTCTCTTAATTTGTATGTTTTTATTTTCTCTTTGACTACTGTCCTCCTCTTGTCCAGTTTTTGTATTTCCTTCCATTTCATGTCTATTCGTAATAGGTGGTGGTCGCTTCCTATTTCTGCTTGTCTTTTTACTTTTACGTTCGTTATTTTGTTCCAGTTTTTCCTATTAATTAGGTAGTAGTCTATAATCGATCTTTCGTTTCTGTTTGGTTGCTCCCTTGTGTACTTGTGTATGTTTTTGTGCTTGAATTTTGTATTTGTAATCACGAGGTTGTTTTCAATGCATAGTTGTATTATTCTTTCTCCATTGTTGTTTTTAATTTCTTCTCCTTCTTTTCCCATTATCTCTTCTATTCCGGTATTTTGACATCCTACTCTTCCGTTTAGGTCTCCCATTATCATTATGTGTTCACTTCCTTCATCTATTTCCCGTTGTATGTTTTCAAAGAATTTATCTTTCTCTTCTTTTTTTTCGTCTTCGTTCGGTCCATATGATACTATTAGGGTCCATGTTTCATCTTCTACTAGTTTCATTTCTAAGGTCATTATTCTTTCGTTTATTTGTTTTTCTGTTATTGTGTCTTTTATCCTTTCCGGTTTTATTATAATTCCTACTCCTCCTTTGGCTCTTTCTTTTTCCTCTACTCCTGTCCACATCAACCAGTATCCTCTATGTATTCTTTCTATTCCGTATCCTTTCTTTTTTGTTTCTGTAATTCCTAGTATTTCTATTTTTTGTTTTATCATCTCTTCCACCAGTTCTTCTTCTTTTCCCATGTAGCTTCTTATGTTCCATGTCCCTATTCTTATTTTTTCTTCTCTTTTTGTTTGGTTTTTGTAAGTGTTTTCGTAATTTCTTTTTTTTATTTTGATTTTGTCGTGTTTGTTATATTCGTTTATTAACGTCAGTCCACCTCTTAAGTTCTTTTGTAGTTTTGTTGTCTTTTTTCTCGTGCGTTGGCTTAGTAGTTTTTTGTTCTCGTATTTTCCCCTCCCCTTTCCAGTGACATTCCATTCTCCTTTCTGTTCCATTTATATTCCTGACCGTTGATTATTTATTATCTTCTGATATCCTATTTTAATTTTGTTACCTTTTTCGATTTCCTCGTTTGCGATACTCCTTATTTCTCTTTGTATCTGCATTTCATTTTTTGTTAAGTCGTTGTCAATATATATTTTTCTTCCCTTCAGGATACTTTTCGTTTTCATTATTTCTTTCTTATTTTCCGTGATATTAATTAATTTATATACATTACCTAAATGTTAAAAAATGATACTGAAGTTCAACATTGTTCTATAACGTTTCAAAAATAACGTTAAACGAGTGTTTTCCACTCCCAGACTAAGCATGAAGTAAAATTTCGAGTTTAGAAAAGCCCAGTGAAAATTTGTCGAGGGTCGCGCAGCGACCCGAGACAAATTTTCTGGGCTTTTCTAAACTCGAAATTTTACTTCATGCGCCACGCGTATAAGACGCTAATTTCAATTGAAGTTCATGCACTAATAATATATAACTGTTTTCAGAGTTTAAGGGTATTAGGTACTTAGGTTCCAGGGTACTGTCTCCCCTAGACTATACATTACTTTTTGTAAAGCAGTTTTTCACTGGGATAGAGTCAAATTGAAGGTAGAAGGTAATTTAAACATCTGTTTTAGTAAAACAGTTAAATATTTTGTTATTAACATTGCACTTTTTATTAATAATAATATATTACGTGACAAGAGTGGTATGCAGCATATTACATATGAGCGGATATGTTGCGCACGAGCCGCTCAGCAGCGAGTGCACTATTCCGCGAGTATGTAATTGCCATTCCACTCGAGAAACGTACGATACTTTACCTACACGCTAGCAAAATAAACAATGAGCAATACAAGAACAACTTATTTATTCAATAATTTTTGACTGTAACATGACATTGATGAAAACTAAATGACTACTTGATCAATAAAAATCAAAGAAATGTCATTTGGTTGTGTGGTAATCAATCAGCTGTTCAGCTGTCAGCATGTAATATACTTGTCAAAGCTATTACGTGCATCTGTAGGTAATGTCAATCATACTTGTCAAGATGTCAGTGTGGTATGATGCGGTTACTAGATAGGGCGTAGGTAAAGTATGTTTATATGAACATAATCGTAATATTATATACACACACCGGCAAAATTAAAGGAACGCAGATAAATTCGATATTTTTTTCTCCGTGCAACATTTTTTTGAGCAATTTCAGCGGCATGTCGTACAACTAAGGTAAACTAACTAATAGCAGTTCCTTTTGCAAAGCTATGTGCCATTGTGAAACCTCTTAAAAAAATAAACCAAAAAGTAGCGTTTTTGCTCTAGAAGAATTATACACTTTGACTTTGTTTAAACATGTAATAAATAAGAGAAATTAAACATATTATTTTTTTAATATCATGTGTTGCCTCCACGAGCCCTTATGACTGCAGTCATCCGCCTTCCCATACTTCTGATGACGCCGTCGATCATTTCTTGAGGCAAATTATCCCATTCTTCAATTAAAGCAGCTTTCACTTCTTCTGTGTTTTGGACAGCAGGAATTCTTGACCTAAGTCGTCTACCTAGTATGTCCCAGACATGTTCAATCGGATTCAGGTCCGGAGAACATGCTGGCCAATTTATTTTTGTTATACCCATTTGGTTTAAATAGGCAATTACACAGCCAGCGACGTGCGGACGAGCATTGTCTTGCATTAAGACAAAATTTTCCCCAATATGTGGAGCGAAAGGTATCACATGGTCCCTAATGTACCTATCCGCATTTAAAGTGCCGTCCTGAATCACCACCAACTCTGTGCGTGCCCCTAAACATACGCCGCCCCATACCATAACTGAGCCTCCACCAAAAGAGACAGCAGGAGTAAAATTAAATGGTGCATTTTGTTCTCCTTGACGTCGATACAATCTTTCCCTACCGTCAATCGAATTTACGCAGAAACGGCTCTCATCCGTAAACAAAACATGACCCCATTGGTCATTATTCCAATGCTGGTATTCTCGAGCGAAGTCTAGTCGCGCTACTCGATGTCCTCTCTGAAGTTTTGGGGCTTTTATTGGCACATACGACTTCAAACCAACTTCTTTAAGTCTTCTTCTTACTGAACGTTCACTTATATTGGTTCCACGAACTTCTTCCAGTACGTTTCTTGTTTGAACTGCAGTTTCGCAGTGTTTGCAACGCTATAAATCGATCATCTATGGCAGTGGTTGAGCGTTTTCTACCCTGACCTCGTCTTCTGACATACAAACCAGTCTGTCTCCAACGGGTAACACTGCGATGGATCGTTGATTTTGATTTTCCAAACATTTGGGCAACCTCTCCGAAGGTCCGACCATTTCTATTGCCCTAGCGATATCAGTCGGTGCTAAATCACCCATTATTAACTGGTTGATAACCAAATTGACGATTGTAAATAAAAAAAAACAAATTCGAACGATAACTTATTAAAAAATACGAACTTTTGTCCAAAGAAAACACGCGTTTCAAATGTAAGGCAACAATTAACACAATACTATACAACTTAAAGAGATGTCAACATGTAATTACAAGTCTCAAGTTTTAACTAATGTTTTAAAAAATGACATATGGTAGTAGGAAATGCGACGCCGTCTAGATCTAGCCAGTAAAAAAAGAAATTTAATGAATAAAATTAAATGTTGTATCCGTTCCTTTAATTTTGCCGGTGTGTGTATTATGTTTCATGCATTTATTAGTATAGCATTAAAATCATTTTATGAAATATATACTTAAGAACGTAGAAACATGTTGTCACGTACGACATCCTGACAGTTTAAGAAAGAGGAATATGCATTTAGGGAAATATATCCTAGAAAAAGGCAACTTTTTCCAGCTTACGCACTCAGGACGCAATGCAATACCCGGAAAACGTGATCCTCGATCGCGATTTGTGGAGGAGAGGAAGAAGTGGAGGACTTCCACAGCCAGCTCGACGTTGACTGGTCCAGAGAAAAGGAGGAAGTAGGGCCTGTAAATCATCGAGCATTAGGAACAGAAGCATTCGCAACTCGCAGGACTGAGTGGTGGTGATACCTCTCCTCTTGTACTGTACTAGCACCGTACTGGAACAGTTGTGTTCTGTTATGTGCGCAATGGGACAGACGGACTCCAGCTTCGCCGTCATATACACGCTCTGGCGCTAGGCTAGGGGTCATGTCACCGGCTTGCAAACACCATCACCATCGCCATCAGAAGAGTCGCCTCGCCTTCAACATCGACTCATACTTTAACACCAGGTTAGTAAGTTAGTTAGACATTGTTTGCATTTTCACGAATAACATTTTCGTAATTTTATATATTATGTTAAAAGTGTGCACACTATAAGGAGCGTAAGCTTATTTTCTCGAATTCAAATACTTTTGAATTTGAATTTATCTAGTTAGTTCTCTTTAATCAATATTAATTAATTAATTAATATTATGAACACTTCTTCTCTGATAATTTAACTTTTCAATAGCCTTAGATTTTAAAACTTTTATAATCATTATTATATTGTGCCCATTCATGGTTTGACCTTTTCAATACAACTCTATCTAATTTAAAGTTTAGGCTAAAACGTCATTTCTAGCTTGTGCAATTTATGTTATTTCTATGATTTATGTTATTCAATTTTTGTTATTTCTATAATTACTATATATACACGCACAATTACGTCGATTAGCTGTTATATTTGATTTTTATATATTTTTTTTTAATTAATTATATTACGTTGTAATTTTATGTACTAATGGTGTTTACCGTAAATAAATTTACTTTACTTTACTTTACTTTACTATTATTATTGTTTATTAACGGATAACATCTTTTTTACAAAATATTCCTCCTGATAATGCTGTAAAACGCGAAACTAGTCGAGTAAATAGTAACGTAAAAAATTGTGAAACAAACCAAGTGTAATTTAATTTAAACCTTCATTATCAATATTTAAAAATGTTTCACCAATTGATAAGTGAGAAAATTATTCAAGAAATAAAATATTAACATTATAAATTCGATTACAAAAATCTTCCCCAATTATTTTATTAATTGGGAGTGATTAAAAAATTTTTGCGCAAAATGATTACACGAAATTACCCATATTTGCTTTTCATTAGCTTCTCGGTATTCGATCTCTTTCATAACAATGGTAAATTATTATTTTTTTATTAAAATTACATATTTGTAAAGTAAATTATAGGAAATCATTGTTGATTGAACTTTACCATTTTTGTAAAAGTGCATACAACCTGTCCTTATATTACTTCAATTAAACAATATTTTAAGTATTTGTAAGCTAAAGAAAAAGCTTTCTTTTAGTTTGCAAAACTTCTATATACAGGGTGTTCCAGCCAGTGGCGTAGCCAGGATTTTTACATGGGGGGGGAGGTTTCTAACTGAAGCGCAGTTTAAACAGAATAGTATAATTTGTATAAAGAAAATATTTCTAAAGAAACTACAGTTTTCCAGTATTTGGATTTAAAATAATCATCACTCAGAAGATCAATCATAAATTTGCACAAAACTTTCTGCTGATATTGAGAAAACTATACTCTTTCAAAGTACGTAAAAATGAGAAAAAAACTATTTTTTAGTTTTCAACTTATTTTCACTAAAAGTCAAAATTTGCATTAAAAGAACGTTATTACTCAAAAAATCAAAGATTAATTTTTATAAACTTTTTGTGGGTGTTAACAAAACTATGCTCTTTCAAAATATGTAAAATTCAGAAAGTACCTATTTCATAGTTTTCAAGTTATTTTCACTCAAAGTCAAAATTTGTGTTTTATACCATTAGTCTTCTAGCATTTGGATTTAAAATAACCATAGCTCAGAGAATTATTCATGGATTTGCATGAAACATTTTGCTGATATTGAAAAAACTATATCTTTTCGAAATAAATAAAACAATACCTATCAAATAGCTTTTAACTTATTTTCAATCAAAGTCAAAATTAGTGGTTTTTCACCCTGATTTTTGTAGAAGTTGGATTAAAAAATATCATAACTCAAAAAAGCAAACATGGATTTTTATAAAATTTTCTGTGGGTGTTAACAAAACTATGCTCTTTCAAAATGTGTAAAACTTAGAAAATATCTACATCATAGTTTTTAGGGTATTTTCACTCAAAGTCAACAGTTGTGTTTTTTCACTATGATTTTTCTAGCATTTGGATTTAAAATAATCATAACTCAAAAATCAATCATGGATTTGGAAAAAAATTTCTGCGGATGTTAAGAAAACTATGATTTTTTGAAATACGTAAAAATTAGAGAATAGCCGTTCGATAGTTTTCAACTTATTTTCACTCAAAATCAAAATTTGTGTTTTTCACCCTGATTTTTGCAGAAGTTGGATTAAAAAACATAATTTCTCAAAAAACCAAGCATGAATTTTTATAAAACTGTCTGTGGGTGTAACTAAAACTATGCTCTTCCAAAATATGTAAAAGTTAGAAAATACCCATGTAAAAACTATAAGTGATTTTTACTTAAAAACAAAATTAGTGTTTTATTTTTCTAGTTTGTATTTAAAATACGTCATAACTCAAAAAACCATGCATAATTTTTATTAATCTCTCCCTGGGTGTTAACAAAACTATCTTCTGTCAAAATATGCAAAAGTTACAAAATACCCATATCATAGTTTTTCAGATATTTTCACTCAAAGTCAAAATTTGGGTTTTTTCACTATGATTTTTGTAACTGTATTGTTTCGAGTTTACGTGAAGTGATTAATCACAAATAGAAAGACTGTTATTCCTTACTTCACTTTTTATATATAATAAAAAGTGAAGTAAGGAATAACAGTCTTTCTATTTATGATTTTTGTAGCATTTTTATTTAAAAAACAACATAACTCAAAAAACCAAGCATGGATTTGCGTGAAACGTTTTGCAAGTGTTAAGAAAACTATGCTCTTTCAAGTAAGAAAATACCCTTATCATGGTGTTGCGGCACTTTATTGTACATAAATTATGTGTAAATTTATTTGTATATTTAGCCTTTTTTATTCATATATTTGTATCTGTAAATATTTTATTTTTATAACACATTTCAGTTTCAATATTCAATTTTATGTTTTCTGCTTAATCTTTATTTTATTACTTTATTGCTGGATTGTATTTTCTCCAGATATTTGTATATTTTCGACAAGAATGTAGTTCAAATCTTAATGTACTTTTAATAGACCGTTGTAAAGTTGAACGGCTCTGTTAGCTACGGGGGGTGTTGTGTTGTTGTTCGTCCGTTCGGGAAATATTCGCAGAAAAAATAATTTGTATGGCCATGTGGCTAATTCCTAGAAATGCGTCCCTTCGACGCATAATACAATCTAGGTAAACGAAGGGTGCATCCCTTCCTTTGCCACAGATTTGCATCCCGTGACCATCGCTGACCAATAACAACACAACCCCCACTTTGCAACACTCAGTTTTTGGTTCTTTTGAAATGTAGAAACTGACATAACAATTCTATTCTTAAAACGACAAACATCTCAACATTTTACTCAAAATCTAACCTCAACACATCAAAATATTTTATATTTAAATCAGTGTATATAACTCTGTACATTTTATTTACGGTGAATATAAGTTTAAAATTTTAATAAGTGCTACGAAGTATTTTATTTCAACTTCATTCACCCGCATCGGAAATAGTGGTAATTTCGAACCAGTGCGAAAGGAAATCACCACAGAGATTAAACCATCTCTAAAACACATGGTTTTTAAGTTATTTTCATTCAAAGTTAAAGTTAGTGTTTTTTCACCCTGACTTTTGTAGAAGTTGGATTAAAGAAAAAAATAAAAAAAAACAATCATGGATTTTTTAAAACCTTCTGTGGATGTTAACAAAGCTATGCTCTTCTAAAATATGTAAAAGTTATAAAATGTCCATATCACAGTTTTACAGTTATTATTTCTAAAAGTCAAAATTTGTGTTTTTTCACCCTGATTAGAAAAAGTTGAATTTAAAAAACATCATAAATCATAAAAATAGGCATGAATTTTTATAAAAGTTTCTGTGGGTATTAACAAAACTATGTCTTTTCGAAATATGTACAAGTTAGAAAATAACCATATCATAGTTTTGAAGTTATTTTTACTTAAAGTCAAAATTTGTGTTTTTTTCACCATGATTTTTGTAGCATTTGGATTTATTGATAATTATATAAAAGTCACTTGCACTATAACGAAGTAGAAGCCTCCACAATACAGAATAACGAAGTAGAAGCCTCCACAATACAGAAAAGTCACTTGGTTTGTTTCGCTACTATTTTTTATTCTCTCCGACTAGTTTCGACTTATCGTCATTCTCAAGGAGTAATACAGAAAATTATTTTACAAGATATATATACATATTTTTGTGAAGGTCAGGTAATAAGGGCTTTAAGAATTGGAGAGTTCCAGATGTCTTCGTACTTATTTACAATGTGTTTTCCCTGTTTTATTGCTTTGCTTATTTCCAGGCCTTCTCTAAAATTTAATTTTCGTCCCTTATTACCCGAATATAATATTTTGAAATCGTCTGAATTAAATATATATCTTGTAAAATAATTTTCTGTATTACTCCTTGAGAATGACGATAAGTCGAAACTAGTCGGAGAGAATAAAAAATAGTAGTGAAACAAACCAAGTGACTTTTATTTAATTATCAATATTGTAAACATGTTTCATTAAGTGATTAATGAGAACCAAATTGAAGATATTTGGATTTAAAAAAAACATCATAACTCAAAAACCCATTTATGGATTTGCATAAAACTTTCTGCGGGTGTTGAGAAAACTATGCTCTTTCAAAATACGTAAAAATTAAAAAAAATCCGCTTTGATAGTTTTCAACTTATTTGCACCTAAAGTCGAAATTGTGTTATTTTAACGTGATTTTTCTGTGAATTGAATTTAAAGAAAATGTAACTAAATTAATCAAGAATGTTACAAAGTCATTACAGGTGTACAGATAATAACGCATAATTTTTCAATGATTTTAAACACGCGGCGATTTGAAAAATACAAAATAAAAATTTTCTTGGCTTCGCCACTGGTCCCAGCGCGCTCGTATTAGGCTTTTTTTGAGAAAACGGCTGGCCCTAAAAAAAATTATTAACTATTAACTGACTAGTGATACTGTTTTTTCGCAAAAAGGTTGGTATTCCTGAGAGTTTGCTTAAAAATGTCAATAACTCAAGATTTTTAAAAAGCATGGTAAGTCAAAAGTGGTATCATTGAAAAGGTCTTTGGAAAATAAGGTGATTTCCGTAACTAATGAAATTAATTTTAATACTTCTAATCGAAAACATAAATAATAAAATGGTATAAAACATAGCAATACTTATCAATCATTATTTTATTTTTCAGATATTTTTTTAGAATATGTTTTAAATAAAAGAGTAGTTTTAATATTATTTTAAATGTTTAAAAGTAGGAATAAAAAGTTAATGAAACAAATTCTTCAGCAAACAATTATAATTATATATTTGCAGTGAATTTGTGTCTATTATTAGAAAGAAATCCTTTTGAAACGAACGTAATATTGTTATTAAAATACAAAATATATTTCTTACTACAATAAACAATGTCTAGATGTTATTTATATCTTAAATTGTTCTAATTGCACTCAATTAAATTAATTATAGAGTGATTATAAATTTCACACGCGTTAAATGTCTGAATTGTCCAGTCGCTCCTTTTAACATGCCTGCAATCCCACATGAGCAATTTGTGAGTTTATGTGGTTAACTTCATTGAGTAGTTTTATTAATTGAGGAGCAGACTTTCTATATGCATTTTGTCCAAAAGTAACAATTTTCAGAAATACAGAAAAACTGTTACAAGTTTGTGGGTACATTTATTGAGAAGGTGTTTTTTCTAAAAAATAAATCTAAAATCACATAATCATCGTACCCATATGCCAAAAATATAACTTTGACAATTTTCCAAAAAAACTGATAAATGTGTTGGGCAAACGGCATTTAGTTTGTCAATCTGGGACAAACGGCATTTAGTTTGTCACACAGGGACAAACTGCATTTTGTTTGATGACACAAAGCAACTCGACTGACTTGGTAATAACACTATGACAAAAAAATAGAAAAGTATTATTTTATTTTATGAAAATTTTACATATCAGGAAATTCATCTTCATCATTATTACAATCACAGCATAACATTTCATCTTCTTCACCGTCATAATCTTGCTCAGTATTATTTTGGTCATTTGGATTGTTTTGGTCTGAGATAATGGGCTGCAACCATGTGAGCTCGGGATCATTATACCAATTTGGGCCCGAGAGTTCGACTAATAATTTTGAGAGACTCTGAAGTTTTTTTGGTTTAATTTTATTTTGGAGTTGAACAGTAGGTAGCTTTATATTTACAAGCTTTTTTCCGCGTTTTAATAATGTTTGAAAATGTTTAGTTGGGTCGTCATTCCTATAAAATAACTCGGTTTTTAACAAAATGTCGGATTTACTTTTTGATCTTTTAATAATAATTCTTTTAGCCGCACTGATCCCTTCAATTTTCTTTAAAGAATTCAACGCGGCTTTTATATCGAAAATAATCCAATCAGTACCTAGTTTTCGAACCTCTCCCTTCTTGGAGTAAATGTCATAATATTTTGTGGGAGTTTTAATTGTACTATGACACCGTGTAACTTTTTCGATCTGTCCAAAAACACGATCTGCAGGCAAATAAGAATGCCCTCGTACCGGAAATATCACTTCCACATATTCAATTGTCTTTGGAGAGTCGTTGCACAGCCAGAGCATAAGCATATGCATCAAGTGTGCATTTTTATTTTGTCCGGCACAACCATCTGCGAATAGTCTCACTTGTTTGATATCTGACTCAAATTCTACTTTGTTTAGAAAATCGTGTAAAGCAGAACTTGTTTCTGCTGATCCCCTTTTTGCCTGATTTTCCATCCAGGTGTAGAATACTGATAAAACACGATTTAATTTCCTTTCTTCACTTATTTATTTTTGTTTGTTAAATGTACATTTCGAGTACCATGTACTCATTTTCAATAACTGAATGCTTTAAGACTAATTACAACTGTTTATATACGGTATAGGGATTAGTGGAAAAACCTAAATCTAATTATGTCGGGTATCTATTGGTGGACCGGGATTATTGATAATGGGAGAGTTGTTTGCCGGTTTACAATTGTTTTTCGGAATGAGATTTAAAAGCGGGTTTTCCAGTGGGCTTAAATCGAAATTTAACAACTTGTCTTTACATTTGTACATTTCTATTGATTCCAACATGTTTAATCTGAAACTGTTTGATTGTTTTAATAATTTTACGTTGTGTAATGAGAATTGGTGGCCGGTTTGGAAATTATGGAAAGCTATTGCTGATTTATCTGGGTTTTGGTTTTTTATGTGGTAATTGTGTTCTTTGAATCTCTTGATTAAATTTCGTTGAGTTTGACCAATGTATATTTTATTGCAGTTGTTACAGTTAATTGAATATATACCGGATTTGTGTAGACTATCACTATTGATTAAAGTGTTATTTAAATAAGATTTTACTTTCTTTCGTACAAATAGTGAATGTAGAATACTGGTTTTTTAATATCCAAGTCAGTAACACAAAAACAATATAAAGATAGTTGCTGAGCGTAGAAAGCATCCTGGATTGGTACCTTCGGTAAAACCTGAACTTGTTGCAAATCGAAGCAATATGAAACACTTTGGACAGGCTTCTCCTTCATGAGTTTGAAAAATTGTTTCGCTCGTACTTTATGTACGCGTAAATTGGTTTTTAGTATCATTAACTCATTATTTTCGTTGCAATTACTAATAGATGTTTGGGTTCTAACACAAAACCCACATACATCAGTGGCAGGGCTTCCAAATGCAATATTAAAATGATTATTAAAAATTCTACTGAAGTACTTGTAATTTACTTTCACATTTTCAACTGCATTCTCGTTGTACATTTTCCACAAAAGAGTAATATTATTTTCTGAAGATAGATAAATTCGGCGAGATTTAGCACGCCCGTAATGACTTTCATGTCCTTTTAATTTGCCTATAAATTTTTTCACATTTTGAAGTTTATCTACATTCTTAGACGAGCGTTTGTCTCCTCCGCGATTCTCAATAATACCACATCCAGATTGAATTTTCTTAGCGATAGTATTTAGGCGTCTCTGACTTACATTAAACGTTGCCAAAAATAATTTTTGGCAAATATTGATTTTTTCTTGGGCCTTCCAAACCTAAAGATAATAACAAATAATAGCATCCTGCTGGAAATAAATTACAGAATAAAACTTACATGATATTTTATAGTAAAAGCATGGGATTTTCCTTCAGTTTTTCGATTTCTGCTTCTAATTGGTTTTTCAACTACCATACAATTCCCAAGTTTATTATCCTGTGCATTTTTATTCTTTGTTTTAAAAAATAGTTTTCTGATTGCTTTAATATCGTCATGGGATAGCTCAGAGCAGCGAAAATCATTACGTTTATGATTGCAAAGTACTTCAAAATTTTCCAAATTAGGGAAATGGTCTGAGTGCCTTTAAGAGATAATATTGATCAGCAATGATCAGATTTAAAAAAAATAAAAAAATAAATACTTACCTAACCTCACTCTTACGCTCTTTTGCGCTGATATTTCTTTTTCGCTTCCTGCTACCACGGTCAACATCCCCAACAACATGCTCCCCTTCATTGTCATTCATAATTGTTAATATTATTTCACTAACGTTAAGTGGAACAAAACACTGTAACTGCTGTAAGAACACTGTCTTTAGTAGGCGTTGATGATCAAATGGCAGTTAGTCCATATTTCTAAACTGCCATTAGTTTGTCTTTCAACGTTGGACATACTACACATAGAATGTCTAGGACATTTTCATGATTCATTTTAGACGGGGCAACATGCATTTAGAATGTATATTTCTGTGTAATATTGTAGTCTGATATATATAATTTGTGGCGCCACCTTTAGTTGAAAATGTAAAATAATGGACAAAATGCATATAGAAAATCTGCTCCTCAATTAATTTATACAAAATAAACACATTTTTTGCAGAAAATTGTTTATTTGTATAAGTTTTTACAGTTATGTTTCTTTTTAACTGTAATTTCATTTATGTTCTGCTGACTTCTGTATTGTATAATTTATTTATAAGTTCTTATTCTGTGTATTTATATTTATGTATTGGCCTTCCGTTCAATAAAGATTAAAGATAAAACGTTTATTGCTATAAGCTTTTTTTCAAAACTGCTGCTCTATAATCATTGCTATTGAGGTTTGTGGTGATTATGCTTTTTTTTTAAATTTAAAAACAAAATAATAATGACACATCCAAAATTGTACAATAAATATAATATTTTGGATGCTTTTGTGTATTTTGGAAACATTGATGGTGTAACTCATCTCTGAACTGTAAATCAGTATCAATTTTTTGTCATTTCAAAGGTACAGTAATCTGGCATTGATGTAAAGTTCAGTACAAAAACTTCTGTAACGTATTTTGATATTAGAGTTAAAATATCAATATACGTTACTGAAGGTCAATTGCAGAAGTTTTTGTTCTAAACTTTACATCAATGCCATCAATGCTGTTCCACTGAATTAACAAAAAATTGAAACTGATTTATAGGTCACAGATAAGTTACAGCACCAAGGTTTCCAAAATATACAAATATATCCAAAATATCGTATTTATTGTACAATTTCAGATATGCTATTTTTTGTTTATTTTTAAATTTAAAAAAAATCACCACAATAACAATGATTTTGCATATAGAAAAACGTGCTAAATGATATTTATCAAAACCACACGAATAAACGTGTTATTCATAGACAATATTCTTATGACATAACTAATACGAATATTAATGAGTTAATAAGTTGGTTTTCACAATTTTAAATTTAACGTCCTCATCTAGTTTCAACGTATCTTGTTTCAATTGCATTTAACAGAGCATTGATGCATTCTCGGGATTTCCACAAATAATGCTATTGATTTCTATTTTTATTTAATATACCATGTTCTTATTGGAATTGATCTGCAGTAGGTCATTAGCATAACCGGCTTACCTTGCAAAGTGAATTAATGAATAAAATACTGTGACGCAACTTTTTTAGATCAACAATTATGTTATTATGTAGCAATATATGGTTCTGAGGATATATTTTTGAAAATTACTGGTGTTTATATAATTAGGAACTGGAATTTCCCTTTTATTTTTCAAGTATTTGTGATATTTGTAAATAAAACACTTTTTACTTTGCTTAACCACTGTATTTTGCACTAATTTGTGACTATAGTTTCGACTATCTAGTAGTCGTTATCAAACTAAACAAAAAAAGTCAAAAAAGTCATATCCCACTGAGCAAAAAAACGTTACATAACACGTTGCATCAATGTCACCGCGCAACACGAAACGTTGCGTTTTAAGTTACATGAGTGTTGAAAGAACGTTGAATAAACGCTGAATTTCCGCCTGCAGGAATGTTGCATGCTAACATTAAAAGAAAAATGTTGCTGCACCGTTGACAAAGCAACGCCTATGCAACACGAGCGATTACTCGTATTTGTATGCAACCTAAGCTACGAATGTATGTTAAGTTGCATACGATGAATGCATATACAACCCGATGTGCAGCAATTTAGTAAACGTTATGGGAAGGTTTCTCTCGTAATCTCAATACAGAATTTATTTCTGGGTTTAAATTGGCCAAAAAATACAAATTACAATTACAATTGATAACAAGAAAACAATTAAATAAACGTGCGATTCTTTTCGCAATCTACAACAAGCTAGTCTTACAAAGACTATATCAAACACTCATTGAAACAACTACTTCCCGGGCTAATATCCCGACGGACATTGAATTATACAACAAGTGTGTGCTGTTACACACAGCAACCTACTGCAAATGTAACAATTTGGGTCAAATTATTGAGGCCATCTATAGACGCGTTTCGAGATTTATCTTTCATCAGTATAGCTTTGCCATTCCCTCTAAACAATTTGACACTTTCGACTGGCGGTCACGTTACCGTTCAAACATAAGTATAAATGAAATTGCCAATTCTTGGTTGCAGAATACTTCAAGTATTGAAGTATTCTGCAACCAAGAATTGTCAATTTCATTTATACCTAATTAAATAAACGGTCTTACAAAAAGTAATGTATAGTCTACGGGAGACCGTACCCCGGAACCTAAGTACCTAGTACCCTTAAACTCTGAAAACATTAAAATATTGTTAACAAGCGCATGAACTTCAATTGAAATCAGCGGCTTATACGCGTGGCGCATGAAGTAAAATTTCGAGTTTAGAAAAGCCCAGAAAATTTGTCTCGGGTCGCTGCGCGACCCTCGACAAATTTTCACGGGGCTTTTCTAAACTCGAAATTTTACTTCATGCTTAGCCTGGGAGCGGAAAACACTTGTTTAAAGTTATCAGTTGAACTCTTTAAAAAAACAATGAATATCTTAAAATTTACAGCATATAATTGAGACATGCTTACTTGAATGACAAACTCTCTGTATCTTCAATGTCTATGAAATGTGTAAACCACGATGCTGCATTACAGCAACAGTTTCAACAATTATACAATGTTAAAAATGCAATGTTATTATTTTCTCTAATATCCAATATTTACAATACAGTGTTGCATAAAAGTCAAATTTTAATGATTATATCTGTAGCTTTGAGGAATAACCAGTTAAGTCACTTTTGCATTATTTCGAGTTATTTGCGTTTGAAGTTTTGAAAGTCAATTTCTTAAGTACCTTAAAATAGCTGCAAATATCTATCTCATATTATTTATATTTCATAAAAAAGCATTAAATTCATTGATAACTTGTAAAAAATTTTGCTAATAATTAAACGGGCATCCAAATGAAACATAACGCTTTTTTTTCCAAAAGATGTCACATAACTGGTTTTTCCTCAAAAATGACACTTCACTGGTTAGATTTTGTTCAAATTACGCGAAACCTATGTCAGATAACATTGTTTGGAGGTAAGAATATGAAAATATAAATGAATTTGTATCAAAGTCTGCACTTAACTCAATTTGACCAAAAAGTGACTTAACTGGTTCTTCCTCAAAACCACAGATATAACATTGTGTTACTTTACCGCAATATTTTTGAAAATTTATAAAACAATGTTGAATTTTAGTATCATGTTTAACATTTCGGTAATGTATATAAATCAATATTGCACGGGAAACGTTTATACAGGGTGCGGCAACATAGACAGTGCAGTTTGGAACGCCCAGTACATCCCGTGTGGTGGGGGTACCTACCTGGGAGGGATATCATTGTGTCGGGTGGCTCGTGCTGTTTTTAGTCGTTACTATAGTTTGGTCTGGAACACATCGGGGCTTCGCAGTCCGCACGTTTCTTAGAAATGGCCATTTTGCCGTCGCCACCCAGCGGGCCTTCCGGCTGCATTTCAATCTTGCGCCGTCCCTCACCGTAATTTAAGCGCGAGTTGGGTGCGTAAGTTAGAAGAAACTGGTTCCACACAAAGACGTAGGGGTTTAGGAAAACCCAGAACGGCAAAAACACCCGAAAATGTAGTAAGAGTAAGAGAAGCTATCGAGCGGTCACCTACGCGCTCTGCCCGGAAGCATGCAACCACATTGGCCATTGCTGATCGCTCTCTAAGACGGATATTGCATGAAGACTTATTCCACCCCTACAAGATGATGCTTGTTCAAAAGTTAATGCCCCCTGATTATGAAAACCGCATAAATCGCTCCCAAGAAATGTTGAACCGGATCCATGCGAGACCAACTTTTTTCAGTAGTAACGAGGCCCTCTTGCATCTCTGTGGAGGGGTAAATAAACAAAATTTTCGACACTGGGCTGTAAATAACCCAAGGCAACTTCACGAGAGACCACTTCACTCCCCAAAAGTCACCGTGTGGTGTGCGATTTCCAAATTTGGGGTGATTGGGCCTTATTTTTTTGAAGAGGACGGATGAACCGTAACTGTCACTGCTCAACGTTATGCTTTCATGTTGGATTTTTTTTTAACCTCAATAGTTTTCAGAATATTTACAAAATATAAAATCGAATTAAAATTAATATCGACTTTCTGCAAGAAAATTTGTCTCATTGAGACAATTCTCCAAATGTTCATTGAAACAACTACTTCTCAAGCTAATACCCCGACAGATATTGAATTATACAATGAATATTTGAGTTACATGACAGCCCGACAGATGGCTTAGGACAATTTAAATTCATTCCCTGTAATTTTTTCAATTTATTTCAATTTCCTATTGTTTCATTTAGTTTGGTGAGAGAATAATTTGACCTGATGTTGCATTTTGCATATAAATTATGCATAGAACAGTAGAGCTGTCGTGTAACCCTAACTGACGGAGGAAGCAGATCTGGGAGTTTAGCAGGACGGGGCTACGGCCCATACTGCTCCATTTTCAATAACAAAACTGCGACAGGTGTTCCCTGGGCGCCTTGTTTCTCTGAGAGGTGATGTGGAATGGCCCGCACGTGCCCCTGATCTAAGCATTTGCGACATCTTCCTGTGGGGCTACCTGAAGGAAAAGGTTTTTAGGCATCGACCTCGCACCTTGGAAGAACTCAGGGATCGAATTCAGGAGGAAATCGCCGCTATACCCATCGAATTTTGTGCCAAAATGCAGCCGAAAATTTCAGAAATTGCCTTCATCAATGTATCACTGCTGGGAGTCATCATCTTTCTGATGTCATCTTCAGGACTTAATGCATAAAACGGCATGATGTACCGATTAAGATAAAATAAACCCCATTTCTTTAAATTGCGCCGTTTTTTTTTTAATAGCCCTTCAAAACTGCACTCTGTTTTGCCGCACCCTGTACAATGTTTGTAACGTTGCTAAATAATTGTAAAAATTTGAATACAATGTTTTATTTTAGTATCATGTTCAATATTCGTGCAATACTTTAAATGTTTCCGTGTCCAGTGGGATTTGCGATATTTGTGATTCACCAGTGTAGAGAGAATTAGACTAAGGGTCTGATTCAAAAAAATATAGAGGGCATTTCATAATAAAAAAAGGTTCTTGAAAATGAGTAGAATAGACCATGCAAAAATGCGTTGCTCCATTTAATAGATGACGTTGCGTAGGGTAAGTTTCATATAACTTTCTTTTGTATCTTTAATATTTTAGCAGCATAGCATAATTTACACTGGGAATAATTAATGAGCATTACATAAAAGTATTATTCATAGTTATATTCATTCACTAAAAGCTATTCACAGAATATCTAATCAAAATTCGAACCACATATAATCTTTAAAATCACACACACGCGCGCATCATTTACATATCTCAATAAAATCACAATCCGCAGGCTATACCTAATAAAGAACAACTCGATTATGTCTCTCCGGAGGAGATAATCACAAACGGTGAAAACAAATCCAATCCAAAAAACGGGAGCAGAAATCAAAATCTCACGTTTGAAAGTAAAACCGCGTTTGTATACAATCTCCCAAGGACTGAACGATGGCCTTAATTTGCTGCTTTAATTTCAAAGGCAATTACTTCATCATGAAACTGGTATTCGCACACAAGATAAATGTAACCGACAAAACGCAATGTTAATACATTCCATTTGAATATTGTGCAATGATTCAGTTTTGTTTTGTTTGTTTGGTTCGTTCATTCGTTGACTTCAAGCATGGCCGCACAGTTTGATTTTTGCTAGTGATATGTGCCGATATTGTTGTTCAGAACTTTATAATGTGTGTTGGTAAACAGTACCTACATAATTGTGTATTAACCATTGAGTTAGTGTAAAAGTTCAATTAGTTTAAGAATTGAAATGTACTTTTTACAATTTGGAGATGGACTTGCTATAAATTAAAAAGTGGTATGTATTTTTGGATTCTGTATAATTCGCAACTTCAGTTTTTGGCTGAAGGATTGTGATGCGCGTGTACAGGCGGTTACACTAATTATTTATTTTAATGATCTGCGGACTCCGCTAGAATGTGGTGTTTTGAGAGTGACTTACCCCGGTTGTGTGTTATGTGTGCTTCGGTGGTTGGATGGCCTAAAGACACGATACGTCACCCCTTAAGCGCGCGAATATTCAAAATAAAAATCAAAAATCAAATACTCTACACTAGTTATTTGCATTACTGATCTGCGGACCCCGCTGGAAATTAGTGTTTTGAGGGTGACTTACCCCGGTTGTGTGTTATGTGTGCTTCGGTGGTTGGATGGCCTAAAGACACGATACGTCACCCCTTAAGCGCGCGAATATTCAAAATAAAAATCAAATACTCTACACTAGTTATTTGCATTCTTGATCTGCGGACCCCGCTGGAAATTAGTGTTTTGAGGGTGACTTACCCCGGTTGTATGTTGTGTGCTTCGGTGGTTGGATGGCCTAAAGACACGATAGTCTTTTTAAGTTGGAGTTGGATTTCAACGAACACACTCGCGTTGCACGCATCTCACGCGACTTCTTCTCTGCAAGTGGCGCTACGAGCGTCACCCCTTAAGCGCGCACTTTCTAAGCGCGCGAATATGCAAAATATAAATCAAAAATCAAATATTCTACATTTGGTCTCTTTCACGGAAATTAAACAAAACCGAACAGATTCAGTAGTTACGAGACAACATAGAATCTTTCCTCAACACTTAATGTCTAACCAAATGTATAGACGCCCTAGGGATGGGGGATATTTCAAGTATTATTCACTGTTATCAAAAAATCACAAGTCGCAACTGTTACTAAAGGGTGTCACAACACGAGCGCCGGATTTTATTATCAAGACAAGAAAAACACGTTTTTTGCTCGAAGAGGAATAGTTGCGGTTAAACATGAAATAGGACATCCGGCAAATGGACACCACGAAATCTCTGGCACAGCGTTATTCTTTTCTAAATGCGCCGTATCTCTTCTTTAAGGTCGGTGATTTCAAGTGAGGCTCAAATATACATAAATTTCACAGTATTTCAGTGTTTTATACGCGTGGCGCATGAAGTAAAATTTCGAGTTTAGAAAAGCCCAGAAAATTTGTCTCGGGTCGCTGCGCGACCCTCGACAAATTTTCACGGGGCTTTTCTAAACTCGAAATTTTACTTCATGCTTAATCTGGGAGTGGAAAACACTCGCTTAAAGTTTCAAATTGAACTCTTTTAAAAAACAACGAATATATAAATATTTAAAAAGAAATTATCTCAATTTAGAACACGTATACTCTAAAGAAAAACTACCTGTATATACTCATATGGAATATTAAACTAAAACGGCATCTGTTTCGTTATTCAGTTGTATGTATGTCGATAGAAATTAAAATCGTAAATATTTATCCAGTTTTGGATTTGCGAATGAATGAATGGCTATTGAATTACAGAAGACACAAGCTTCTGTAACTCAATAGCCATTCATTCATTCGCACGGCGCTATGTAAACAAACAAACTACGCGCTCCGCACTCATCATTTTTATTATTCGTTGTGATAAAATTCGGCAAACCAATACATAGTCAAAACTACTTTCTGCAATTTTACCACCATCCGCGCCATCTCGTATCCCAGAAACACACAACCAGCAAAAATTGGCCCTCTTAAGGCGTTCAACTGTTTGTGGGTTGTTCGCATAGACCTTTTCCTTCACGTAACCTCAAATAAAGAAGTCCATCGGCTTTAAATCGCACAATCCTGGTGGCCAACTTTGACCGCCCAACCGAGAGATGACACGCTCTGGAAATTTGCTTTGCGTGCTGTATGGCAGGTCGCACCGTCTTGTTGGATAAACATATCCTCCACACCAATTCGATGCAATTCGGCCCACAAAACTCGTACAAGTTATTATTATTGGCGAAATAGAGGGAAACTGAGCCACAGTTATGCGAAGACATTAGCCAGAGATTTCGTGGTGGCTTTTTGGCCAAATGTCCTATTTCATGTTTAATCGCAACTATTCCTCTTTACGTTAAAATATAAATATTTGCCAGATTTAAGCAAAAAACGTGTTTAATCGCAATTATTCCTCTTCACGTTGAAATATAAATGTTCGCTTGATTCGACAAAAAAATGTGTTTTTCTTGTAAATTAAATCCGTCGCAGTACAGTACAACAAGAATTTGAAAACCTAGAATAACCAATATATATCTGTGGCGGAGAGGAAAAACCATCTAAGTCCACTGGACGTTATTTCGAGTAAATTGCGTTCAAAGTTTCGATGGCTACTTTCCGTATTTCCGTTCAGAGTAGCTTGTTTTGAGTTAAAAACGACTTTGTATATTACATAAATCATAAAAATTTATGTAGCCACACCACACGGATGTCATGTCGTAGAAATCAATTAAATGGACTTAGATGGTTTTTCCCCTCTCATGTCACTTAAATGGTTTTTCCCCTCACATACATAAAAGAGTCTTTCGGAAAATGAAACATTTTCTGTATTAGATTTAAGAAGGAACGCTAATTCCAATGTAAACGTGAGCGAAGTCACACTACTGTACAACGCACCGGTAGAGATAAGCGTTGAAAAGAAGAGAGATCTACTGTCTGTACTTAGTCTCATAAGACCAGAGGCTCGCGATTTTTATAATCAGTTGCCTGTAAGCGTAGGCGGGGAAGAGAGGAATATCGATCCAGATTTAGATCTGATTAATGATGGAGGCGAGCAAACTAGTCAGAGTAGCAACTCGAAACGAAAGGACACCACTAAACGGAAATCGAAGTCCAAAGTACTTGAAACGGATGCGGCACCCAAAAATGTACAGAACGTTCGTCGGTCGAACCGTCTTAGTCACCTGAAAAGTGTCAATTACAGCTATTCTTAAATTATTGTAAGTATAGAGTAATAACTAAACATTGTAAATATTTTAGTGGATTAGTGATAAAAACTTATAATATTCACGTATTTCGATTAATCACTTATACCTTAAATCAGTGATGGGGAAACTACGGCCCGCGGGCCAAGTCCGGCCCGCGGAAAGGTTTAGTCCGGCCCGTTTAAGAGTGCCGTGGTGAGAATGTTTGAACGCGTTCTTACTTCGTAATGTGACGACCCGCATAAAAACTACCTACCTACGATTAAGCATTATTCTTTGGCCCGCTACGATTGTCTGGTTATTACAAATGGCCCGTCTTTAAAAAAGTTTCCCCACCACTGCCTTAAATAGTACCATAAGTTGTTAAAGTTTTTTTTATAGAATATACACTTAAAAGTATATCTAGAAGGACTGGGCAACAAATAACAAACATCCTCTCAATTTTACATGGACTTAGATGGTTTTTCCCCTTCCACGAGGACTTAGATGGTTTTTCCCCTCCCATTGCACTTAAATGGTTAGCCACATTAGAATAACTTGAAAACTAAGCTGCATAATGCTTCGATACCTGTTTTATATGAAAGATAGAACAAAAATCTACCCCTCTCCATCAATAACTCAATTTCGAAAAAAAGTGGACTTAGATGGTTTTTCCTCTCCGCCACAGATATAGCAAGTGACCTAAACGCATGAATAGGCAACAAAACACGGAGCTGGAAGAAGTAATGGGGGCATATGGGGAACCGACTATAAATAATAACGGCAAGAGACTACTAGATTACTGTATCATCAACGATTTAGCTATACTGAATACAATATTCAAGCACAAAGAAATACATAAATACACAAGAGAAGAGAGAAGCAGAAACGAAAGATCAATAATAGACTATTTCATAACTAACAAGTCTCAAAGGAAGGAAGTTAAAGATGTAAAGGTGAAAAGAGGCAGCGAAATTGGAAGTGATCATTATTTGGTGACAGCTAAAATTAAAACAAAAGAAAAAACTACTGATCATTTCCAAACGAAAAACAAAATGGGAAAAATCATAGAAACATTTAAAATAGATAAACTTCAAAAGGAACAATTAAGAAAAATATATCAGGAGAAAATAGCAGACCTAATAAGAGCCAAAGCAAAACCGAACATGGAATCAGTAGATGAAATATGGAATCATTTTAAAGCAACAATAACAGATGCAACCAAACTCATCTGTGGAGTAAAAAAGAACATACTTAACAAAAACCAGACGCATTGGTGGAGTGAAGAAGTACGTATCAAGAAGAGGAAATGGAAAAAGTATATTTGTATAAAAAAAATTGAGGATTTGGAAGAATACAAAATACAAAGAAAGAAGACAAAGGAAATCATCAAGAGAGCAAAGGAAAGGTCATATGAGGAATTTTGTTGCAAGCTGGAAGGGTACTTCCAGGAAAACCAAAAGATCTTTTATAAAACAATAAAGAGTTGCAAAAAACAAAAACAAATAACACTATAACAACTAAAGGATAAGCAGGGCAAATTATTAAATGATGAAAACAATATAATGAAGAGGTGGAAACAACACTTTGAAGAACTATTAGAAGAAAACCATAATATCAGTCAAGAAGTTGAAAGTGAAGAGGAAAATACACAAATTAGAAAGGTAGACACAGCTTAACAAATGGAAAACAGAAGAAGAACTGAGATATGCAATCAAAAACCTAAAGAATGGCAAAGCAGTAGGACAAGACAACATTAAGCCAGAACAGCTAAAATATATGGGGGACGAAGGAATAATATGGTTACTAAAAATACTAAATGCAATATAGAAAGCAGGAACAATACTGGAGGATTGGCAAAAAGCAGTGATACTCCCGATACATAAAAAAGGCGACAATAGAGACTGTAATAACTACAGAGGGATATCTCTGCTCTGTACAACTGCTAAAAACTATACGAGGCAATCCTGGAGAAAAAGTTAAGAGTAGAGACAGATGAAACAATGGAGAAAGCCCAAAGTGGCTTTATGAAAGAACACTCAACACAAGACCACATATTCACATTGAAAAACCTGACAGAAAACATGCAGAAACAAAACAGACAGTTGTACGTAGCTTTTGTGGACCTGGAGAAAGCATTCGATAGAGTACCTAGGAAGACCATGTGGAACATTTAGTATGTTCCACATGGTCCTCCTAGGTACTCTATCGAATGCTTTCTCCAGGTCCACAAAAGCTACGTACAACTGTCTGTTTTGTTTCTGCAAAAGAAATAAGTAACATCAGGTTTATTAAACGCAGTAAAGAGCATGTACATTAAGACGACTAACTATATAAGAACCGGTAGAATCAGATGAATTTATAACCACACAAGGATTACGACAAGGAGGAACTTTAAGCTCACTGCTATTTATCATCTTTCTATAAAGCATTATAAAAAAGACCAGACACAAAACGCTACCAGTACAAATAGGATACAGCAAACTAAATGTAGTGAAGATAGAAGAATTTGCGTTCACCGACGACTTGGCAATAATTGCAAAAAGTGAAAAGGATATACAGAACAACATAAATATATGGAACGACGAAATGAAAAAGGACAACATGATCACACACGTAGATAAAACAAAAATAATGGTCATAGGAAATCAGGAAATGTCAACGAACATAACATTAAATGGACAAAAAAATAGAACAAGTTGAAACCTTTAAATATCTAGGCAGAGTTATACATTACAAAGGGAAGCTGGAAGATGAAATGAATAGCAGAATTTAAGCAGCGAATAAAAGTTATCACGCTATAAGTAAAGATATACTGGACAACAAAACAATATCTAAAAGAACAAAGATGACAATATTTAAAGTTATACACAGACCTATACTGCTATATGGAAGTGAAACATGGACCTTAAATAAGAGACTACTTAGTAAAATACAAGCATCTGAAATGAGAAATCCCAGGAAGATAGAAGGAGTACGCAGATTAGATAGAATTAGAAATGAACAAATAAGGACTAATTTAGAAGTAAATAGCACTCAAAACGCTATAGAGAAACGGCAACTCGCATGGTTCGGACATCTTATAAGAATGCCAGAAGACAGACAAACCAAGGTAATATGGAAGACGGGGGACGTGAAAAAGAGGAAGACCACAAATGACATGGGAAGTAACTATCAATGAAATACTCAACAGAAACAATACCAACTACCAGCAGATAACGAGAATTGCGAGAAATAGGAAGAAATGGAAAGAATTTGTCAACGAAATCGAGTGATGAAAACAAGTCAATCTCGACACCCGAAAGGGTATAAGAGATGTAAAAGCTTATATATGATTATATATATATATATATATATATATATATATATATATATATATATATATATAAATCCGGCGCTCTTGTTGAGACACCTTTTAGTAAGCACATTTTACGGTGACTGTGATTTTGATTGCGACTGTTTGTTAAACACTTTAGTGTTTAAGTTATTGTCTGTTTTCTTCTTTGCGTCTAAAGTTTAAGTAACAGTTATTATTTTAAGTAGCAAACTTAAAATCACAACTGTTATTTTATTTATCAAATTTTGCTGAATAATATTTGCATCTTATTTACTAATAATAACATATGACTAAAGATTATTGACTAAATTAATCATGACAATTATTCATGCTTAACTTAGTCCCTAGTTTTAATCACGACTAAAAGTTTAGTCAACTAATGCCCAACTCCTTTTATACCCTGGATATCCTTATATTCATATACCTAACAATAAACGTGTTTATTTTTGCGGGTTTTAGGTCCACTTGCACCAAACACGTTGAACTGGTTCAACTCTGAACTCGAGTTCAAAGTGGCATTAGAACAATAAACAACTATCATCTTGAACTCAAGTTCAGTTTAACCTCTAGTTCAGCATTTTTCGTGCAACTGGACAATAAATATTTTGTATGTAAATATTTGAATTGTTGTTTATATAATTTTTACATGGTCCTAATAAATAGCATTATCTTTGATTGACTGTTCAGATAGGGGTAATTTAGACGTGTGCTAGGGGTGTGAGGGTTGGGCCCTCGGCGAGAATGAGGGGGTAAATGATGGACCGTCCGGTAATAATGCCGGTCAGATTTAAGTGCTGTTGACCTATCACCTCGGACACCTCTATGGAGTGGACACTCAGTTTAAAATAACCCCGGTGCCAATAACCAACCAACCGCCCACACCCCCATGCGAACTCATTGTCACATCATAAACACTCACCTACATGCATGCATCATGAATACTCCAACACCGTGTTTTTATCCAATTTTCCAAAAGGATTTGTTCGTGTTACCCAAATAATTACATCAGTGCCGTATCTAGGGCTTTGTTGGGTTATCCACTGTCAAGGGGGCGCGATTTAACTGTAAAAACACCCAGTTACAAAAGATTATAGAATATCTACCTAATATAAAGACAATTTAACATAAAGAAAAAATTAGTTTGTCAATAGAATATTTACAAAATATAAAAACGAATTAAAATTAATATCGACTCTCTGCAAAAATGTTGTCTCATTGAGACAAGTCTCCAAATATTCATTGAAACAATTACTTCTCTAAATATTTAATTGATGAGGCGGATACATGATGAAACTCCATAATACTATTTGAAATAAAACAATACAGTTGGGAGGGTTTCACTTTTATTGTTGAACACTGCAACATGTTTCACCACACAGTGGCTTCATCAGGCAGATGAAATAATTTTTTATCTGCCTGATGAAGCCACTGTGCGGTGAAACATGTTGCAGTGTTCAACAATAAAAGTGAAACCCTCCCAACTGTATTGTTTTATTCCAAATTACTTCTCTAATACCCCGACAGATATTGAATTATACAATGAATATTTGAGTTACACGACAGCTCTACTGTTCAATGCATAATTTATATACTTGTTTGCAATTAAAGGAAAGAAAAATAATGTGTAAAGCTCAGATGAACTGGGCCCGGGGTTTATCTAGATCAAAACACTCCAATTTTTGAAATTTTATAAATTGAGCCGGGTGTCGACGTGTGTGGGACGCATAAATGTTAAGATAAACTTTTTTCGGAGACTTACCGTTTAGCCGCAAATCATATTTTAAGTTCCAATTTAATTTTAAGGTTATATACGTTGGTATTTGTGCGTCAATAAGCACATTATGGGTATACATTGCACACCTGATGAAATTATCTCCAAGATTATGACGTAATTTAACGCAATTTAACTGTAAAAACACCCAGTTACAAAAAGCGGTTTGTAAAGATTATAGAATATCTACCTGTTTTCAATTAGAGGAAAGCAAAATAATGTGTACAGCTCAGATGAACTGGTTCCGGGGTTTATCTAAATCGAAATACTCCGATTTTTGAAATTTTATAAATTGAGCCGGGTGTAAACGTGTGTGGGACGCATAAATGTTGATAAACTTTTTTCGGAGACTTACCGTTTAGCCGCAAATCATATTTTAAGTTCCAATTTAATTTTGAGGTTATATACATTGGTATTTGTGCGCCAATAAGCACATTATGGGTATGCACACCTGATGAAATTATCTCTAAGATTATGACGTAATTTAACGCGATTTAACTGTAAAAACACCCAGTTATAAAAATTATACAATATCTACTTTTTTGCAATTAAAGGAAAAAAAATGTGTAAAGCTCAGATGAACTGGGTCCGGGGATTATCTAGATCGAAATACTCCAATTTTTGATATTTTATAAATTGAGCCGGGTGTAAACGTGTGTGGGACGCACAAATGTTAAGATAAACTTTTTTCGGAGACTTACCGTTTAGCCGCAAATCATATTTTTTGTTCCAATTTAATTTTGAGGTTATATACGTTGGTATTTTTGCGTAAATAAGCACATTACAGGTATAAATTGCACACCTGATGAAATTATCTCCAAGGTTATGACGTAATTTAACGCGATCTAACTGTAAAAACACCCAGTTTATTAAAATTATAGAATATCTAGTTGTTTGCAATTAGAGGAAAGAAAAATAATGTGTAAAGCTCAGATGAACTGGGCCCGGGGATTATCTAGATCGAAACACTCCGATTATTGTAATTTTATAAATTGAGCCGGGTGTAAACGTGTGTGGAACGAACAAATGTCAAGATACACTTTTTTCGGAGACTTACCGTTTAGCCGCAAATCATATTTTAAGTTTCAATTTAATTTTGAGGTTATATACGTTGGTATTTTTGCGTAAATAAGCACATTACAGGTATAAATTGCACACCTGCTGAAATTATCTCCAAGATTATGACGTCATTTTTCCAAATTGTAGTATTATCTTTATTTATACAGCCAAAATCAGGATATTAAGTTCCCACTAAATGTGACGTCTACTGACGTTTATTTAAACTAATGGATACATAATTCTAGATTGATAATTATCCATCTTTAGATTATGAGTGTTTTAAACTTTTGGTACAACAAAATAGATGGCGCAAGGTGTATTACAATTTAAAAAAATATCCGCGAACTACCTCAAAATTGGAACGTAAAATACAATTTTTGGCTAAACGATAAGTCTCCGAAAGAACTTCATCTTAACATTTGTGCGTCCCACACTACTCCCAGTTCAGCTAATAAACTCTCTAAAATCATAGTATTTCGTTCTGGAGAAATCCCCTGGGTCCACCTGTGAGAGCAATTTATGATTAGTTACTTTAAGACCAAAATCTAACTATTTCAGTCGTTCTTAGTCACGTTAAAGCTAAAATATAACGTATAGTCGAGATAAATTAATTTAAACGTATACTCTGGATCTTATAGTCATCTGTACTTACTTTAAAATTAACATTTGACTATTATAGTCACTGTACCTTTTAACTTTTGGCGTATAACTTAAAAACAATTGAAGATGGACACATTTTGATTAGTCACAAGAAATAAGCTCTAAAACAGAGCTCTGGAAGTATAAAACACTAAAAAATTATGAAATTTTACTGTTTTTTTTTAAATGATCATTCGAATAGTGATTCAAATGATTTTTCTAATAATCATTCAAATGATCAATCGATTATCAAGATCATTCGACATTTGTGATATATTTTAACGTAACGAGTGTCTTCCACTCCCAGACTAAGCATGAAGTAAAATTTCGAGTTTAGAAAAGCCTGAAAATTTGGTTTGGTCGCGTAGCGCTTCGCGCTACGCGACCAAACCAAATTTTCAGGCTTTTCTAAACTCGAAATTTTACTTCATGCGCCCCGCGTGTACAACACTGATTTATCTATAGTCACTTGAAGCTAAACTTTGACTATTGTGATCATGATTAGTCACAATAAGACCAAAATCCAACTATTTCAGCCATTCTTAGTCATTTTAAAGCTAAAATATGACGTATAGTCGAGATAAATCAATTTAAACGTAAACTCTGGATATTATAGTCGCCTGTGCTTACTTTAGAATCAACATTTGAATATTATAGTCACTGTAAAACCAATAAATGACAATTATACGTGTCTTAAGTCAATTTAATATGATAATCTTACTAATAGAGTAATCTGTACTAACTTTATTGCAAAAATCTTACTATTAAAGCAAAACTCTGAGTATTGTGGTGCTGATTAGTCACTTTAAGACTAAAATCTAGCTATTTCAGTCATTCTTAGTCATGTCAAAGCTAAAATATGACGTATAGTCGAGATAAATCAATTTAAACGTAAACTCTGGATATTATAGTCGCCTGTGCTTACTTTAGAATCAACATTTGACTATTATAGTCACTGTAAAACCAATAAATGACAATTATACGTGTCTTAAGTCAATTTAATATGATAATTTTCCTAATAGAGTAATCTGTACTAACTTTAATGCGAAAATCTCACTATTAAAGCAAAATTCTAAGTATTGTGGTGCTGATTAGTCACTTTAAGACTATAATCTAGCTATATCAGCCATTCTTAGTCATGTTAAAGCTAAAATATGACGTATAGTCGAGATAAATTAATTTAAACGTAAACTCTGGATATTATAGTCACCTGTGCTTACTTTAGAATCAACATTTGACTAATATAGTCACTGTAAAACCAATTAATGACAATTATACGTGTCTTAAGTCAATTTAATATGATAATATTCCTAATAGAGTAATCTGTACTAACTTTAATGCGAAAACTGTCACTATTAAAGCAAAACTCTGAGTATTGTGGTGCTGATTAGTCACTTTAAGACTAAAATCTAACTATATCAGTCATTCTTAGTCATGTTAATGCTAAAATATGACGTATAGTCGAGATAAATCAATTTAAACGTAAACTCTGGATATTATAGTCGCCTGTACTTATTTTAGAATCAACATTTGACTATTATAGTCACTGTATAACCAATAAATGACAATTATACGTGTCTTAAGTCAATTTGATATGATAATCTTACTAATAGAGTAATCTGTACTAACTTTATTGCAAAAATCTCACTATTAAAGCAAAACACTGGGTATTGTGGTGCTGATTAGTCACTTTAAGACTAAAATCTAACTATATCAGCCATTCTTAGTCATGTTAAAGCTAAAATATGACGTATAGTCAAGATAAATCAATTTAAACGTAAACTCTGGATATTATAGTCGCCTGTACTTATTTTAGAATCAACATTTGACTATTATAGTCACTGTAAAACCAATAAATGACAATTATACGTGTTATAGATCGGTTATTTGAACATAGTTAAATCTTAGTATAAATGAAATTGCCAATTCTTGGTTGCAGAATACTTCAAACATTAAAAGTGCGATTCTTTTCGCAATCTACAACAAGTTAGTCTTACAAAGACTATATCAAACACTCATTGAAACAACTACTTCCAGGGCTAATACCCCGACGGACATTGAATTATACAACAAGTGTTTGCTGTTACATACAGTAACCTACTGTAAATGTAACAATGTGTTTGATATAGTCTTTGTAAGACTAACTTGTTGTAGATTGCGAAAAGAATCGCACTTTTAATGTTTATAGTTAAATCTAGTTAGTTTAGTTGTCAACATAACTCTGTCAACATTCGCAATTCTGTAGTACAATTCTAAGTTCAATAAAGTCTTTAAATAGGTTAATTATTACAAAAATACGTGTCTTAAGTCCATTTAATATGATAATCTTACTAATAGAGTAATCTGTACTAACTTTATTACAAAAATCCCACTATTAAAGCAAAACTCTGAGTATTGTGGTGCTGATTAGTCACTTTAAGACCAAAATCTAGCTATTTCAGCCATTCTTAGTCATGTCAAAGCTAAAATATGACGTATAGTCGAGATAAATTAATTTAAACGTAAACTCTGGATATTATTGTCATCTGTGCTCACTTTAGAATCAACATTTGACTATTATAGTCACTGTAAAACCAATAAATGACAATTATACGTGTCTTAAGTCAATTTAATATGATAATCTTACTAATAGAGTAATCTGTACTAACTTTATTGCAAAAATATCACTATTAAAGCAAAACTCTGAGTATTGTGGTGCTGATTTGTCACGTTAAGACTAAAATCTGACTATTTCAGTTATTCTTAGTCATGTCAAAGTTAAAATATGACGTATAGTCGAGATAAATCAATTGGAAACAGAATAAAAACAAACGATTAATAATAATATTATATCCAGTGTACATATAAATAATAGTATATTACATTACAAGTGTGGTAAACAGCATATTACGTGTGAGTGTAGAGTTAAACACGAGCCGCGCAGCGGTGAGTGTGTTAACTCCACGAGCACGTAATATGCCTACCACACGCGTATTGTACATAGTTTTACCTGCAACCACCTATATAGTTTTCATGCGAACACCAAATATAGTAACGTAGATTTAAGTAGCAACTGGCAAAAAGTTTTATTTTTATCTATTTTCATATTATTTTCTGCAAACTAGTTATTATAATGTTAATGATTATTTATAACTACAGAACAGTTATTAAAAGAAAAGCTACCATTTCGCATTGAGTTGGCTCCGTCAACTTGGCCCCCCACTTTCAATTTTTTAGAAAAACATCATTGCACAGAAAAGCCCTTAGCTAGCACAGGCTAGCACAGCCAAAATTAGAGCAAGCACACAAATAGTAAAAAAGTTATAGGGGTTTCAAATATGGAGGGGCTAAGTTGACGTTTGCCCCCCACTTTTGATTTTTCGACTTTTTTTATATGATTTGGATTCCTCAGAGCTAGCACAGGCTAGCACAACCAGATTTAGAGCAAGCACAACCCCAACAACCCCTTAAAAATACAAAATTAGTTTGTAACCCAGCCCCCCACTTTAATATTTTTTGATTATTTCTAAAGGAATCTGCAGCTTAGAGCAAGCACAGGCAGAATATGCAAAAATTATTTAAAAAGATAAAATGGTTAAAAAGATATTTCAATTTTAATTATCAACCGTGAGCTTTCAAATCCTGTATGCGTAATTCCGTTCATGTATTTTAATTATTATGCTAAATGCGTATTTTCTAACAAATCACAACATTTCAACGGATTTGTTGACAATAACTTTGCCATATACTTAACTAACAGTTTAAAACATTGCTTTCAAATGCTGTGACCCGGAAAGCAAGCACATTTAAGACAGTGACGTAGTGAGTTATTAATGACCAACCCTCGAATAATTTAAAATGTAATAACTCCACCAAATACTAACAGATTTCAAAAATTCTTTTAAAATATAAATGACCAATGCATTAGTAATAAATGCTGTGAGTAGGAAAGCTGGCACACAGAAGACAGTGGCGTAGTAAGTAATCAATATTTAACCCTCGAATAATTTAAAATGTGATAAGTCCACTAAATAGAAAGAAATTTCAAATATTCCTTTAAATTATGAATCACTAATGCATTGTTAATAAATGCTGTGACTAAGAAAGCTAGCACAAGAAAGACAGTAGCGTAGTGAGTAATCAAAATGTAACCCTCGCATAATTTAAAATGTAATAACTTCACCAAATACTAACAGATTTCAAAAATTCTTTCAAAATATAAATGACTAATGCTTTTATAATAAATGCTGTGACTGAGAAAGCTAGCACAGTAAAGACAGAGGCGTAGTAAGTAATCAATATTTAACCCTCGAATAATTTAAAATGTACTAACTCCACTAAATACAGAGAGATTTCAAAAATTCTTTTAAATTATGAATCACTAATGCATTGTTAATGAATGCTGTGACTAAGAAAGCTAGCACACGAAAGACAGTAGCGTAGTGAGTAATCAAAATTTAACCCTCGCATAATTAAAAATGTAATAACTCCACCAAATACTAACAGATTTTAAAAATTCTTTCAAAATATAAATGACTAATGCTTTAGTAATAAATGCTGTGACTGAGAAAGCTAGCACAGTAAAGACAGAGGCGTAGTAAGTAATCAATAGTTAACCCTCGCATAATTTAAAATGTAATAACTCCACCAAATACTAACAACTTTCAAAAATTCTTTCAAAATATAAATGACCAATGCATTGGTAATAAATGCTATAAGTAGGAAATCTAGCACACGAAAGATAGTGGCGTAGTAAGTAATCAATATTTAACCCTCGAATAATTTAAAATGTGATAAGTCCACTAAATAGAAAGAAATTTCAAAAATTCTTTTAAATTATAAATCACTAATGCATTGTTAATAAATGCTGTGACTAAGAAAGCTAGCACAATAAAGACAGTGAGTAAACAAAATTTAACCCTCGCATAATTTAAAATGTAATAACTCCACCAAAGAATTTTTGAAATCTGTTAGTATTTGGTGGAGTTATTACATTTTAAATTATGCGAGGGTTGAATATTGATTACTCACTACGCTACTGTCTTTCTTGTGCTAGCTTTCTTACTCACAGCATTCATTAACAGTGCATTAGTGATTCATAATTTAAAAGAATTTTTGAAATCTCTCTGTATTTAGTGGAGTTATTACATTTTAAATTATTCGAGGGTTATATATTGATTACTTACTACGCCTCTGTCTTTACTGTGCTAGCTTTCTTAGTCACATCATTTATTACTAATGCCCTATTCATTTATATTTTGAAAGAATTTTTGAAATCTGTTTGTATTTGGTGGAGTTATTACATTTTAAATTATGCGAGAGTTAAATATAGATTACTCACTACGCTACTGTCTTTCTTATGCTAGCTTTCTTAGTCACGGCATTTATTAACAATGCACTAGTGATTTATAATATAAAATAATTTCTAATATTTCTTTGTATTTAGTGGACTTATCACATTTTAAATTATTTGAGGGTTAAATATTGATTATATACTACGCCACTGTCTTTTATGTGCTAGCTTTCTCACTTACAGCATTTATCACCAATGCATTGGTCATTTATATTTTGAAAGAATTTTTGAAATCTGTTAGTATTTCGTGGAGTAATTACATTTTAAATTATACGAGGGTTAAATATTGATTACTCACTACGCTACTGTCTTTCTTGTGCTAGCTTTCTTAGTCACAGCATTCATTAACAATGCATTAGTGATTCATAATTTAAAAGAATTTTTGAAATCTCTCTGTATTTAGTGGAGTTATTACATTTTAACTTATTAGGGGGTTCAATATTGATTACTTACTACGCCTCTGTCTTTACTGTGCTGGCTTTCTCAGTCACAGCATTTATTACCAATGCATTGGTCATTTATATTTTAAAAGAATTTTTGAAATCGGTTGGTATTTGGTGGAGTTATTACATTTTAAGTTATGCGAGGGTTAAATATTGATTACTCACTACGCTACTGTCTTTCTTGTGCTAGCTCTCTTAGTCACAGCATTTATTAACAATGCATTAGTGATTCATAATTTAAAAGAATTTTTGAAATCTCTCTGTATTTAGTGGAGTTATTACATTTTAAATTATTCGAGGGTTAAATATTGATTACTTACTACGCCTCTGTTTTAACTGTGCTAGCTTTCTTAGTCACAGCATTTATTACCAATGCATTGGTCATTTATATTTTGAAAGAATTTTTGAAATCTGTTGGTATTTGGTGGAGTTATTACATTTTAAATTATGCGAGGGTTAAATATTGATTACTCACTACGCTACTGTCTTTTTTGTGCTAGCTTTCTTAGTCACAGCATTTATTAACAATGCATTAGTGATTCATAATTTATAAGAATTTTTGAATTCTCTCTGTATTTAGTGGAGTTATTACATTTTAAATTATTCGAGGGTTAAATATTGATTACTTACTACGCCTCTGTCTTTACTGTGCTAGCTTTCTCAGTCACAGCATTTATTACCAATGCATTATTCATTTATATTTTGAAAGAATTTTTGAAATCTGTTGGTATTTGGTGGAGTTATTACATTTTAAATTATTCGAGGATTGGTCATTAATAACTCACCACGTCACTGTCTTTAATGTGCTTGCTTTCCGGGTCACAGCATTTGAAAGCAATGTTTTAAACTGTTAGTTAAGTATATGGCAAAGTTATTGTCAACAAATCCGTTGAAATATTGTGATTTGTTAGAAAATACGCATTTAGCATAATAATTAAAATACATGAACGGAATTACGCATACAGGATTTGAAAGCTCACGGTTGATAATTAAAATTGAAATATCTTTTTAACCATTTTATTTTTTTAAATAATTTTTGCATATTCTGCCTGTGCTTGCTCTAAGCTGCAGATTCCTTTAGAAATAATCAAAAAATATTAAAGTGGGGGGCTGGGGTACAAACTAATTTTGTATTTTTAAGGGGTTGTTGGGGTTGTGCTTGCTCTAAATCTGGTTGTGCTAGCCTGTGCTAGCTCTGAGGAATCTAAGTCATATAAAAAAAGTTGAAAAATCAAAAGTGGGGGGCAAACGTCAACTTAGCCCCCCCATATTTGAAACACCTATAACTTTTTTACTATTTGTGTGCTTGCTCTAATTTTGGCTGTGCTAGCCTGTGCTAGCTAAGGGCTTTTCTGTGCAATGATGTTTTTCTGAAAAATTGAAAGTGGGGGGCCAAGTTGACGGAGCCCATTGAGTTTTGTGTATTAACTGCAATATGTTGGTTTTCATTGCTTTCTGCATTGCTCCTGACTTCAGGTGCTTGTGAAATGTAAGGTTGTTTATCACAAATTACCGCAGGCTCAATAGCTGTTTCCATGTGTTCTGGTTCTAAAACACTTGATGTTTTTCGTTTGTGATTATGCATTTTTCTCTTCAAAAATGCTTTTAAATTCAAATATTTTGATATGTCCACTTGATGTTTAAAATATAAAAACGAATTAAAATTAATATCGACTTTCTGCAAAAAGTTTGTCTCCGAATATTCATTGAAACAACTACTTCTCGAGCTAATACCCCGACAGATATTGAATTATACAATGAATATTTGCGTTACACGACAGCACTGCTGTTCTATGCATAATTTATATGCAAAATGCAACATCAGGTCAAACTATTCTCAAACCAAACTAAATGAAACAAAAGGAAATTGAAATAAATTAAAAAATTACAGGGAATGTAAGTTTCCTGTTTATTTTATTTTAATATTTTTTATATTGAAAGTCTAAAGCAAAGCTATACTGATGAGGGATAAATCTCGAAACGCGTCTGTAGATGGCTTAAGATAATTAAAATTCATTCCCTGTAATTTTTTAATTTATTTCAATTTCCTTTTGTTTCATTTAGTTTGGTTTGAGAATAGAATAGTTTCTCGAGCTGAGCCATTCCATAAATTTGGTATAACATTTTATGTACGGCGCCCGCGATTTTTCGGGTAATTGCATATCATTAATCGCTTTGGCACGCGCGGCCACATCCGGAGGCGTTAATTCACAGTCGCTTGAATCAGACAATACCTGAATAACGTGTCGCACTTGTACGATGACTTTTCAAAACTGACGTTTGTCATTTTTTTGTTACAACAAACGCGTGATTATGACAGTGTTTTCTAGATCACACGACGCAAGATCACTTCATTAACCACTCTCTACAATTTGCTTCACAACAATATAAATGCTCCCGGTATACTCGCTCAGTTAATTTTTTTTACACCTAGGATTTGTAGTAGAAATAGCGTACAATTTGTATGTAATAGAAGTCAAAGTAATGTATATTACAACTCCCCTCTCAATACAATGATGCGCAATTATAATAACTCTCAAAACGTTGCTGATATCTTTTGTTGTAGTCGTAAACAATTTATTAACCAAATGTCCGCTGTATTAATTTAGTCACTATGTCAGATATCGTTAAGTATTGTTTAACTGAAGTAAATATTGTATATGTAATAATTTTCTGCTAGAATTTTGTATATTTTTCCCTGTAATTTGAAATGTGTATTTCTGTTGGGAAATAAATTATTTTTATTATTATTATCAGTAAAGTGGTTAAGAAAACACTGTTTTCTTATGTTGGTTGCAGGTAAAATATTTTACATTAAAAATGACTTGGCCCGTTTCACTAAATATTTTTTTTGCAGAAAGTCGATATTAATTTTAATTCGTTTTTATGTTTTGTAAATATTCTGCAACCTATTGACACACTCAATTTTTCTTTATGATAAATTGTCTTTATGTGAAACTGTACCGTTAAAGGCGGTATGTCACTCTCTCTCAGGTATCAAATTATTTGCACCCACTAATGACTTAATCCTTTACCTATAAATAACATTCCTTCATTTTCACTCGCCCCAGTTTTGTGTACCTGCTTCGACGACACACTTCGATATTCCTGTAAGTTTCCTGTTAATTTTATTTTAATATTTTTTGTATTGAAAGTCTAAAGCAAAGCTATACTGATGAGGGATAAATCTCGAAACGCGTCTATAGATGGCTTAAGACAATTAAAATTCATTCCCTGTAATTTTTTCAATTTATTCCAATTCCCTTTTGTTTCATTTAGTTTGGTTAAAGAATAGTTTGAGCTGATGTTGCATTTTGCATATAAATTATGCATAGAACAGCAGTGCTGTCGTGTAACGCAAATATTCATTGTATAATTCAAAATCTGTCGGGGTATTAGCTCGAGAAGTAGTTGTTTCAATGAATATTTCGAGACAAACTTTTTGCAGAAAGTCGATATTAATTTTAATTCGTTTTTATGTTTTGTAAATATTCTGCAATCTATTGACAAACTCAATTTTTCTTTATGATAAATTGTCTTTATGCGACACTAAATATTTAATTGTGTTTGTTTCAGATACGATCAGCCCTGAGTAGATTCACCTGAGGAAAATGCCCAGCCAGGTGAAGGGTGGCGTTTCCGCCACCCCGGAATCGGAGGAGAGGGAGACGTGGGGGAAGAAAGTGGACTTTTTGTTATCTGTCATCGGTTTCGCCGTGGATCTTGCTAATGTCTGGCGGTTTCCATACTTATGTTACAAGAATGGCGGGGGTAAGTTATAAATTATATACATTTATAAAATGAAAACATCTTCACCTCTTCACAACATTCACAAAAAGAATGCAATCAACTACGAATGATTCACTGGATTTAAACTTTGTTTAAACAATGTTTAAATCCAGTGTTTTAAAAAATGTTTCGCCAAGTGATGGATGAGTTTACAATTAAAAGTTTACGAATGATTCATTTATACAGAGGGTTTTATGTAACACCGAACATTTTCATAACGAGAATTTTTCTTTGAAGTATCGATATGCATACGTTGCACATTTTCCGATGCTCAGTTTATTAAAACAATTCAATTTGAAGCTTCCAAGCGAGTGTTTTCCACTCCCAGGCTAAGCATGAAGTAAAATTTCGAGCTTAGAAAAGCCCAGAAAATTTGGTTTGGTCGCGTAGCGCGACGCGCGGAGCGGCCAAACCAAATTTTCAGGCTTTTCTAAACTCGAAATTTTACTTCATGCGCCACCGCGGTACGAAACACTGATTCAATGTAAAGTTTAGCGGTGTGTTTTAAACTTCGTAATATGTCAGTTTTTGTGCCGGTGGCGCATGAAGTAAAATTTCGAGTTTAGAAAAGCCTGAAAATTTGGTTTGGCCGCTCCGCGCTTCGCGCTACGCGACCAAACCAAATTTTCAGGCTTTTCTAAACTCGAAATTTTACTTCATGCTTAGCCTGGGAGTGGAAAACACTTGCTTGGAGCTTCAAATTAAATTCTTTTAATAAACCGAGCATCGAAAAATATGGAACGTATGCATATGGATACTTAAACGTTATGAAAATGTTCGATGTTACATAAAACTCTCTGTATATAAATGCCCGTCATGAACTCCCCCATAAATCAAATGATTGAGTGCCACCCTCACTTAAAAGTCCATCAAAATCAAAAAACACTTGTTCCAGACGTCTCACATAAATAATCCGCTCGAAGCCAATCGAACCGGCGAAGAACAAAGACCCAATATAAAACATCTTTTCCAGAAATAATTCACTCAACAGAAAAAGAAAAAATCAGGATAATTCAATCATATCGAAAATTGAAATCTATGCTCACCTTTTCGCCACTCCCATCCCTCCTTCCCCTACCCCGACGACGAACGAGCTCTTGATTTAATTAGCTGGCTCCTCGCGAGATTCAAAGGGAAGTTAACTTCTTAAACTTTAAGGGCTGAAGCGATTTGAAATAGATGCAATTATATCTACTTATAGAACAATCATTCTTAGCCGTGATTCCCGATTCCTTGGGGGAGCGGATCGAAACGGGGAAAGGAAAGAGGAAAAGGAAAGGTTATTTTTTTATAAAAGTGGGATTATTATTTATCTGTACCTACTGGCGATGCACGTATTGTTTTTTCGAAACTGGGATTCGGGAGATAGTGTTGACTTTTGTGGGATTGGGATAATAGGTTAGTGAGTTTTAATTAGCGGAGTTTTTGTCGTTGAGGGAAATTGTTGTGCACGGTTGAAGATTAGTTTAGTGGGACTTCGGGGATGACAGTCGGATATTAGAGTCTCGTGTTTTGAGTATGAGCATTTCTGGATTGGACGTTTTTCGTATTTATTTAATTTCCTGCATTGTTTGTTTTATATTATATTCATTGCCAGTGGCGGATTTACACTGACTGAGGGACCCCCCCTGGCAGTAGCAATTTCACATGTCATATTTTTAAATGACTAAAAACTATAACCAACGGTTTTTGACAATTTTTTTTTTGTAATTTGTTTGACTTAGGCAGGAGCCTTTTTATCACGGTCAGTTTGTTATTTAATAATTAAAAATACTTATCATAACCTTTATTCATAAACGTGTTTCCTTATTCTAAATGGAATACGAATGATTGAAGATTGGGAATGATCATGACGCTTAGGTAAAAACGTTACTGGGAGGGGTAAACTCAAAACAATAGAGATTTGTTGTTAATGAAGTGAAAAATTAAATTAAATTAAATTTTTATTTTAGTGTCTGTTAAAAATTGATAAATTATTTCTAGGTTATTTAATGCTAGTAAGTTCGAAATGTTCGCAGGGAATCAGTTATATTTATATAACTTTTTCATGAGCTTTGTTGTTTCATTCTTATTATTTGTGCATTAAAAAATTAAGTGGTTTATCAAGCCTTTCAGTCCACATACGCATGGAATCATCTTTCAATTTAATTTTATGTAGATAGCTATGAAAGGAACCATGATTAATTTTAAGTCTTGTTATAAGAACAGAGAACCATCGAGGATAATTATTATATGTAAGGGAAAGTGTATTAGGAAGGGTAGGATGTATACTTTTATAATGGGTGGCCGGTATATGATTGCAGCGATGTTTCCAGTGCTGCTTGGAATTTGTTTTAAATATGGGTAGTAGGGTGTTTCGAAAAAAATCGAAACAGCTGGCTCACCGCTTAAATTAAAGATTTTGGTCTACAATAGATGTGGGCAAAAGCATTTGTGATTGAAAAAATATTTAGAGGGTCCCCCGAGCCCCCAAACATGCCATTTTTAGCCCTTTTTTAGATAATCGGCCAAAAACTTGCCTTATAGTCATCGGATCAAGGCGAATATTTTATATTTTGTGCCCAGATGAATATACTACAAGCAAAATATGCAAAACCTAACTTGGCGTTAGGTTTAGGTGAGCTACGAATTTTTTAAATAACTTTTTTTCACGATTTTGAAGGGTTTTTTTTCACCTTTTTTTATTAAAAAGTGGGTTTTAACGACAAGAAATCAAGTTGCACCCGCGATTTGTCCTGAGAAGTATATTTAATAATGTAAGCATGCGAACTGCGTATCTCACCCACGTCCGATTGTGTGGCAAACCCCTAAAACTCTATTTTAACGTTTTTGACCCGATTTCGCAGGTTTTGTTTCTTAAAAAAACGTTTTAAATTAATCGGTAGAAAGACACATCAAACTGGTAACAGAAGCTTCGCGTTCAGCTATTGGACATGACTCCCGACATGCCCGTATAGTTGGTGCCCTAAAGGGACGTGCGACGATGGCCAAATTCCAAAGTAAAAAAGACTATTTCTTCGCCTGAAGAAGCCACAGTGTGGCGAAACAATTGCAGCGAGTTTACAATATATATTTGAAAGTTTTAAATTATTTTATTTTATTTATATAAAAGTAAAAAAGACTACGTTGTTATCGAACAAGATTGCTGACTTTGAATTTGTTGTAATCGATTGCAGGTTAAAAAACACATGTTTCAACCAAATATTGTTTAACAAAATGAAATTTATTAATTATTTGATGTACTGTATTTTTAAACGAAAATGTGGGAAAATCCATACTGAGCGTTATACGCAGAATTTCAGGCTGTTATTTATGAATTTAATGGATCTCAAAAGCACCAGTTGCACGCTTACAACTAGTTATTATAATGAAAGCAAGAAATATTTAGCGTAAGCCAGTTCTTCATTAATTTAAAACGTTTTTTTAAGGGGGTAGTACACTCTGCAAGTTTCCAAAAAATCGATTTTTTTTTTGGCTTAACAAATTCTTTGGAGTGTCTACTTTATCATAAACTTTACCCGAAGTCCGCGAGTAACTCCGTTCCAAAGTTACAGGCCGAAATGCGAAGCCGTGTCGCGGCGCTCCGAGCGCGCTCGGGCGAGCGCCCGGAAAGCTCGACCGTTATCGACGGAACGGGCGATCTTTGTAGTTCCAATTATTACCGCGTACTACCGGATGGCTCTGGTATCGTATGAACTCAGTTTTGATGGTTTCCCGTCACATTTCATACAGTCTGTGGTATCCTGTCATTCAATAAACACGTTTCTCGGGCACGCCGGCAGTTTTTCGGCAACAATGACAAATAAACGGCTTAAACTAAGGCAGAAAGGGTCGAAGGATAATCAGTGCCGGTCACGACGCAGTTCTTTAAGAGGCCGCCGTCCACTTAATCGGTATTTATTGATTTTTTCATGTGGGTATATCCCCTTGTAAACAGCCGAATAATTACTCATATTATTAGATTTTCCATGGAAGGTGATGTGGACGGTGTTTCGTCCTCGGCCAAAAAGCTTCGATCATCGAAAGACGATGAGATCATCGTGAATGAGAGTTTTAGGTACCGGCTCGTCGAATTCCTCAGCGTTTTCACTGCCCTGGCCGATTTAGTAGTGTGCAGAAAGTGCGGCTCCGACGTGAGGTTCCAAGAAACTGGTACACGCGGCCTGGGGTTTAAAATCGCAGTGTGCTGTGCGACTTGCGATCTGCAGTACATAAACTCCAGTCCGGTACTTAATAGCCACGCTTTTGACATCAATCGTCATATCATGTTCACCCTGAGATTACTCGGAATTGGATACAACGGGCTAACAAAATTTTGCGCTTTTATGTGCCTGCCAAACCCCATTGTGAAGACCGCGTACTACAAAGTCATTGACGCTATGCATACAGCCTCCACAGCCGTACGAGAAATCATCACGAAGAAAGCAGCGCAGAGAGAGAAGGAGCTATCTGAGGAGGACAACGACTTGAGCGGGTTGACGGTTTCCGGCGACGGCTCTTGGAAGAAGAGGGGGTTTTCGTCGCTGTTGAGTGTCTCTACACTTATTGGATGGCGTACCGGACAGATTGTTGACCTGGATGTAAAGTTTAAAGTCTGTAAAGCATGCGATCAGTGGAAACAAAAGGAAGGCACCGCGGAATTTGAAGAATGGTACGAAGATCACAAGAGCAGCTGTCATCGAAACCACGAAGGGGCTTCTGGGAAAATGGAAGTGGATTCGATCATTGAAATGTTTCGTAGATCGGTCGGTTTGCACAATGTGAAATATAGTCACTATATCGGAGACGGTGATACTAAAACCTTCAAGGGGATCCTGGATTCACAGCCATACGAGGACTTGGTCGTGCGCAAAAAGGAGTGCGTCGATCATGTGCAAAAGCGAATGGGGAGCCGACTTCGTCAGCTAGTAAAGAAGACCAAAGGACTCAGCGGCAAGGGAAAGTTGACCGGAAAATTAATAGATGAGCTTACCATCTATTATGGACTTGCTATCAGGAGGAACTCGGCGTCTACAGCGGATATGAAGAGGGAACTGATGGCAACATTGCACCACAAGATGTCCACGGATGAGGAACCACAACATGACGGCTGCCCGGAAGGAGCGGATTCATGGTGCACATGGCAGAAGGCGAAATTCAACGACGAGCATAACAACTACAAACACAAACCAGCGATGAAAAAAGAAATTTACACAGCCATACTTCCTGTCTATCAAGATCTGAGTCGCGATGAACTGCTTGAACGTTGTCTCGGCGGATATACGCAAAACGCCAATGAAAGTTTTAACGCTACCATCTGGGCGCTGGCTCCAAAAACTATTCACAGCGGCAAGGAAGTTGTTGAAATTGCTTCAAATTTGGCGGCCTGCAATTTCAACGAGGGTCTGAACGGGATTCTCAAAGTTATGAGAGTGCTGCAGCTGGACATCGGGCAGACCTGTCATTCCTTTTGCGCGAAGGCCGACAGCAAGCGCGTCGATCGCGCTGAAGCGCGGTTGTCGGAAGGCGCGAAGATGGCCAGGAGGAGCATTTTGGGGGCCAGAAAGCAGCAACAACTCGAGGAACAAGCTACCGAAGGGATTTTTTATGGTCCCGGCATAGCAGACTAGAGGTATGTAGACGAATTTGATGAAAAACTGTACTCAAAACTTCAAACGCGATTATCTCGAAACCATGTTTTTAAAGTTGGCGGGCATCATAACTCAAAAACGGTTCGTCCGATTTGAACGCAGTTTGAATTTTTGAATTCTACACAACTTTTTCTGTCATCGTACGTACGAACTTTTTTTTATCTTAAAAAATGGCTCTTCGGTGCAAGCTTTTGTGTCCATTTTTTCATCCGAAAAAATGACTTTTTTTTCAAACCGTTGTCAATTTTTTATTTTTCAATATAATCAAAAAATCGTACGTACGATGACAGGAAATATATCAGAGATTAACGGAAAAATAACAATTTTGTTCTAGCTCCAACGGTGCGGCGTCAGAGATGCCCGCGAAACACCAGGTTGCCGTCGAAGGTGCCACGCTGCACCTGATGTAGCGGCCAAGGGAGTTGCCGGACTTAGGCCAAAAAATACAGTTTTGTAGTAGAGACACAGCACAATACACCTATATAATCCATTTTTGACATACATTCATAGTTTTCTTTTAAAAAAATCCCGAAAATCACCTTTTTTTCAGGCCTACAGAGTGTACTACCCCCTTAAGAAACAAACATAATAATGCCACATAATCGGACATGGGTGAGATACGCAGTTCGCATGCTTACATTATTCAATATACTTCTCAGGACAAATTATCGCGGGTGTGACTTGATTTCTTGTCGTTAAAACCCATTTTTAACAAAACAGTTGAAAAAAACCTTCAAAATTGTGAAAAAAGTTATTTAAAAAATTCGTAGCTCAGTAACGCCAAGTTAGGTTTTGCATATTATGCTTGTAGTATATTCATCTGGGCACAAAATATAAAATATTCGCCTTGATCCGATGACTATAAGGCAAGTTTTTGGCCGATTATCTAAAAAAAGGGCTAAAAATGGCATGTTTGGGGGCTCGGGGGACCCTCTAAATATGTTTTCAATCGCAAATGCTTTTGCCCACATCTATTGTAGACCAAAATCTTTAATTTAAGCGGTGAGCCAGCTGTTTCGATTTTTTTCGAAACACCCTAATGGGTAGTATGTCTGAAGCTGGAATTAAAATTGTCTCAGCTATAATATAGCTGAGACAATTTTAATTGTAAAGCTATACTGATTAGAGATAAATCTCGAAACGCGTCTATAGATGGCCTGAATAATTTGACCCAAATTGTTACATTTGCAGTAGGTTACTGTATGTAACAGGAAACACTCGTTGTATAATTCAATGTCCGTCGAAGTATTAGCTCGGGAAGTAGTTGTTTCAATGAGTGTTTGATATAGTCTTTGTAAGACTAACTTGTTGTAAATTGCGAATAGTATCGCACTTTTAATGTTATATTATCTGTATTATTTGCAGCTGTTCTTGCTAGCAAATCTAAATGACTATTTCCTAAGACATCAGAATGGCTTTTAGCCCATATAAAATCTACTTTATAGTTTTCTACTTATCGTTCTATTTCATAAACCAGATTATGTATAGCAGATATTAAATAGTTAGAGGTTGTGATTGTTTTGTTATCTGTTGCAATTGCTTTTAATATAGTCTGAGAGTCTGATATAATCAGCGTGTTCTCCTGCTTATTGTTGTAAGTCCACGTCAGAGCATCTACCAGAGCTAACCCTTCTGCTGTAAATATAGAAGCATTCAGTGATATATTTTTTTGTATATTTAATTTTTAATTTTGGGATATAAAAAGCATATCCTACTCCACTATTAGTCTTAGATCTATCAGTATATATTAGTAATTTATCTTTAAATTTCATACTAATAATTTCTTGAAACAAAGGATTGTTGTGATTCTGCTGCTGTCTTCTTCGCTTCTAAAAAGTTGGAGTAATTAGGGTTTGCTTTATAATTCCCTAACGCCTGCTTCCGTTTATCTAGCGCTTCTCTTCAGTTGGCATTCCACTAAAGATTTTTTTTTATTGGATTTATTTTGGAAATATGGTGGTTAGCACTCTGTTCTATTAAGGAGGTGAAAGTTACTGGTTCTTGGGATTCTTTATTTATTCTATTAAGATGTTCATGGATGTTATTTGCAAAGCCATTCTAATCTGCACGATTAGTCTGCTATTTCATTGTTGATCTCCTTCTCTGATAAGAATCAGCATGTCCATTAATAGTCAATATTATCGGAAAATGATCTGGGCCTAGTATATCTTCTTCTAATTCCCATAGAATGCCTGCTGGTAAGGATGACGAGGTCAGTGTATGCCCAGGTTTTACAAGACGTGTACCTCACCATTATTTAGCACAACTAAATTTAAACTATTTAAAACATCAAATAAAATATGGCCTTCCTTATTACTGTAGGGCGAACCCCCATAAGGCATGGTGGGCATTGAAATCTCCCGCTATAATGCATGATTCATAATACGGAAAAAATAAGTTATTCCAGTCTTGGTAGGTCGTTTGAGGGGGGTTTATATACAATAATTATATTGATTTTGCTGTTGTTTATTTTAATTGTAATACCACAACACTCTATACTAAAGGGTGTTTCAGAATGTTTTTCGTTTTTAGATGTTAAATAAAAAACAACAATAATAATTAAATCTCGTTTTATTTATTGTTAAATTAAAGATCAGTTCTTGAAGTTTATTTATGAAAAACAACCGTTTGCAAATGCGCACCATTCACTTGTTCACACTCATTTAACCTGGAGCTAAAATGTACAATCACTCGCTGGAGCATCGCTCTTGGAATAGAGTTGATTTCTTCAGTGATTCTTTGCTTCAAAACATTCAGGTTGGGTGGCAATGGATTGTAAACTTTACTTTTTAGGTAGCCCCATAGGAAAAAATCAGCAGGCGTTAAATCAGGGCTCCTCGGTGGCCAGTTGATGTCTCCTCGGCGACTTATCACTCTTCCAGGGAATAAATCGCGAAGAGCAGCTAATGAGTCATTTGTAACATGAGAAGTGGCGCCATCTTGCTGGAAAAAGGTGTTGCGGTTGTAGCCCTCTTGGTTTTGCATATCTGTAGCCAAAAAAGTCCGGATCATATGGCAATATCGATCAGAATTAACGGTCTGAGTTCGACCTCGGTCATCCTCAAAAAATAAGGACCGATAATTCCTTGACTTGATATGGCAGCCCAAACAACAACTTTTAGCGAGTGCAAGGGCTTCTGATGCAGTTCTAGCGGATTCTCGGAGGCCCAGGATCTGCAATTTTGTTTATTCACGTGACCGTTGATGTGAAAATTTGATTCGTCGGAGAACCAGATGTTATTGAAACTCGTAAAACGGTTTTTCATTGTCCTGCAGAATTCGACTCGTGTATCAGGATCATCAGGCTTCATTTCTTGAACAATAACAATTTTATAGGGGTGAAAATGTAAATCTTTCAAAATAATCCGATGAACCGTAGAAGTCTTCAAATTAAGAGAAGCTGCGCGCAATCTCAACGAGAGTCGTGGGTCGGCCATAACAGACTGGCGAACGCGGTCGACGTTTATGTTCGTTCTTGATGTCCTTTTGCGCCCAGACGATTTGTCCGGCATTGTATTCCCAGTCTCTTCAAACTTGCGAACCCAATTCTTAATTAAATTGGCACTTGGCACATGTTTTAAGCTTGTTAAATTAAAATTTGTCCTGTAGAGGCGACGAACAATAGTATAGGAATCGTTGTTTTTATAAAACGCTCGCACGCAAAACGCGCGCTGTGGTCCAGTGAAACGATTCATGACTACTAAACTTAACAAGATGGCCAAGCGTTTGAGACCACTCCCCTCCCCCTGCTACCTGCGGTTGGCGCGAATTGGTCAATTCAAAAACGAAAAGCATTCTGAAACACCCTTTATTATTAAAGATTTTATTTATATCTATTTCTTTATGTTCTATGGCACTTCGAATTACTATCATAACCACCCTTTCCGTCGATTCTATCAGATCGGATGATGTTATAACCTTTTATGTTAAACAAACTGCTGGGTTTCAGCTAAGTTTCGGATATTATGGCAATATCCACCTTGGAGTTATAGATGTAATCTTTAAGAATAAGAGTATTCGCCGGTATTGACCTCGCATTCCATTGAATCACTTTCATTGTCGTCTTCTGATTCAAACATTAAAAGTGCCGAGATTAATTTCGCAATCTACAACAAGTTAGTCTTACAAAGACTATATCAAACACTCATTGAAACAACTACTTCCCGGGCTAATACCCCGACGGACATTGAATTATACAAGTGTTTGCTGTTACATACAGTAACCTACTGCAAATGTAACAATTTGGGTCAAATTATTCAGGCCATCTATAGACGCGTTTCGAGATTTATCTCTCATCAGTATAGCTTTGCCATTCCCTCTAAACAATTTGACACCTTCCGTTACCGTTCAAACATAGGTGTAAATGAAATTGCCAAAGTCTTCTGATTCGCCATTGTTTATAAATTGAGCAAGAAGTAGTTCCAGATTTACTATTAATTCGCTTTCAAAATTTGGTTTTTTGACAAGGTGTAAGTTTTCTAAAGTTGATTTGAATGTTGCAGCTTTGGCCTCTGCTATTTCCCTTTTGAATGCTGTGAGGTCTTCTCTATGAGGGTTTGGCAGTATCGAAGAAGTTTCTCTATGTCTATCTGTTTTCCTTTTTTTCGATGTATTTGCTTTGGATGGGTCATTGTATTTAGGATTATCTGGGTTATTCTTTGGTGAAGGCTTGACAGGCACGTAATTGGATATCTCATTCGTAATAGGGGAGGATGAGGCTAAATAACGTGAAGAGTCTATTTCGGGAAAATCTTTTGTTTTAGAGAGTACGTGAAATCTAATGTTACTTATGACATTGTTAAATGCTACTGGAGTTTTGGCTATTTGCCCACATTCTCTGAAGGATAGGTTAGTATCCACCATATTTTTTTTTTGTGATGCATAAGTGGGGCAATCTTTACTTGTAGAAATATGGCCGTTTGTTTTACAATGAATGCAGTATGGGTTTCTTCTAGGGCACGTACCTTCGTGCGCTGACCCGCAATTTTTATTATTACATTGTGTGGGGTTTAGCAGGGCCTCTCCAAAATATCTAAACCAGCAAATTTTTAAGAGAGACACCCTCTACAAACGCGGGAGTATAATGGAAGAAAAGAAACCACAATTTATGGTGTGGTTGAGGTTACAGTTTATGACTTTATCTGTTAGAATAGCAGGTAGTTTCCCCTGTTCCCTTTTTAAAGCGTTTTAAACGGTCGTTCATGTTCATTTGATGACTCCAACAATTTAACTCATTATTCAATATGTTATGCAATGGTATTATTTGGTTACGTTTTAATCAAATCGATTAAATAGACCACGCTAATCTAGCATTAAAAAAAAATGCAAAATAAGGTTATGATCTGGGTTTAAAACGTGTTCAAAACATGTTTAAAACGTGTTTAAAACGTGTTTAAAACAGAATATATACGGTATTTTTCTTTTGAGTATATATATCCCGATAATTACAGCGTTTTTTAAAGTTGTGGAAAATCGTTGTTTTAATGTGGTTACTTTGAGGCTTTAAACGAGTGTTTTCCACTCCCAGACTAAGCATGAAGTAAAATTTCAAGTTTAGAAAAGCCTAAGAATTTGGATTGGCCGCGTAGCGAAGCAGAGCGGCCAATTCAACTTAGGCTTTTCTAAACTCGAAATTTTACTTCATGCGCCACGCTTAAAAACACTGATTTACAGTGAAGTTCAAAAACACACACTTACAACAACGGTTATAGGCAACCTAATAAACGTTAGAGTTATTGGGTTGCCTATAATCACTGCATTAAACATTTTTTTCAGCGCAGAATTTGACTCACGTTTTACCCACATTTACATATTAGATTGCTAAAGCCGTATATTTTAAACTTTACTATATTTCAGTGTTTTATACGCGTGGTGCATGAAGTAAAATTTCGAGTTTAGAAAAGCCTGAAAATTTGGTTTGGCCGCTCCGCGCTTTGCGCTACGCGACCAAACCAAATTTTCAGGCTTTTCTAAACTCGAAATTTTACTTCATGCTTAGTCTGGGAGTGGAAAACCCTCGTTTAAAGATTCAAATTGAAACCTTGAACAAAAAACAACGAACGTCGAAAAATTTACATTGTATGCTTATGTATACCTGAAAGAAAAAATCCCGGTATTTAAAAACCACATTTATGCACACATAGTTTTATTGTAATAAAATGTTATGTTTGATGATGTAATTTGAAATATCTTCAACAATTTAGCTAGAATTTTAAAACAAACAAAAAACTTTAATGAAGTAATATAAAATATAATTTAGCAAATATTTATTTTTAGCAGTTAAGATAATAAAAAACGGTTTTAAACAAATCCAACGTTAAAAACATGTTTTAAACAAATCCAACGTTTAAAACATGTTTTAAACAAATCTAAGATTTAAAACATGTTTAAAACAAAACCGTTTAAAACACGACGGCTGTTTTTAAACATGTTTAAAACACTGTTTTAAAACAAAGTGTTTTTATTATAACAACCCTGGTTATGATTGATCATCTAACGAGTGTTTCCAATCCCAGATTAAGCATGAAGTAAAATTTTGAGTTTAGAAATGCCTGAACATTTGGCTCGCGTAGCGCAGCAGAACGACTGAGACAAATTAAGCTGTTCTAAACTCGAAATTTTACTTCATGTGCGACCAACCAATTAGCAAGTGAAATACGTTTAGTACGACAATCATCAATTCTTTAAATGACGGAGAAAGTGCACAATAAACAGACTAATTGAGAGGGCCAATACACCAAAACCTATAAACACTATAAAGACAGATTACACGAACACAATAACTCTTCCTTACATAAAAGGAGTTACAGACAAAATTTCGAATATTTTCAGAAAATTTAACATACACACATCGTTCAAACCATATCTTACGATAAAACAGCTTTTACGTAGCCCTAAAGACAAAATTTTCCTTGAAAAACAAGGAATATACAAAATTCCCTGTAAAGACTGCCATAAATCATATATCGGCCAAACCAACAGAAGAATTAGCGTCAGACGAGAAGAACATAAATTAGCCATAAAAAATCACGACCAAAATTCCTCATTATTCCAACATAAATTTGATACAGACCATAACATAGATTTTGAAAATACTTCGGTAATTAGTTCTATCCCAAAATTTGAAGAAAGAATCGTAGGTGAAGCCATAGAAATAGAAAAACATCCTTTGTGCCTCAATAAACGAGATGATGGCACAAGATTACAAACCACATGGAAACCTTTGATGAATATAATAAAACAACAAAGAAATGATTTGCCTCCAATATCCAACAATTTTCGGAATATTCAGACAAATTCAAGTAATTTCAATAATGCAGATACATCGGACACAAATCAAGAAATTTTAGCACCTTCTACATCGAGTGGACCAATAACACGCAGCAGATCTAGACTACAAGTCCCTAGTTTACAAAACAAATGTACTGACAGTGAACGTGACATCCATCACTCAGTATACAAAAAAGCTCCTGAGGATGGCAGAAGTGATGCTGCCGAAACGTAGAGCGCAAATAAACCAACCAACGCGAGAAAGTAGCCCAAAAAACTCAAGCAAGTTATATTTTGCTCGCGAAAACCTAAAAATAAATATAAATATATATATATATATAAATATATTAACGACGTGAACACCATCTACTGTCAATAGCACTGCTCAAAAATTGGCAGCAGATGGCGTTCACATCGTCAATTTATATGTAAATTACACATGACTACTAAAATGGTTATAGATGTTTAGTTTTCTTCTGGATTTTAAAATGCACAATCAATTGACATTTATAATAGTCATTCTGTGAGTACCATCTATAATGCTATTGGGAGTAGATGGCGTTTTCTGGATTTTCTTTTGGATTTTCATATTTTTTGTAAGAATATTTTTTCCTGAATTCCTGATGTATCACACTTATAGTTTATTGTACAGGGTGAGCGAAACTCGATGTCTCAGCTCTATTATATGAAAATGAAAAACGATAGAAAAATCTGAAATCTGAAATCAAATGACAACAAAACAATATTTGTCAACCATTAGTTTAATTTTTGACAGATGCGGCTTTGTTATTTGCTTCCAAAGGCTACTTGTTTAAGTCGTGACAATTTGGAATTTTTGATAATACTTAATTTTAAGTTTGCTTTTAATTTTTTAACGAAAGAAGATAGCAATTTTTTTTCTCTACAAAGTTCAGAAAAATTAGCTCTTTTGAAATATTCAAAAATATAGGTATGTTTCTGGGGAAAAAATATTCGATGACGTCATTACTTCACTTTCAAAATTTAGAAAAATATGCAATTTTGGATTAAAATGAACCTTACTCAATCCCATTTATGAACCTCTTTTCAGATTTTTTCTATCGGGTTTCCTTCACTTTTAATAGAGCTGAGACATCGAGTTTTTCACCTTGTACATTTTATATGTAAAATGTTAATCTTTTGTTTTTTGGAAACAGTTGAGTAACTCACTTATTTGACAACTCCTAAGACCCATAATTTGCTTACATATCACCCCTGAAGACGGGCATCCATCGATACATATTTTACCAATTGTGATGTATTTTAAACTAACGAGTGTCTTCCACTCCCAGACTAAGCATAAAGTAAAATTTCGAGTTTAGAAAAGCCCCGCGTAGAAAATTTGTAGAGGGTCGCGCAGCGACCCGAGACAAATTTTCACGGGGCTTTTCTAAACTCGAAATTTTACTTCATGCGCCACGCGTATAAAACACTGATTTAAAGTGAAGTTAAAAATGCACTGAAAACCAAGCCAACTTCGATATTTTTTTAAAATTAGATGTGTTTAGCAAAGAACACATCTAATTTAAAAAAAAATGCTGTAAACTTTCAGATTTTCGTTGTTTTCTTGTAAAAAAACTTCGATTCCCTGTAGTCCTTCGGTCTCCGAAGACCATGATTGCTTCTTCGAGCTGTAACCTTTGTAAAATGGTAATAAACTTGGTAAACTTAGTAGAGTGATCCTTCAATTTGAAACTTCAAAGAACGAATGTTGTCCATTCCCAGACTAAGCATGAAGTAAAATTTCGAGTTTAGAAAAGCCCCGTGTAGAAAATTTGTCGAGGGTCGCGCAGCGACCCTCGACAAATTTTCACGGGGCTTTTCTAAACTCGGAATTTTACTTCATGCGCCACGCGTATAAACCACTGATTGACAGTAAAGTTTAAATATATAACGTTTAGATGTGATGATCAATAGTTACCGAGATGTAAACGTCAGATACGTTTTAAAAAATTCTATTGACCTAAAATTGTACATGTAGACATAATTTCGACTTTATTTTACAAATGTCGTATTAATTATTATTACATTTTACATAATTTCATAGATATCAAATAAATATTTCTATCAAAACCACCTCAAGTCGGACAAAAGATAACGCTACGCGCTGGCTAAAAACAAATAGACTTCTTGCTACCTGCTAATATCGGGTTGACATTGACATCAAAAAATGCGGTTGGTGTTCATAATGGATTACCCCCTGAGTGGTCGGTCTCTTTCCCCTTACCCTCCAACATTTTAGGAAAGAAATAGAAACCGGAAGATTTTAGATATTTTCGTGTCGTCGCGGTTTAGCACACCCGTGCAGAGAACCGGCGCGCGGAACAGCGTCGTGAGTAGGGTGACTCACCAGGGAACGCAAGTACACGAGGCGACCCGCGTACACCCCCACGACAACGCGCGCACACAGAAAAACAACCCCACCGCTCGAACCAGCTACCAGGACGGAAACACGATATAAAAACGCTCGTCCAAGCGATAATAGTGAGTCTGCTTGGCTCATTCACCACGCGTTCACCCACAGCCGCGGTAAATTGACCAAACTAACGTGTTCACCCACAGCCGTTAGAAATTAGACATTATAGCGAGTTCACCCACAGCCGCTAAATCCGTCGAACGTTTATCGCAAACACCAGTTACATGGAAAACCGTAAACCAGAATCTAAACTGGAGATCAGGAGCTGCCACGTCCGGAACTTACGAAGAAAGGCGCATCGACAGCCGGCGATACTCAGGTTGATATCCCCGCTGCCACCGACGCCGAAGAAGCCACCGCGACCACAGGAAGACCAACCGCTTCCTACATACAGGCACATCCTAATCGCACTTACACACGGAACAGAGCTCCAGAACGCCTGCAGCCACCCAGTCACACCACTGCCGAGGACCCCGCAGAAGGCATTCCGAGTGACAACGCTGCCAGCCAGTCCACCACGATACCAAGGAGTGGACCCCTTTCACATACTGCCCTGTGATCCCCGTCGATATCGCGTTAGAGCCGCGTACCGACGAAGATTGATTACAACTTCAACGTCAAATAAATAACCCTAATTGTAAATATAATGTAAATAAAAACACGCTACGTTAAACACCTCTCTTCTTACTCTCGCATCGAAGTGGTTGGAGAAATTTCTCCACCATACACCCAAAACACCCAAACATTGTTTGCTTGTGTGTCTATATCTAAGGCAATTAAAACACTGAACAATTGGACTAATATAATTTCTTGAATTAATTTCTCATCTGGCACTTGGTAAAACATATTACACTATGTAAAGTTAATTAAAGGAAAGGCACTTGGTATTGTTTCACAATTAAATCTTTATTCCGACTAGTTTCGGTTTGTTAGACCATTTTCAAAGGAATGTACAGAAAAAATTATTTCCTATGTATATATACAATATTTTTGTTTCAGGTAATAAGAGAAGTCAGAATTGGGGAATTCCAAATCTCCAGGGCCATAAAAATGGGGAAAAATATCGTAAACGACAACGAGGAGATTTGGAATTCCCCAATTCTGACTTCTCTTATTACCTGAAACAAAAATATTGTATATATACTTAGGAAATAATTTTTTCTGTACATTCCTTTGAAAATGGTCTAACAAACCGAAGCTAGTCGGAATAAAGATTTAATTGTGAAACAATACCAAGTGCCTTTCCTTTAATTAACTTTACATGGACTAATATATGTTTCAACTGGAAAATTAACGTAGTATATTTTAACACTACGAAGCAATTTAAGGCCTGTAAAAGTTATGAGTACTGTCTGCCGGGGGATGTATTTAACCCCTTCATTTTCTGTACTTATTTTTCGATTAAATCTGTGTACATTTACAATTTCCACGTCTGATTCTATGTTATTAAAAATATAAGTTTCATCAAATTGCGTATCTACAAATCTAATTATTCATTCTTTTTCCGTCATATGACGAGAAATGTAAGCTATTGAATTATTTTTAGCTAAAATTTCATCCTCGACTAATTTAATGGTAATTAGTTAAGTTATTCCTTTATTCCTTTTACTTCACTTTTTTATTTTAATTCTATATGTACATTTCGGGTACAATGTACCCTTTATCAATAGAAAAAACTAATTGACATTTTTATTTATTTACAAAAATGTCAATTAGTTTTTTCTATTGATAAGGGGTACATTGTACCCGAAATGTACATATAGAATTAAAATAAAAAAGTGAAGTAAAAGGAATAAAGGAATAACTTAACTAATTACCATTAAACTAACCTTCACGTAACTCAAACAAGAATATCTCGACTAATTTGTTTGCTGCAGCAAGGCTTTTAACGATAACTTTCATTCGATTTTTCCCTACTCTAAAGTTAACTTGTAGTGTTTTTGAGGGAACTTTCATATACAGCGTGTAATCGAACATCCTCTTAAGGGCGTATACACAAAATAATTTGACACCAATTGCAGCAAAAATAAATTCGGAAAAAAAATATTGGATTTTTCATAATTTTTCATGCATTTTTTACTTTTTGAGAACTTCTGGTTACCTGTGTTCATGATATTTTTCGTGGATGCGTAAGTTGTATTTTTTATTTACTTCTACTACTGCGAGGCGCATAAATCACTTCGCACGCACTAAACACGCCCGCTGTCTCGAATGACTAGATGAAACTAGGTCACTCATTTGTGGTATTGTTTATTTACTGTTACTACTGCGAGACGTATAAATCACTTAGCACGCATCACACACACACACACACTGTCTAGAATTACTAGATGGAACTGGGTCACGTATAAAAAAAAATCACAATAAGTGTTCAAATTGACGTCCGCCGCACTCAATGCACATTTGGGCTCTACGTATCCAATTTGCACGAACAGTAGCAAACATTTCACGAGGTTTTTCACGAATGGTATTAGCCGCGGCGTTTACTCGTTGTATCAGCATTTCAGGATTGTCAATTTCCGTAGTGTAGACTTCACTTTTAAAGTATCCCCAAAGAAAAAAATCTAAGGGGTTTAAATCCGGACTTCTTGGAGGCCATGGCCTCCACGACCAACCCAACGTCCATTCTTCTAAGAACCGCTAAGGGTACATTTTGTAGAAGATCTAAAAGGTCATCTTGCAAAAATCGTAAATATCGTTCTCCATTCAAATTAAATGGGAACATAAATGGCCCAATTATTTGATCATTTAAAATACCTGCCCAGATATTAAGGGAGAAGCGATGCTGGAAATGAGTTCTACGGGTAACACGAGGATTATCTATTGCATAAACATGCATATTATGGAAATTAAAACTTCCATTACGCGTAAAGCACGATTCGTCGGTCACTAAAATGTCTTTGGTAAAGTTAGGATTTTTAACATTTTGTGCCAAAATCCATTGACAAAATGCAATTCTTTTGGGAAAATCATGGGGTTGAAGATGTTGTACACGCTGGTAGTGATACAGATAAAAATGATTGTCTCGTATAACACTGCTGACAAATGTGTGCGATACATTTAGCTGAGCGGCGATAATACGGGTACTTAAACCAGGATCCGCTTCCAACAGATTCAAAATTTCATCTTCCGCTCGCAAATATCGCATTGGACGGTCACCACCTCCGTCGGCTCCGGCGACGGGCTGCAACTTCCAGTGTCGCGTGCTCTTTGTAATAAATTTCTAAATCGGTTTGGCGGTGGTAAGTGTCGTTCAGGAAATCGCTCTTGATAAATTCTTACAGCTTCCGCGGAATTACACCGAGTTTCACCGTAAATAAGAAACATGTCTGCCAATTCAATGTTTGAATAAACGTATCGCGCCATGTTACAAAATGTAGATGTTTCATGGAATAAGTTTCACCATAGACTAAACAGCAAACTATTTTTATGTTTAAAAATCATCCACCCTCGCCGCTCTTATCTAAACATTTCAATAAGAGTGGAGATAAAGTGAAGTGTGAACCTAATAAGGAAAAATATTGAATTTCATGAACACGTTTAGAAAATATTCGGAATTTAGTCAGCAATGGGTACTTATAAAAACGATAACATAGACATAATTCTTCACAATCTGACCCACTTTTCTCTAGATGGTGTAATTCGATATCCAAATCGTTTAAAAACTACCAGTCTATGTGGAATCTCTCTTAAAATACGCAATGTGCGCGTATACCAGATACCACAAACATGTAGCCTATTATTATTAATTATTTGTGAGCTATCTACTAAAGGTATGGTAATTTCAAATGCAGGTATTGCTTATTTAAACGCTGCCCCTTATGTGGTAGAGAGCCTGTACAGTAGTTCGTTTACACGTTGTATTCAAACTCACTTTACTTTTAATAACTCAACTTTATTCTTGGATAACATAAAAACTACATCCATTAAATCTTAGGGTCTAGACTACACTGTCCAAGGAGGAAGATGGTTTTACAGAAGGTCATGCGCATATGCCTTAATTTTAAATTAAGTGATAATTTCAAATGCAGGTATTGCTTATTTAAACGCTGCCCCTTATGTGGTAGAGAGCATATACAGTAGTTCGTTTACACGCTGTATTCAAACTCACTTTACTTTTAATAACTCAACTTTATTCTTGGATAACATAAAAACTACATCCATTAAATCTCAGGGTCTAGACTACACTGCCCAAGGAGGAAGATGGTTTTACAGAAGGTCATGCGCAAATGCCTTAATTTTAAATTAAGTGATACGTGTTTCCGTATTGCACATTACAGTATAACAATTTAAATTTGTATTCACTACATAACTAAAAGTACTTTAGTTTGATAATGACTACTAGATAGTTGAAACTATAGTCACAAATTAAGTGCAAAATATAGTGGTTAAATATAGTAATAGGTGTTTTATTTACAAGTGTATTTAAGATGTACCACAAAGTAACCGCCTACAACATAAATCAGCTCTAGATATTCGTTGTTTTTTTTTTAAGTTTAATTTGAAGCCTTAAACGAGTGTTTTCTACTCCCAGACTAAGCATGAAGTAAAATTTCGAGTTTAGAAAAGCCCCGCGTAGAAAATTTGTCGAGGGTCGCTGCGCGACCCTCGACAAATTTTCACGGGGCTTTTCTAAACTCGAAATTTTACTTCATGCGCCACCCATATACAACACTGGTTTAAAGTAAAGTTTAAAATACCGTCCGATCATTTAAAATATCGATTAACTGCTTCGGAAACCTCGTAAGTGCAAAATGTGAAATTTGACTGGAGCATAAAATACTAGTTAATTGTATTAGTTGCGTAATGTTTCTAATTTATTTTGATGGTAGGTATAACTTCATCATGAGCAATTTTCTTAGTAAGTATTTCGAGTAGATGTTCATACTAATATTAGTAAATTAATAATATCTGAATTACGAGGAACTTTTTTTGTAAAATCAGGACTTACAAGGTTTCTGAAGTAGTTGATCGATATAATTTAGAGTACGCTTTGAGTTATAAATTAGATTAGCACTACTGACTGTTAACATATAGTTTACCATAACCTCAAATTTATTCCATCATTCAATGAGCATTCTGGGCTAACTGTAGTTCCGTTCTGGCCCCGAACAGAGCGGACGTCGAGCATGAGTAGTGCGTTTGTTGTGGTCCTCGGGAGATTTGTATAAACAATTCACACTTTAACTTGATTTTATTAAAATTCGATGTTTACAGTTCGGATACAAGAACGATATTGAATTCTGGGCACAAAGATAACGGTATTTATATGCGTACATTATCACAAATAGATTAACCCTTGGATGAGTGGTGTCAATGAATATTAAGAAAAGAGCATTTTCGTGTAAGGGAAGTAATAAAATAGAATAATCTCCGACAGCCCAATCATCCAAGTTCACAAGGGTTAAAGACATAAAAATAATCACAAATTAATAAATATCAATTATTGGTTATCAAAGGATAAGGTGTTCGAGCGCATTATCTTAATAGCACCCGACCACCTTATCTACAAAACACGATTTATTAGCTGGGTAAGTAAAGTGTGAAGATACTAAGAATAAACGATAGGAAATAATATAAAATAAGAAATAAATGTATGATTAAAATTAAGAATTAATTAAGAATATGTAATAATAATTAATTAGTGTGAATACACAACACGTTCCATCCCTGCTCGCGTTTGACCCACACGTGGTTGTTTCACAAATCCTTTTTCATCCTCTACAATCATCTATATCCTGAAAATCCATTCAGTTATAACCCATCTTTACAACCACGTGCGTATTTTCCGTAAATCCCTTTTCTTTCCTCGGGGATAGCGAAACTCTATTTATTAAATTATTTTAAATTACTGTGACTGGTCAACAGGGCCTAGTTGCCAAGGCCATTAATTACGCAGAAGAAAAAGAATTTTGGGCTAGCTGTAATTTATAATTTAAATGATCGCACGGTATAATACAACTTCACGATATTTTAGTGCTTAAACGCGTGGCGCATGAAGTAAAATTTCGAGTTTAGATAAGCTTGAAAATTTGGATTTGGGCGCTCGCTTCGCTCCGTGCCCAAATCCAAATTTCAGGCTTTTCTAAACTCGAATTTTTACTTCATGCTTAACCGAGAATTGGAAACACTTGTTAGAAGGTTCAAATTTGATGGTTTTATAAAATCAGGGAATACCTGAAAACTTACTTTAAAAAAAATCCTGCATTAAAACAAACAAAAAATTGAAGTCTACTAATTAATTATTTTAATTGTTCATTCTGTAAACAATAAGGCAAAAAAATTAAACACTATTGATTGCTTCAGAAAAAATTAAAAGACAATTTTTACACTTGACTTGTTTCATTTTCTTCATAATTTTCAAATAAATCGAAACTATACCTTTTCAAGCTGAAGTCGGGCACCAAACAAATTCAAGTTGTCATTAATCAAAGTGAAGTTGTCACTAATCATATTCATTAATAAAAATTTTAATTTCTTCATAATTTTTAAATGAATTGAAATTACACTTAGTCACTAATCATATTCATTAATAAAAATTTCAATTTAATAATATTCAGTGAATTTTTTATCTACGTAATTTCCAGGAATTCGTCGATTTTATAATAGAGCTCAATTTGAAGCTTAAAACAAGTGTTTTCCACTCCCAGACTAGGCATGAAGTAAAATTTCGAGTTTAGAAAAGCCCCGTGAATTTGTCGAGGGTCGCGCCCTATCCATGCTGCAAACCTTCAGATATTCGTTGTTTTCTTGTAAAAAAACATCGATTCCCTGTAGTCCTTCGTTCTGCGAAGACCATGATTGGTCCTTCGAGATGGTGATAACCTTAGTAATCTAGAGTGATCCTTCAATTTGAAACTTCTAAGAACGAGTGTTGTCCACTCCCAGACTAAGCATGAAGTAAAATTTCGAGTTTAGAAAAGCCCCGTGAAAATTTGTCGAGGGTCGCGCAGCGACCCGAGACAAATTTTCTGGGCTTTTCTAAACTCGAAATTTTACTTTATGCGCCACGCGTATAAACCACTAACTTCAAGTAAAATCTTCAACGACAGGGAAAGTGCAATGCTTTGATGAACACATCACCATGTTTTTTTTTAAGTTTCTCATTATTATTTAATGTGTCAACAAGTGTTCATATGTATATGAAATGAATGGCCATTTAATTAATTAATGATTATACAGAATTTTATGCATGAAACGCTGAATCCAATTATTCAAATGCGAATACGAATTCACCCACCACGTCCATACTCTTCCGCGGTCCTTGAGCCGGACATTAATTTCAGTATCAATGCATCCCATCAAAACGGTGTTAAACTATAACCGGAAACGTCAACACGTTTAAATCCAGATTTGAATTTCACTCCCATATCATATATTATTTCAAGTGTGAATGAGCCGACGCTGGCACATGTTAGTTGTAATTGATTGAAGATGTTCTTCATCAAACAAGTTTTGGATAATGTTTTAAGTTCACTTATTTGATTAGGGACTACATTTTCAGGCTTTTCTGAACTCGAAATTTTACTGCATGTTTAACACGTTGAGGGGTACCTTCATACAAAAAATATTACCTCAGGTCCTTGCTGAAGTTTTTGTTCCAATTATACAGAATAATAAACTAACTCTTTTAAGGGACATAAACGTTTTTAATCATTCAGGCCACCTAGTATATGCGTCTATATAGTTATACTAGTTCCGTAGTACGGGCAGCACGATGCTTTAAAAGTTGGAGAAACAAACAACGACCATTAGTGAATGCAATAATTCCGAAATCATTTTTAATAATAGAATGTAAAAATGCTCACTCTTGAGTTAGAATATTTATTCTGAAATACTTGCTTCTTATGTGTTTTGCATGCATTTTCATTCTATGACAAGATACAGAATGAATATTCCGTAATCGAACTAAACAACATAGATTTCAAAACGGTCACTGTCAGTGAATTTCAAATCTGTCAGATGTTAATGCCGACGTCGTATTAAGTATTTTTAAACAAGTTTTAATTTAAGTAAAATAATGAGTGAAAAATCAAGTGAATCTGATATAAAATTTGATAATGCTCCACCTGAAATTACAAATTATGCAAATAATTTTGGCGAGAACCTGTTGCCAGAAAAATCGAGACATGAATATGAAAAGTACTGGCAACAAGAAAAGAAAATGGACTCCTTTTCCGAAAATGTTTTAATTGCATTCTTCGACAATTTATTAAAAAAAATGGAAATCTTCGACTCTATGAAAAATATATTCAATCCTGAAAGCAACAATAAACGTGAAACACGATATTAATAATAATAATAATAATAATAATAATGTTTATTGCCCAACAGGAAATAAATTCCCAATTACAAGACAATTTAGTATAAACAAACAAGTTTTAAAACTATGAACTAAAAATAATAACATTTTACTTCGTAATTAACAAAATTCTAATAAGGACGTCCTTCGACGTTGAAGCACTTTTTCCCAGCATTCCATTACATAAAACATATGAAATACTAGAACAACTTTTGATCGAAAACTCAATTGAAACTCGAAAAATAGAAGAGTACTTGAAACTTACGAAATTTGTTATGGAATGCAATACTTTCATATTCAACAACACGTACTATAAACAGACTTTCGGAACAGCAATGGGCAACCCCCTTTCACCTTTCTTAGCAAACATTTTTTTAAACCATCTTGAAAATAAGGCTAAGAAAACAATCCCTAACTTTCCGAGGGTTTGGTATAGATACGTAGATGATATTATTGCAATAGTTAAAACAGACACAGATATGAAAGACATAACATTAAAATTAAATAAACTTTTCCCTAGTATTAACTTTACTTATGAAATAGAAGAAAACAATCAAATTCCCTTTTTAGACTTACTTTTGATAAAAAACAATAATACAAAAATAGAATTCAACATTTACAGAAAAAACACACACACATTTAATTACATCCACTCATCTTCGTCTTCTCCTTTTAAACACAAATTAGCAGCTTTTAACAGCATGATTTTTAGAGCAGTAAACATACCATTATCCAAAGAAAATAGGGAAAAGGAATTTAGTTTAATCAAGAACATAGGCATTTCATTAAATTACAGCATTGACACAATCAATAGATTAATTAACAAACAAATTAGGAATCATAAAATTATTTCAAATTCCACACTAACCAACTCAAAGGAAGCCGCCCCAAAAAAGTATGCTAGATTCGTGTACCACCCAGCAACTTGTATGAAAATTGGTGGTTTATTGAATAAATTCAACCTTTCTCCTGCATTTTATGTCAACACAAAATTAAAATGTTTACTTGGCAACACATTCACTAAAACAAACCACCTAGAAAAATCCGGAATTTACTCAATAAACTGCAACAATTGCAATAAAATATACGTAGGTCAAACACAACGTAACATATTAAAAAGATTTAAAGAACACCAGTATTATTTTAAAATTCAAAACCCGGACAAATCAGCAGTTGCACACCATTCAATTGAAACAGGACACACATTCTCGGTAAACAATATTAAACTTTTAAAGCAATCAAGTCATCGTAGATTAAATATGCTTGAATCCATTGAAATGTATAAAAATAAAAATGTTTTGCTGAATTTCGATCTTAGTCCCTTAGTTAATCCATTATTAGATTTGTTACCCAAAAATAATCCTTCAGTGAATGTAATCCTACCGACCAACTTCCCGATCCATAAGCCGCCCGCGCCGCCCCATCCCGCAGATAATGTAATGACACCGACACCCATCTAGAACCTTTAGCCGCTAACAATAGGTTTAATTACTTTTTGGTTTTTCCGATATCCCGTCAACTATATATAACGCGCACATAGTTTTAAGAATTTAGTTTGTTATTGATAATGAGCACCTTGTGTCTCGAAATGTACATCTAACATAAAAATAAAAAGTGAAGTAAGGAATAACAGTCTTTCTATTTGTGATTAATCACTTCACGTAAACTCGAAACAATACAGTTTCTAATAAGGATGTCAATGGTTGAAAAAATACGTCACAAGTTGGTGGAAGTTGATTAACCGAATTGCAGATCACATTAATAGGCGATTTTAATCCAAAATTTGTTCTATTATACATAATATATAAAATTACGAAAAAAAACTATTCGCGAAAATGCAAACAGTGTCTTAATTAATAAGACAATTTAAGACGATAAATATCCATTGAAACAACTACTTCCCGTGCAAATACACCTCCGGATATTGAATTATACAATGAAATATTTAAAATCTTATTTAATTTGATTTGATTTATACATAATTAATTATTTAATTAATTATACATAATATTAAATGTGGTCTTATATCTACTATTGAAAGATGGAATATGCAAGCCAACTAGCTGTAAAATATCAGGGCTGTCAATTCTATCATGCAGAAGCTTGTGTAAGAAGGTAATGCTTTGTCTGTGACGTCGGCATTCAAGAGATTCTACATTAAATTTATCTAGCAGTAGTGAATGATCACAGCCTCTGTCAGGATAAAATCCCTCAACTTTCAAGTGCAAAAACTTCAGGAACTTACGTTGAACACTTTCTACTAGGTTAATCTGAAGTTGAGTTTGAGGATACCAAATTAAAGATGCATATTCCATACCGATATTTTAAGATACAAAAAATGAAAAACTTTGTTAAAACGCTCGTCTGAAAAGTATATAGCTAAGAAATCAAAGGTTTTTATATAAGAAAATGTTAAGCAATTCTTAGAAAATGCTCCAGATGAGATATATTTAGCTACAAAGGTAATACAAATTATAATTAAATACTATAAATATAAATATTTATACAATGATATATAAATGTTTCAATAAATAACTTGTTTTGTTCAGATTTATTTAATTGTTATTAGTTCATACTTTCTGGTCGTAAAGAAAATATAGTCTGTTACTCGATTAGAATAAAAAATTGACACTCGTGGTTCCTCACGCTGGCTTGCGCTCGCGTTCGGAATCTTCTACTCGTATCAATTTTTTTCACTCTAACCTCGTTACAAAATATACTATTCTGGATGCGGTACAAGGTACAGTTGCGAGAAAAAAAAAAACAGTACAGCAAAGAGCATGAGCCACTTCTAAAATATGGTATTTTTTTCTTGTAAAACAAACTTGTCATGTACAGGTTAACAACATTTTTTTCTTGGCCAACAAGACGGTGCTTTTGTTGACATGCACTTCAGTAGTAATGTCTCTAATGCTACTACCGTCTCTAAACGGGTCGTTATTATTACTTTTTCATATTTAATTGATGAGGCGGATACATGATGAAACTCCATAATACTATTTGAAATAAAACAACACAGTTGGGAGGGTTTCACTTTAATTGTTGAACACTGCAACATGTTTCACCACACAGTGGCTTCATCAGGCAGATGAAATAATGATTTTACAAAGTACAGGTAAGAGCTTATATACTAATGCAATTAAGTTAATAGAAGGGGGGGGGGGGGGGGTTAATAACTTATTAGAAGAATTAGAAATTAATAAATATAATAAAAAAGGTATTCTATTAAATGACCAAATAGAAGTAAACAACTCACCCCTAATCAATATTTAGTCGCTCAAAATTGTTTGTATTAGTTTCAGCCTAATTACCTTATTAACCCCCCCCCCCCTTCTATTAACTTAATTGCATTAGTATATAAGCTCTTACCTGTACTTTGTAAAATCATTATTTCATCTGCCTGATGAAGCCACTGTGTGGTGAAACATGTTGCAGTGTTCAACAATTAAAGTGAAACCCTCCCAACTGTGTTGTTTTATTTCAAATAGTATTATGGAGTTTCATCATGTATCCGCCTCATCAATTAAATATTTTAAAAGTGATTTAATACGCAATTTACGGGGGAAAGTACTATGATGGACACATCACCATTTTTTTATAGTTATTAGGATAAAGACATATTTTAAAATAGCCAACAATTGAAAAACGCCTGATATCTTCCAAACTAATCAACATGATCTGTTTACGTCATTAATAGTATCTCAGAAAAAGAGATCATGACGTTTATATCAATTTTTTTCTAACTCTTCAGGTTACCTTGATATTTAAAAAAAAAAACATCGAATTTGGGCCACCCTGTACATACAAACTACACTATAAATGCTCAGACATTCGTTGTTTTAAAGAAGCATTCAGTTTGAAACTTCTAACAAGTGTTTCCACTCCTTGATTAAGCAAGAAGTAAAATTTCGAACTTAGAAAAGCCTGCAAATTTGGTTCGGTCGCTCCGCGAATTTTATGATTTCAATCAATGATTTATTATATTTCATACGTCGATTTTATAAAAGAGTTAAATTTAAAGTTCAAACGAGTGTTGTCCACTCCCAGACCGAGCATGAGGTAAAATTTCGAGTTTAGAAAAGCCCCGCGTAGAAAATTTTCACGGGGTTTTTCTAAACTCTAAATTTTACTTCATGCGCCACGCGTATAAATCACTGATTTAAAGTGAAGTTATAAATGCACTGAAAACCAACCCAACTTCGATTTTTTTTCAAAATTGGATGTTTTGTTGGATACCGGGAGTGAAAAGTCAATGTTGCACTTAAACACTTAACTTAACTTTATTCTTATAACAATAATTACAATACAGCATGTATTCAGAATGACGGTTGGGTACTAACTAACTGCTTAAGTTCTAGAAAGGGTATATATATGGAGGTAAGACCACACGCGTGAGGACAGACAGAGGCCCGTTTTTGGGGACGTTCCCACGAGGGTGGTATTTACCTATCGTCGATACAGAAAAAGGCTTTCAGACTTAAGGGTGCCTAATAAATACAGGTCTAAGACATTAATGGTAAAAGTTACTTGATGAAATTAAAAGAGAATGGTACCTAATAAATATACATATATCTACGACACTAATGGTAAAAGTCACTTAATGGAAAATAATGAAATGTAATACAAAAAGGGTGTCTAGTACACCTGCTAAACTTAAGATACTATATAATGGGGTTGTTTCCCACGAACGTTAGGGTAGATAGTCTTTATATGGCGACAGTCCGTCTAGCACTTGGGTGGTCATCTAACACCTCCCCGCTGAAGACGAAAGATGGGGGGAAGACACAGGTTTCGTCCTACAAAGGAACGGTGCTGCGTCTGGATTTTGGGAAACTCCTGTCGTCTCGTCTGGGAGCTGAGGCCGTTACTGCATTGTAACGAGGTGGTTGAAGTTCGATTTCTTCGGAGGCACGTTCGTAAATTGCAATTTCTCCGGTGTGATATTGACGTTCAGATCGGAGGTCCGATTCGAAGTTGCAATTGACGAAGTTTTTTATAATGGGTGGCATCAATTCTCCATTCCTTGGATTCCTTGTGAAGCAGCAAAGACGTCTTAACAAATTCCACCAACCACACCAACGACAGATGTTACAACACAACATTAGCGTTAATGTAACACCTAGCAGGCTAAGGATTAGTGTATACCAGCTAGTATGTTTTACGATGAACGGTTTGTTCATTTCGTGGTCTAACAACTCGTCGAATTCGTTGAGTTTTTTATCTGCATACTTTAATTCGGTGAGGTCGATATTTGATAGTTTAATGGGTTGTATTCGAAGTGGTATGGAATCGTTGATTTTCTTGTCGACACAGCATTCGTCTTGCAAAATATTAATTTTTGGAACGTAGTCGACGGATATGTTGGAGAACATTTCGCTGGTTGCTTCGAGAACATAGTAATCGGTGTATCCCTTGCAACCGGGATACAATCGGATGATTCCTGTTTTATTAAGAATTACGTCCTCCATGTGGTCATCACAGAGGATTGTTAACGTTGTTGATTTCAGCAACACATATATCCATTCGTTATTCCGGATGGATTTCCAAGTCTGGATATCGGCTCTGATGGTTCTAGTTGAACATTCTTCTGGAATCTTGGAGAGATGCGGCGACAACAATTGGATTTCGCAATTGGCGATTTCAGTTCTTCTTGTGGTGGAGACTCCTTGGCAGATGAACGATCCTTTGATGAATTCGTCGCATTTATTCAAATCTTGCATAAGGTTATATAAGGTTTTTGGTTGTGATATTAGGAGATATCGATAACTAGGTTGTATGTAGGAATATATTAGAGGATCTTGATGTTGCATAGGTAACGGGATCATTTCAAAAATAGTGTAGGATAGTTTGTCTAATAACGGAATATTCAATGCAAATATGACAATGTTTCGCTCATCAACAATGACATCTAAATGTATTAATTTGTAGTAAGTTAGAGCGTTTTTATAAGATGGTGATAAAGGAAGTTCATATTCGCCTTTGTATTTCAATAGCTCATTAATTAAGATTTTTGGAGTGACAATCTCCGGAGATAGAATTCCATGTTTAGCAATATTAATGGCGTGAATATAATTATCAAATTCCTCCATTACTCTATTTGCAAGACTGGATAATGTTGAAATATGTTGAATAATGATTGAATCCAATTCTAAATCATTGGTTTTTCCTTGATTGTTTTGTGCAAGATTTGCAATTTTGAATAAATTTTTATTTAATTTTGATTCGTTTTCCTTTAATGCAACAAAAGAGTTATTAAAATTTCGAATCGTGCTCGAAATTACTTGAATTTGTGATTTTAAGAGACCGTTGATTTGCTGTCTATCGTCTATTATCGAGTGAATACTATCGGAATAGTATTTCGCATCATTGGCATCGGGTGTACCAATTAGCCAACGTAGTGCTGTAGATACGCCATTTATTAAACCACGGCGTTTCCTGTTTTCTTTGCCAATATAATGATTCAATATTTCTTGTTTTTTATAAATTAGTTTTAGTTGATCGTTAATGTTTCCTAAATTTTGTTCGCAATAAATTGACGAATGTGAATTCTTATTGCCTTTTGATAGAGAACCACAAAGATTTATTGATTTGAGGATTGAATTCTCAAGTGTTCCGCGAGCCTCAGATAAGAAAGAAATGTTTAAATGGGATAGTAATGTTATTTTTGAATTTGATATTCTAGCGTTTCCTAAATTATTGTAGTAAATTCCGCTTGTTTGGTTTAATTGATATATTTGATAGAGATCATTACAATGGACCAGGATCGGTAGGATCGATAGGATCAAGATTACAATCGTCGTCATCTGAAAACGAGGAAGGTTTCAGTAAGTTTTTATGATATTTTACCTTTTTGTTTTTCAATTGCAATTCTACTGTTTGGTTATCGAAGATTCGTGTTATTTTGTATGGTCCTTTGAAATTCGGACAAAGTTTCTTGGAAAGTTTGGGGTTAGTTGATTTGTTTTTAATGTAGACTTTATCGTTTACCTTAAATTCACACGAGTTATTCTTTCTATCGTAAAGACGTTTGCTTGAGTTTTTTGAATTTATTATATTTTCGCGGGCTATTTTGAATGAATTGTTTAATTTGTTTTGTAGTGACTTGACGTAATCATCATAAGTGTAGAGTAGTTTAGGTTCCTGTGTTATGGAAGATGGCAAATATGGTTTATGACCAAATAATAGTTCGTAAGGGGTATGATTAGTCGATTTATGAGTAGAACTATTATAGCTAAACATAGCAAAATGGATGTATTCATCCCAATCAGACTGATTAGGTTTGATGTAATGTTTTAGGTAATCTTTTAAAGTTAGATGTGATCTTTCCAATGCCCCGTTAGTTTGAGGATGGTAAGGTGTGGTGGATATATGTCTAGTTTTAAATAGTCGCGTTAATTCCTTAATTAATTTGGACATAAAATCTGGACCTTGATCGGTTAATAAAGTTTTAGGAATTCCGAAGTATGTGATTATTCGAGTGAGTGCACTAGCAATTGTTTTAGATTCGTGATTGGGGACTGGTTCGGCGAAACTGAATTTAGTTAAATCATCTTGGGCTGTTAAGATGAATCGATTGCCATTTTCTGTTATTGGTAGGGGACCTACAATATCTAATGCTAAACGTTCTAGTGGTTCGGTTGACGTAGATGTGATCTCCATAGGTTGTCTTGTTGGTTTAAAATCGGTTTTATTAATCTGACATGACTGGCAGTTCTTAATGTATTTTCTTATGTCTGATTTCATTGAAGGCCAATAGTAACGTTCTTTAATTTTTGAATAGGTTTTGTTGAATCCGTAATGTCCTGAGAATTTGCTGTCGTGATTGTCAATTAATATTTGTTTTATCTCGTCTTGATTCTTTGGAGTGATTTTAGTTGTGTTGTATATTTTTATTAAATTGTTTTTAAAGACAAATTTTAGCATTTCATACAATTGCGGTAATTTAATGTTATTATGATGATCTGGTGGTATTAGAGTGAATTCATTATCTTTAATCGTTTTTCTAAATGTTTGCAAGCAATGTAAAATGTTCTTGTATTCGAGTTTATCGAAGTGAAAATTAGTAGGGAATAGTAAATAGACAGTTTGTTTAGAATTACTCAGTTTATTACAACCGTTTATGGTTGGTTTAATATTTTCTAAATTAAAATGACTTTGAATAAAATCTGAGTATGGATTACTTTCATCGAGATCCTGAGACCAAAACATTACTATAGGAGTTTTTATTGAAGTTAGTGGTCGATTTTCCTTATCATAAATAATCACTTCTTGATTGTTATAATGGAATTTAATGAATTCTCCATAAGAATCACTGTTAACATAGTTAACAATTCCTGTTTCAGGAAATAATCTACTAAGTCCATCGGCGTTTGAATTTATGCGTCCAGGTTTATATTTTACTTCATACTCATATTCGCTGAGACGAAGTCTCCAACGAACGAGCCGTGACGAGGGATTTTGCATGTTAAAGAGCCATTGTAATGGCCTATGATCGGTGTATATGGTAAATTTTCTTCCATATAAATAAGGACGGAAATGTTCTGTGGAGTTTAGAATAGCTAGAAGTTCTTTTTCCGTGGTTGAATAGTTTGTTTCCGCTTTATTTAATGACCTGGAGTAATAGGCGATTGGGAGGTCTTCTCCGTTTTTCATTTGTGAAAGAACACCACCGACTCCTACGTTCGAGGCGTCTGTAGTTAAGATAAAGGGTTGTGTAAAATCTGGATATTGCAATATAGGCTCTCGAATTAATTTATTTTTTAGGGTTTGGAAGCTTGTTTCTTGTTCATCTTTCCAATGAAATTCGACATCCTTTTTTAATAACACCGTCAGGGGTTTGGCTATTGTGGAAAAGTTATTAATAAATTTGCGATAGTAGCCGATCATGCCTAGGAAAATTTTGATCTGTTTCGGATTTTGTGGACGAGGTACTGATTTAATAGCTTCTATTTTATTAGGATTAGGTTTAAGACCTTCGTCTGAAATTATATGTCCTAGATATTGACACGATTTGTTCAGAAATTCGCATTTGTCTGGCTGTAGTTTTAAATTGTTCTGCCGTAAGCGAGAGAATATGTTTTTTAATTTACGGTTATGATCATCGAGTGAGACTCCATAAATGACAATATCGTCGAGATAAACAAAACATTGATTGTGAGTGAGCCCCATGAGTACGTTATTCATTAGCCTCTGAAAACAACTAGGCGCATTTTTTAATCCAAAAGGCATCCTCGTGTATTCATAGTGGCCATTGGGGGTGCTGAATGCAGTTTTTGGACCATCATCAGTGTCCATTAATATTTGATGGAATCCGCTGGCTAAATCTAGCGTCGTGAAATATTGTGCGTGCCCTAATTGGTCTAAGATATCTTCGATGTTAGGTAAAGGGTAGGCGTCACCGACCGTTTTTTCATTTAATTTGCGGTAGTCGATAACTATCCGCCATTTCCGTTCGCCTGTGGCGTCTAGTTTTTTCGGGACAACCCATAAGGGGCTGGACCAAGGGCTGGTGGACGGTTTTATTATCCCTTGACTTAACATCTTCTCGATTTGTTTATTTACTTCGTTCTTGTGTACCTCTGGATATCGATAAGATTTTGTATGAATTGGAAGCGGGTCTGTAATGGGAATTTTATGACAAGTAGCGTTTGTATAACTTAAGTTATCGTTTGGTAAATAAAATAAATCTTTAAATTCTCGACAAATTTTCGTGATTGAAGTTTTCTCTTCTGAGTTGAGATGATCAAGCCTTAAATTTTGATTTAGTAGTTTTTCTCTTTCAGGATTGTTTATGCAATTTTGATTTATTTGAAAGATTGAATGAGTGTTAGAAATAGGTTCAATTGATATAGAAGGGACTGTGACAATTTGTTTTATTGATGATTTGTTTATTAGCGTAATTAAACACTGATTTTGGTCATTGATATAAACCATTGAATTTGGAATTAAAAGAGATTGATTGGCTGCGAGATTTTGATTAATAATTATACCCTCTTTGAGGTTGAGTGGATTATTTACGTTGATTCTGACGACAGTTTCCGTTCGAGGTTGAACAGTAATATTTATTGATGATGATTGAGGCGTATTACGATGAATTGGAATTGGAATAGAAATTGAATTTAGAATTAGAGAAAAAGAACTATAGTCGATTTTTGCGCTATGCGTTCTTAGAAAATCGTCGCCTAGTAAGCCGTCGAAAGGGATATTAGTGATTGCATCTATGATTTGGAAATTAGATTTTATTCGTTTATTGTGAATTTGGAGGTTGATTTCGGTTTCACCTAAGGTGTAAATTGGAATGTTTGGTGCTAATCCGTTAAGAGCAACTGGATTTTTATCGTGGATTTTGAATTTTGATAAGCTCATAGCTTTAATTAAAGATATGGAAGCGCCCGTGTCGATTAATAATTTAATCGTTTTATCTGGACAATTGGACATGTCAGATTGAAATGTAACATAAATTAAATCATTTGAACTGAAGAATGAATTAGAAATATTTACGTGTTGGATCGTTTCAACATTTGATTTTGTATCTTCATTAGTTATGGGATGCAACTTAGATTTAGGATTTGATTTAATTTTTATTAGAGATTGATTCTCTTGGATGTTTGATTTGGATTTAGGATTTGCGATTGCATGCGAGTTTGAATTAGAATTTATTTCGGAATTTGCGATTGGATGCAAGTTTGAATTCATTATAAATGGAATTGTTCCAGTGCTTGAGTGATTTGATTTTGTTGGTTTGGTATAGGAGGAGGGACTCGATTTATCAGTCGCTCCTGAAAATTTACTGACGCATTTTGATTATTTTGATTTTGTGATGTTGATTTTTTTGAATTGTTATATTGCCTTTTACGACATTCCTCGAGTACGTGACCTGGCCTTTTGCAATATCTACATTGTTTTTGTTGATTCGCTGGATTTCTAGGAGTTTGATAGTTATGAGAATTGTTAGAGAAATGTATAGATTTCGTGCGGATTTGAGGTTTATTGCGGAAGCAATCTTTTGTAAGGTGATTATTTTTTCCACAAGTTTTACATTTTATTTCAATAGACTTGTAAGTTAATCTCAACGCTTTTTCCTCGGCAATTGCTGCGGTAAGCGCTTCGTTAATAGTTTTAAATTCGCGATACCTTAACATTTGAGATAAATTAGGATTCGAGTGATAGATGAAACGGTTCAATGCAATGTCTTCAATCATTAGGAGGCGTCCTTTTAGGCGTTCTTTATCATTTTCGGTTGAATGTATAATAGCTAATGTACGGGAAGTTAAATCTTCTAATCTCTGGTAGAATTGTGACACGTTTTCATGTTGTTCGTGTTTAATATTAGTTAGCTCTTCAAGTAATTGATCAAGAGATTTCCTATCCTGATATAAATTAATTAATAATTCTGAAATATCCTCCCATGTGGTTAAGTTGCAGTGAATATCGATCTGTTCGCGAGCTTTACCCGTAATTTTACTTTTGACAAATAAAAGAAGTGGAGGTATTTGTTGATCACTAGCGAGTTCGAAAACCGAATCGACTTGCTTAATAAAACTTCTTATTTTGTATCTATCTCCGTCGAAGTTATTCGGAATAAGTTTAATTAAGAAATCAAGTGAAAGTGAGTTAGCATTGTCATTTTGTTCGGAGTTAGGCATGATGTTTTTGTTTGTTTAGGAAAAAAGAGTTAAGGATGCAAGACTGAATAAAAAGCGACTCACCGTTGTTCCAATATTTTCAGACAGTCGGAATGTTGCTGATCGCCGTTCTCTGGATCGGGCCTGAAATCTTCTTATGTTGCACCAGGAGTTTCCTCTGGGAAGACGAATTCGTTGGCTTATTTCGCGAACCGGATGAACGTCCCGACTATCCCACTTCTGACACCAATAATATGTTGGATACCGGGAGTGAAAAGTCAATGTTGCACTTAAACACTTAACTTAACTTTATTCTTATAACAATAATTACAATACAGCATGTATTCAGAATGACGGTTGGGTACTAACTAACTGCTTAAGTTCTAGAAAGGGTATATATATGGAGGTAAGACCACACGCGTGAGGACAGACAGAGGCCCGTTTTTGGGGACGTTCCCACGAGGGTGGTATTTACCTATCGTCGATACAGAAAAAGGCTTTCAGACTTAAGGGTGCCTAATAAATACAGGTCTAAGACATTAATGGTAAAAGTTACTTGATGAAATTAAAAGAGAATGGTACCTAATAAATATACATATATCTACGACACTAATGGTAAAAGTCACTTAATGGAAAATAATGAAATGTAATACAAAAAGGGTGTCTAGTACACCTGCTAAACTTAAGATACTATATAATGGGGTTGTTTCCCACGAACGTTAGGGTAGATAGTCTTTATATGGCGACAGTCCGTCTAGCACTTGGGTGGTCATCTAACAGTTTTCTTTCCTATCCATGCTGTAAACCTTCAGATATTCGTTGTTTTCTTGTAAAAAAACTTCGTTCGTTGTTTTCTTGTAAAAAAACTTCGTTCGTTGTTTTCTTGTAAAAAACTTCGATTCCCTGTAGTCCTTCGGTCTCCGAAGACCTTCGTAAAGTGGTAATTAACTCAGTAATCTTCAATTTGAAACTTGTAAGAACGATTGTTGTCCACTCCCAGACTAAGCATGAAGTAAAATTTCGAGTTTAGAAAAGCCCCGCGTAGAAAATTTGTCGAGGGTCGCGCAGCGACCCGAGACAAATTTTCACGGGGCTTTTCTAAACTCGAAATTTTACTTCATGCGCCACGCGTATAAAACACCGAAATATTGTGAAGTTGAAAAGAGCTTTTGATTAACTTTATTAACCCGATGCCGGTTCAATATCGCAACAGCAGCAGCAGCAAAATGAATTTCATAGTTAATAGTTGAAAATTGATAGTGTTGAAAGCTAGTTTATTAGTCTACTATGGGCGCTCTGAATCAATTAGTCTGGGTAATGAGTGATCTCTTAAGTGTGCGCCGATATAGGGCTGTTCTCTCTGTGAGCAGTGTGTCAATAATCACGATAATTCAATTGCCATTCCATTAGTCCCTTACCCTCCCTGTCTTCCCCCATAGACTTGCTTGACTTTAAATATTCAGAATATCGCTTTGATTCAAGAGTATTTAAGATTTCGGCGGGTGCACATGAGAAATATCTTGCCCTAATTAGTTAATAAGTATTGCAATACTCAAATATACAAAAAATAATAACTATTTTACCAAATGTTTAAAGAATGATATATAAAGTTATTAGTATAAATGAAATTGCCAATTCTTAGTTGCAGAATACTTCAAACATTAAAAATGCCGAGATTCTTTTCGCAATCTACAACAAGTTAGTCTTACAAAGACTATATCAAACACTCATTGAAATAACTACTTCTCGAGCTAATACCCCGACGGACATTGAATTATACAACAAGTGTTTGCTGTTACATACCGTAACCTACTGCAAATGTAACAATTTGGGTCAAATTATTCAGGCCATCTATACACGCGTTTCGAGATTTATCTCTCATCAGTATAGCTTTTCCATTCACTCCAAACAATTTGACATCTTAGACTGGCGGTCGAAACGCGTCTATAGATGGCCTGAATAATTTGACCCAAATCGTTACATTTGCAGTAGTTTACTGTATGTAACAGCAAACACTTGTTGTATAATTCAATGTCCGTCGGGATATTAGCTTGGGAAGTAGTTGTTTCGATGAGTGTTTGATATAGTCTTTGTAAGACTAACTTGTTGCAGATTCCGAAAAGAATCGCACTTTGAATGTATAAAGTTATTGACGGGAAAAACAACACAAATTAAAAACTTTATTCCAACTAGTTCTGGTTTATTAGATCATTTTTAAAGAAATACTATATTACATAGTGTAATCTGGTTTACCAAGTGCCAAATAAGAAATGAATTCAAGAAATGTATAGATGACGTTCATTCCTATTTTCTGTTACAGGGGCATTTCTGGTGCCATATTGCATTATGCTGGTCGTTGGAGGAATACCGCTTTTTTACATGGAACTTGCTCTTGGACAATTCAACAGGAAAGGTGCTATCACGTGTTGGGGACGGTTGGTACCTCTCTTGAAAGGTATGCACCCTTAAAATTTAGAAGAGCTTTAATCCTATACAAGATGGAGAGAACGTGAATGAAAAACTTCACGTAGCGTAATTCGTTGTTTTTATTGATCCCACTAAGCAAAAAACAAACAAATAACGTTATAGCAACATTAAACGTTGTTTTAATGTTGATGACACATTACTTACATGAATTTGCTCAGTGGGATAATTTATTAAATGGACAATACTAATTGCAAACAGCGTGCAATCGTTTAAAACAGGATTCAGAGTAGGCTTTGCATTTTAAATTAGATTGGCACTACTGACAGTTAACACATAGTTTACCATAACCTCAAATTTACTCTATCATACAATTAGCATTCAGGGCAACCGCACAAAAAAATGCCGCCTACTCTAAATCATAATTTAAACGATCGCACTATACTTTTTAGAGAGAAAGTTGATATATAGATATACAGGGCTTTCATTAATTCCCGAACCCCACGTGACTAAATTTAAAATTGCCGCGTAAATTTTTGTATTTGTACGTTGGAGGCTTTGAAAAAAGTAACCAAACGTTACTAAAGTCAAATTTGACATAAACGTTTATGCGCGGTGCATCGTTAAACCAACCTTTGAGATCTTACAAGATTCGCCCGGAATTTTCAGGTAAGCAAAAATTGTTTAATTATTCTGAAACATTGAGTTTTATTTCTATTTATTGTGCAGAGTCAATTTGCTAGGATAAGCAAATACTGCGAAAATGGTATTAATTAGTTACATTTTTGAAGATGAGCCTATTTTTTAATCATTTTAAATATAATATTTTCAGTCGTCATAAAAATACGCCGGCGAATAAATATTTTTAAATCTAGGGAATTTTTGTGTGAGCCATACCACCTTGTACATTTGGTTGCCTATTATTTTTGGTCATGTGGGGTTCGGGAATTAATGAAAGCCCGGTATTTGTGTTTTAAAGATTTTTGTTTTGAATCTATGCTTTTTTTATTAGTACCCCACTGAGCAATCACATCTTGGTAATGTATCATCAACATTAAAATAACTTCTTGAATTAATTTCTCATCTGGCACTTGGTGAAACATATTACACTATGTAAAGTTAATTAAAGGAAAGGCACTTGGTATTGTTTCACAATTAAATCTTTATTCCATAAAAAGGGCCATAAAAATGGGGAAAAATATCGAGAACGACAACGAGGAGATTTGGAATTCCCCAATTCTGACTTCTCTTATTACCTGAAACAAAAATATTGTATATATACTTAGAAAATAATTTTTTCTGTACATTCCTTTGAAATTGGTCTAACAAACCGAAACTAGTCGGAATAAAGATTTAATTGTGAAACAATACCAAGTGCCTTTCCTTTAATTAACTTTACATATTAAAATAACATAACGTTATTTCTTTGTTTTTTGCTCAGTGGGACGGTATGTGTTGCCGTTAACTTTTTAAGTAAGTTAAAAGCTAATTCCATGTCTTAATTATAAACCGTTTTAACAAAAATCACGCCACACATTAAATCCCCTCGCAACAGCTCGTAGAAAATTTCAACAGGTGCTGGCTTTCGGTGGAGTTAAGGGTGTGGGGTGTGTTAACTCCCTTTCTTTCCCCAATTGAAATCTCCCATTGTAATAGCTGAGTCAATTATCCACTCCGGAAGAGGAAACGCCGCCTGAGAGTGAGTCTTTACCACAAAAGACATTTCCACTTGGTGGAGGGGGGCGCGTGATGATGCCGAAGGGCGAAGGACGAAGGACGAAGGGAAAAGGCTGCGGCAATTTACCCTCCTCGGTCGCCATCAATATTCAGTCTGGGTTCACAATGGTCACTCGAGGATTAAGGGCTCACTCTCTCTCTCCCGTCTTGCGATTTTATTTTATAAAATATGGGAAATGGACCGTGACAACTTGCATTATGTCGGAATGACGGCTGGAGGAATTGCTCTTAACTCATGCTTTAATAACAAAAGTAATAATAAGAATAAATAAGTCGCCTATTTTCAAAAACATTGTTTTCAAATTGATTTACGGGTTTTTGGTAATAGGCGACTCAAATATACTGTTGTATAATTTCATACGCAGTAAATCCCTAGCCATTTAGATTATCATTCTTTTAAATTTGTATTCAATGGTTCATAACAATTATTATACAGGGAATTCTTTTTATTTTATAAAATATGGGAAATTGACCGTGACAACTTGCTGGAGGAATTGCTCTTAACTCATGATTTAAAAACAACAGTAATTTTCAAAAACCCCTAAATCCATTGTTTTCAAATTGATTTAAGGGTTTTTGGAAACAGTCGACTCAAATATACTTTTCGGTGCAAATCGGGTTGCGGGCTCTCCATCCCAATCATCCTGTTTTATCGCCACCATATTTTTCGGTTTTACCCCCTCCTAAATAACCATAGAGTGTAACTCTTGCATTGGGCGAGAGAAGACGGCCTCCGCGCCTCAACAGTTTTAAATAGTTTTGCCTCCGGCTTTTGTACCTGCCTCCGGCTTTAGTAACTGCCCCCGGCTATAGACTTGCCTCCGGCTTTAATAGTGCAACCCCAAAGGAAGTAGAAGACCAGAAGAGAGCCGCCAGTCCTCTTCAAGACCGTACGAGGCTTAAGGTTACTTCCTTTTTTCCACAATTAATCCTCCCGGATTGGAGAGGCCACCCCCCCTGGTACGCTATTACAAAGCTACCAAACATATACTGTTGTATAATTTCATACAGAGTAAATCACTAGCCATTTAGATTATCATTCTTTTAAATTTGTATTCAATGGTTCATAACAATTATTACACAAGGAATTCTTTTTATTTTATAAAATATGGGAAATTGACCGTGACAGCTTGCTGGAGGAATTGCTCTTAACTCAACAACGGTAATAATAGGAATAAATGAGTCGCCTACTTTCAAAAACCCCTAGATCCATCGCTTTCAAATTGATTTAAGGGTGTTTGGAAATAGGCGATTCAAATATATATATATATATATATATATATATATATATATATATATATATATATATATATATATATACAGGGTGGGCCACGAATAACGCCCATTAAAAGTTTTCGGGGTTCCTAACAGAAGAAAAATTTGAAAAAATTCTACATTGCACGGTTGAATGCGATCACCTCATGGAAAATATTTCGACTTTCTATCACTTCCGGTTGTACCGGAAATGGCTACCAACTTTGTTATTTTAAATGGAACACCCTATATATTATTTTTTTTTTAGATTCCCCGTTCAATTGTCTACCTTATCATATGAATTTATGTCCACTTAACTCTTACAGTTTTTGAGTAAAAAATTTATTTGTCAAATATTGACCTCAAATAGACGTTTTGAAAAATGCCTATAACTTCTAGTAGGGACAAGATAGACAGACAAACGGCATCTTGAATTGTTACTTATAGATCCCTCTAGAATTAAAAAAATTGACATCTGTCAATTTTGACAATAGGTATTTCAAAAATGTCAATATTTCAGTGCCCACTTTAAAACATCATAATTCAATGTTTTCAAATGGAATGACCAATATTTTATCTCATATGGTGATTGGCAAGACAATTTGCAACATAAAAGTATTATGTCTCCCTATATCTAGAGCAAGTAGTTTTTGAGTTATTTCGACATTTTTTTCCTCCCAGAATGTTTGCACAATTGAATAATTCCTGTACAATTCACACATGCACCATACTAGGCTACTGTCAATATTCACTGAACCGAATCTAGAAAAAATCGTTTCCAACGTGTCAATATTTTTGAACACTTCGAGTAATATTATAATAAATAAGTGTAGCAATCGAGAAATTATGAATTTATTCGTCATATATGGCTAGTGCGACAGAATTGTTGTTTCAACGAAACTTATCCACACTTACAACTTACAAACAAAGCAAAAGCAAGAAGATTGAAATAAAGTAATTTTCAAACGAATAATTAAATGCAAGAACAGAAAAAAAATATTATAACAATTGTTCGAAATGATGACCATTAACGTATAAGCACTGTCCAGCACGTGTTGCGACACACTCTGTTGTTGCTCGCCTAATTTTTTCTGCACTTAATTCCGCGAATGCAGCTCGCACCCTTGCTTCCAATTCTTCTCGGGTATTGACGATAGTGGCATAAACTTTATTTTTTATGCGACCCCAAAGAAAAAAGTCGAGTGGAGTAAGATCTGGAGATCTAGGGGGCCAGCTCCACGGACCTAACCTTCGAATCCATCTATCTTCTAACATATTCGTCAGTTGCTGCGATATTTCGTGTGTGCAATGAGCTGGGGCTCCATCGAGCTGATACCATGAACTTATCCTTAAATTCAAAGGAAGCTCATCCAAAAAATTCTCTACAAAATTTCTTAAAATTTGTAAATATCTACCACTATTTAATCTTTCGTGGTACAAATAAAAAGTAACACGCGTGTCCATCAAAAGGCAAAATACGTTGAAACTAAATTTGTGTTGGGATTTATGTACAAGCGTTGCATGTGGATTTTCAGTTGACCACATGTGATTGTTTTTTCTATTGAAAATTCCTTCGCGAGAGAAATTTGATTCGTCGGTCCAAATATTTTTTTTTTAAAAGTCATTGTCTTCTTGATTTTTAACCAACAAAAACTTACAAAAATCAATCCTGTTCACTGCATCTTGAGGAAATAATTCTTGCACCAAATTAAATTTATAATTATGCATACGATATAGTTTCAAAATTCTTCGCAGTGATGTTCTGCTTACTCCCAAATTCTCCTGGCAACTACGGGTGGATGCGCGTGGATTTGCTTCAAAATAAGCCAAAACATTCACTTGAACTTCCTCGTTCTGCGTAATTGGCTTTGGTTGGGAGGAAAGAAATTTCGAAATAACTCAAAAACTGCTTGCTCTAGATATTGGGAGACATAATACTTTTATGTTGCAAATTGTCTTGCCAATCACCATATGAGATAAAATATTGGTCATTCCATTTGAAATCATTGAATTATGATGTTTTTAAGTGGGCACTGAAATATTGACATTTTTGAAATACCTATTGTCAAAATAGACAGATGTCAATTTTTTTAATTCTAGAGGGATCTATAAGTAACAATTCAAGATGCCGCTCGTCTGTCTATCTTGTCCCTACTAGAAGTTATAGGCATTTTTCAAAACGTCTATTTGAGGTCAATATTTGACAAATAAATTTTTAACTCAAAAACTGTAACAGTAAAGTGGACATAAATTCATATGAAAGGGTAGACAATTGAACGGGGAATCTAAAAAAAAATTAATATATAGGGTGTTCCATTTAAAATAACAAAGTTGGTAGCCATTTCCGGTACAACCGGAAGTGATAGAAAGTCGAAATATTTTCCATGAGGTGATCGCATTCAACCGTGCAATGTAGAATTTTTTCAAATTTTTCTTCTGTTAGGAACCCCGAAAACTTTTAATGGGCGTTATTCGTGGCCCACCCTGTATATATATATATATATATATATATATATAATATTTAACTGATGAGGCGGATACATGATGAAACTCCATAATACTATTTGATATATGTATATCAAATATATATATATATATATAGTAGCACTACACTCCATGTGGAGTCTGGCTGCTTCTTTTCTGAAGCTTTCATGATCCGATTTCTGGGGTGGTCAATTCCCGTTGAGTCTATTTCTTCTTTTCCTATTTTATTTATAAAAGTCCTTTAACTTTGTTCACTACTTCTCTCCATTCTTTTCTGTTTTTTTATCGTCTCTTTCCAATTCTTGATTCCCATTCTCCTAAGATCTTCCTCGACTTCATCTATCCATCTCGATTTGGGCCTTCCTTTCCTCCTTCTTCCTCCGGGGTTCCATTCAGCTATAGTTCTTATTGTCGCTGTCGATTCTGACCTCCACACGTGCCCCAACCATCTTAATCTTTGCATCTTTATGTGACTTAGTATATCTTCCTCCCCCATTTCTTGTCTTATTTCCCTGTTCGTCCTTCTGCGATATTCATTGTCATTTTCCATTATGGGTCCAAGTATCATTCTCATTATTTTTCTCTCTATTATTAGTAATTCATTTTGTTCTTTTTGCGTCATTGTCATTGTTTCCTCAGCGTAAGTCATAATTGGTTTGATCATAGTTTTGTAAACGTCCATTTTTATTTTGTTTGTTGCTATATTGTTCCTCAGTATGTTAATGTTAGCGTATATTGCTCTATAAGCCGATTGTATTTTTTCTTTAATTTCTTCTTGTCTTTTTCCGTTGCTTGCTATCTGTATTCCTAGATATTTAAATTTATCAACAACTTCAAATTTATATTTTCCAATTTTAACGTGCTCATTTTCTTATTTTTTCCACATTTTCAAATTTGGTCTTGTTGGTGTTAATTTCCATTCCCATTTTCTTTGCTTCTTTCTCTATTTCTTCCAGTACTGATATCATTAGTTTTCTTTGCTTCGCGACTACTACTATATCGTCTGCATGCGCTATTATCTGTGTGCCTTTTGTTCTCAATGTTTTTGTTGTCAATATTTCTCAGAATATAGTCCAGAGCTAGATTAAACAACGTTGCCGAGAGAGTGTCACCTTGACGTACTCCTTGATTTATTGGAAATTCTTCTGTTTCACCATACTGTGTTTGAACACTGGCCACCGTTCCTTTCATTGTCATTTGTATTAATCTTCTTAGTTTACCATTAATCTTCATTTCTTTTAATTCTGTTGTTAATGTGTCTCTTTTTATTGTGTCAAAGGCTTGTTTGAAATCTACAAAGAGCAATTCTATATTTATGTTGTGTTCGTGTGTTTTCTCCATGATTTGTTTGATGGTATGTATTGCATCTGTTGTAGATCTTCCTTTCATGAAGCCACATTGGTAATCTCCGATGATGGTTGCAGCTTTTTCTGCTAATCGCTTCTGAATAATTGCGGTCAATATTTTGTAGGTGGTGTTCAATAATGTTATTCCCCTATAGTTTGTGCATGATTGTCGATCTCCTTTCTTGTGTATTGTTACAATTGTCCCGCAGTTCCACTCTTTGGGCATTCGTTCACATTGCCAGATGTTCTTGATGAGTTTGTATATCGATTTCTCAACCTCTTTTCCACCATGTTTTATTAGCTCTATGTTTAGGCCGTCCTTTCCAGGTGCTTTCCCGTTTTTACATTTCTTGATTATTTCAGCAATTTCTTCCTCTGTAGGTTCTTTTAAGTCGTCAATCTCATTTTCGTTGTATTCGTACTCTAGAATATCTTCATCTTCTCGTTCCACCAATAATAGTTCTTTGAAGTGTTCTTTCCATATTTTCTTTGTTTCTTCTTCATTTTCAGCTATTTTTCCAGTCTTACTTTTTATGTTGTTTGTCTTTCTATTCTTTGGTCTCTGTTCGTTAATTTTTTGGTAATATATTTTTGTGTTTTTGTTTTTTCTTTCTTCTTCTATTTCTTTAATTTTGTTTTCTAGCCATTTCCTTTTTATGTTTCTCAGCACTTTTTAACTTTTCTTTCTTCTTTCTTCATATTCCCGTCGGTGATTATAATTATTTGTTCTTAACCAGTTCAGTCTAGCCTTGGCTTTTGCTTCTATTATTTCTCCACACTGGTCATTCCACCAATCATTTCTAGTTATCTTCGTTTGTACGCCTAATTGTGTTTGGGCTGCATTACTGATACACTCTCTTATGTAGCACCATTGTGCATCGATGGAGATTCCGTCATTATTCTGTGTTTGTAGGTGTTTTTCTATATTTCTCATGTAGTTTTCTTTTTCTCTCTCATTTTTTAATTTTTCAATTTACCATTTCCTTCTTTTTGTTCTTCCACCTTTCTCTACAATTATCTTCTGCTTAATCTTAGCCAATACTAGGTAGTGGTCGGAGTCTGCACAAGCCCCTCTGTATGTTTTAACATCTCTGATTGATGTCTGTCTTTCTTTCTTAATAAGCACATGACCTATTTGGTTTCCTTTCTCTTGTGATGGTGGTGTCCATGTTATCTTGTGCTCAGTGGGGTGATTGAATTTTGTACTGGCTATTAAAAATCCATTCGCTGCTGCTAAATTGCACAGCCTGTTTCCATTGTCGTTTGTTTTATCATGTACAGTGAACTTTCCTGCAACTCCCTTCATACGGTCTTCTTTTCCCACTTGTGCGTTAAAATCGCCTAATAGTATTATCGTATCCTGTTTAGGTATTTTCTCTTATGTTTTTTCTATTTGTTCATATATTGCATCTTTGTCTTCATCGGTTGCCGATTCTGTAGGTGCATACACATTTATTAATGTTAGGTTAAATGGCGTACTTTTTACTCTGATATAAGCTAGTCGTCCATTCATCGGTTTATATTCAATTATTTGTTGTCTTATTCTATTTGTTACAATGAAAGCCACTCCATTTCTACCTTGCTTTTCTTCCCCTGAGTAAAACACTGCAAAGTTGTCTTTCCATATTTCACCACAACCTTTCCATCTTGTTTCTAGCAAAGCGATTACTTCTGTCTTGTATTTTTCCATTTCTTTTGCAATTTCCATTATTTTTTCGGGCGCTTGCATAGTTCTAATATTCCATGTACCTACTTTAATCATATTTCTGTTTCTTTTTGTATTTTTTCATATTCGTTAACCTTTTCGTTCCGTTCTTCATTGTTTTTGTCTTCATACTTTTAATCAACTTATTATCTAGTCGTTTTTTATTACTTGTTTGTTTACGTCTTTCCATTCGTGAATCATTCCATCAATGATTATTTTCTGATAACCCACTTTAACACGCCTTCCTTTATTAATCTCTTCCTTGGCCATTTCTCTTAAATCTCTCTGTATCTTTCTTTCTTCGGCGGTCATATCGTTTTCTATGTATGTATCTGTGCCCTTCAAGTGCTTTTTATTAGTCATCACTTGTTTTTTGTATTCCCAATTATCTAGTTTTACCACAATGATATTTTCTTTCACCTCGTAAGCTTCTTTTATCTTTACTTCGACGTTTAGTTTATTTTTTATAAACGTCCGTACTTTCTCATTCATATCTTTGCCTTTTATATCAGCATCTTTAATTATAATATTATTTCTTCTCTTTGATTTTTCTTGCATTTGCAACTTTTCTTCTATTATCGTCATTCTATGTGTTAGTTGTTGTCTTTCGTATTCCCACTCTTTTTCCTTATTCTGCATTTGTACTTTAATTTGCTTAAGCTATTTATTTGTATTCTCCAATTCCATTCTCAATTTCTTTGTTTTGCAAGAAATGCTTTTGCATATCTAGCCGCATTGCCTTTAGCTCGTTCATTATAGTTTCCATGTCTACTGTTTTTTCTGCCGCTGCAGATTTTGGCGGTGTTCGCGCTGTTACTTTACTTCTTTGGAAGGTTTCTTTTATTGCTTGTTCTTCGAAACTAGTATCGTCAACTTTTCTTTTATCTCTGTTTCCGATTCAAATATACTGTTGTATAATTTCATATAGAGTAAATCACTGGCCATTTAGATTTTCATTCTTCTAAATTGATATTCAATGGTTCATAACAATTATTATACGGGGAATTTTTCTTTTAAGTACACATATGCATGCGCTGTAAATGTTCCGATATTCGTTTCTTAAAAGAATTCAAGTTGAAGCCTTAAATAAGGGTTTTCCACTCCCAGGCTAAGCGTGAAGTAAAATTTTGAGTTTAGAAAAGCCCCGTGAAAATTACAGCGTATATACCTAAATCTTCGGATATTCGCAGTTTATTAAAAGAGTTCTATTTAAAGTTTTAAATAAGGGTTTTCCACTCCCAGGCTAAGCATGAAGTAAAATTTTGAGTTTAGAAAAGCCCCGTGAAAATTTGTCGAGGGTCGCGCAGCGACCCGAGACAAATTTTCTGGGCTTTTCTAAACTCAAAATTTTACTTCATGCGCCACGCGTATAAAACACTGATTTCGAGTGTTCAAACGTACATAAATTTTACAATATTTCAGTGTTTAATACGCGTGGCGCATGAAGTAAAATTTCGAGTGTAGAAAAGCCCCGCAAAAATTTGTCTCGGGTCGCTGCGCGACCCTCGACAAATTTTCTACGCGGGACTTTTCTAAACTCGAAATTTTACTTCATGCTTAGTCTGGGAGTGGACAACTCCCAGGCTAAGCGTGAAGTAAAATTTTGAGTTTAGAAAAGCCCCGTGAAAATTACAGCGTATATACCTAAATCTTCGGATAATCGCAGTTTATTAAAAGAGTTCTATTTAAAGTTTTAAATAAGGGTTTTCCACTCCCAGGCTAAGCATGAAGTAAAATTTTGAGTTTAGAAAAGCCCCGTGAAAATTTGTCGAGGGTCGCGCAGCGACCCGAGACAAATTTTCTGGGCTTTTCTAAACTCAAAATTTTACTTCATGCGCCACGCGTATAAAACACTGATTTCGAGTGTTCAAACGTACATAAATTTCACAATATTTCAGTGTTTAATACGCGTGGCGCATGAAGTAAAATTTCAAGTGTAGAAAAGCCCCGCGAAAATTTTCTACGCGGGACTTTTCTAAACTCGAAATTTTACTTCATGCTTAGTCTGGGAGTGGACAACTCCCAGGCTAAGCGTGAAGTAAAATTTTGAGTTTAGAAAAGCCCCGTGAAAATTACAGCGTATATACCTAAATCTTCGGATATTCGCAGTTTATTAAAAGAGTTCTATTTAAAGTTTTAAATGAGGGTTTTCCACTCCCAGGCTAAGCATGAAGTAAAATTTTGAGTTTAGAAAAGCCCCGTGAAAATTTGTCGAGGGTCGCGCAGCGACCCGAGACAAATTTTCTGGGCTTTTCTAAACTCAAAATTTTACTTCATGCGCCGAGCGTATAAACCACTGATTCCAAGTGTTCAAACATACATACATTTCAGAGTAATTCAGTGTTTTACACGCGTGGCGCATGAAGTAAAATTTTGAGTTTAGAAAAGCCCAGAAAATTTGTCTCGGGTCGCTGCGCGACCCTCGACAAATTTTCACGGGGCTTTTCTAAACTCGAAATTTTACTTCATGCTTAATCTGGGAGTGGAAAACACTCGCTTAAATCTTCACATTGATCTCTTTTAAAAAAGCCTCAAATATCTAAAGATTTACACCAGATAATTGGGATATATATACGTAAAAGAAAAACTCCCTGTATATAGAATCCCGTATGCAGCTTTAATATAATCAGTTCTCTGTGGTTTCTCTTTAGGGACTGTTTTCTATTTTTATAAACTGGCTGTTTTGAAATGGAACATTCTATTGTTTTTGATGTGGGATAAGATATAATCCTATGCATTATTTAAAGTCACTTACCTTCCCCGCTGTTGGCACGAAAATACAAAAGGGGAATACATTTTTCGCAGATTTGGCTTGTATTTCACCTGTTGTCACCACATAAATTTACATTCACACTGTGACGTTCTTTGGCAATAAAACGTGTAACTACTTATCGAAAAAGAAACGCGTTTACTGCCTTTGAGGATTTGGCAGAATACAAAAAAGCAATAGAACACCGAAATAGGTAAAATTGATTTTATAATAAT
>OW052252.1:795000-955000 GCA_932526585.2 Philonthus cognatus | reverse complement strand
ATGCGATTCGTTTCACTCAAATGTGGCATTTTTGCAACAACCAGTTACTTACTAATGCTTTTTACAAGTTTGACAGGCTAATGAAAACTGCTTTCAAAGGCAACTATTTTTTTAAGTTGAAATTGTTAATTTTTATTTTTAAGATTCGACCAAAAATAGAATATTTACAAAACAAATGAATATGAAAAAAGAAAAAATGCAAGTTGAAGGCCTTAACGTACTCTAAACCTTTGCAAAATTTCAGGACATTCCGATAAACCGTTCTCAAAATATTTCGCTGTTTCCATACTTTTCAAAGTCCGGTTTATCGATGAAAAGACAAGTATTTTTAAAAAAAGGTATATGGTTATAATCAAAATTATAAGGTCTATAAAAGTTGTAAAATAAAAAAAATCGAATTCCATTTAAAAAAAATTCAAGATGGCGTCCGTATGTGAAAATCCTGAGAATCATTTTTGATTTTTTCACGCCAAATTGTTCAAGAAAATATCCCATTTAGAAATCCCAATTTTGGTGGTTCTGTTTTTAGCCGTTTTCACGTGAGAGCCGTGTTTCCATACTTTGTAGCGACCCTGTATATATATACACACACACACACATATATATATATATATATATATATATATATATATATATATATATATATATATATATAACTGGTTGGAGTTTTTTGGGCTGCTGCCGAAGGCCGCCCCCCCGCCCCGCGGGGGCGCCTTGAAATTTACGACTTTGCGAATTTTTTGCGGGAAAACGGGTCGCACAAAAAAATCGCCGCCTTCACCCTAGGATAGAGCGCAAAAAGCTGTATGCGACGAGATTTTTTCCGACCGAAAATCGCCGCCCCCGGGGGCTGCACCGGCGAAAAACTGAAAAAAGGGGGCCAAAATTTGCAAAAAAAACCTGCCGTCGAAATGTGATCAGAACCGAAAATTACACGAAAGATCTAAAAATACCACAGTGTACCCACCTCATTTCTACATTGTATAGGCTATAGCAGTCGAAAAAATGTCCCCGGGGGGCCGAGAAAAAAATAATTCCCATTTCGGGGGCTTTTTTGTCGTTTTTCGTTTTTTTTTTTGCGCCGAGCTCCGACCTCTGATCGAATCGCGGTGAGGGATGTCGGATGCGCTTTCCGAAGGGCCTTCGATCGGTTCGCGGTTTGACCGTCTCGCGCCCCCCGGGGGCCACCAATTAAATAAAACATTTTTTAACTTCAAACCTGAATAACTTTTTTTACGCGACGAGCCACGGCGATCTTTCAAACGGCAATGTATAGCCCCCGACTCGCTCTACAGGAATCATGTAGACCGCGCCGCCCCCATCCCCAGTCTCGGGGGCGGTGACGGTTTTTCTAAAAAAAAAATTCCTCTCAACTTTGCATTTTTTTTTTGTGACAACGGGACCTCGCGTAGCGCGTCAAAAGGGCTTTTGATTCGTGTACTCACATTCCGCCGTGGCCCCATTTTGGGGCCGACAATCGAACAAGTACGCGCCCCGGTCCTCCGCTATTTTGCTCGGCCGCGTGATGACTCATCGGGCTAAAAAAAATACCGACGCGTAGCCGAAAGGCACCTCTACGACGTGTGCCCCACGGCCCCCCGCCCCGACGCTCCGTTCGGCCGTCAAAAATCGCCGACTTTTGAAAACTTTCAAAAAAATCTTCCGAGCAAAATGTTTCAGAAAAAAATTCACCATTTCCTGTGAGTTTGTCGTGGAGGGTTGAAATTTCGATAGAATCTACGTTATAATATTACCTCTCATGAGCCCCGGATCGCTTCTTATCTTTTACTGGATGGCTGAAATTTTACCATTTACGTATCTTCGGAATTGTGAAAATCTCCGAAAATCGCCTTTAAAAAAATCCCAGCACCTTTCGGTTTCACGCTGGAGCGTCGAAACTCTGCACTGGTATACTCCTAGGTGGGGTCCACGATCCGTTAAAGTTTCGTTCCTCCGCCTCTTCGCCGAGCCGAGATATAAATTTTTTTCATACAAAATTTTGGGTTATACAGAACCTATGGAGCTTGATGGGTGACCCAGTCCTTGTGTTTTGACTTTTAAAAAAATCGCAGCTCCTTTACCTTTTATCGTGGAACGTTGAAACTTTGCACGCGTGTACTAGACACTGGGACCTACAATCTGTGCAGCCCCCATCCCTCCACCTCTTCGTCACGCCGAGATATGATTTTTTTTATTCTCATCGATTGCGTTAGTTGATTTTCAAAAAAATTACAGCGCCTTTTCGGGTTTACGTACTGAGTTGAAATTTCGCACAGAGATACTCCCGTATGGGACTTACGATCTGTGAACATTTCGTTTCGGCTGTTCTTCGTCGAATCGAGTTATGATTTTTTTTCGTCATTTAATTACTCATCAGAGCGAATTGCCGCAAAATTCCAATTTTCGGTGTTCCCTCTCTCTCATACCAACTAAACCGCTATATAGGACGTATCACTTCCACTCATTGAAATTTTCGATCAAAGGGATCCCCCTTGGATTTTTTGCGGAAAAAAATTGCGTTAGTTGATTTTATAAAAAATTCCAGCGCCTTTTCGGCTCCACGCACCGGGTTGAGATTTCACACAGAGATACTCCGGCGTGGGACCTACGATATGTAAAAGTTTCGTTTCAACAGTTCTTCGTCGAATCGAGATATGATTTTTTTTCGTCATTTAATTACTACTCATCAGGGCGAATCGCCGCAAAATTCCGATTTTCGGTGTTCCCTCTCTCTCATACCAACTAAACCGCCATATAGGACGTATCACTTCCACTCATTGAAATTTTCGATCAAAGGGATCCCCCTTGGATTTTTTGCCAAAAAAAAAATTTTCAACCAACGCCACCAAAAAAATCCTTATTGTCTTTGAGTACGAGCGTGCAAATTTTTTTTTTTGCCTGCGGAAAGTTTTTTTTTTCAATTTCAAAGTTTGTCCAGTTGTCGGATGGGAGACCCGGTCCTTGTGTTTTGACTGTAAAAAAAAATCGCAGCTCCTTTACCTCTTATCATGGAACGTTGAAGCTTTGCACGCGTGTACTAGACACTGGGGCCTACAATCTGTGTAGCCCCCATCCCTCCACCTTTTTTTTTATTTTCATCGATTGCGTTAGTTGATTTTCAAAAAAATTACAGCGCCTTTTCGGGTCTACGTACCGAGTTGAAATTTCGCACAGAGATACTCCCGTATAGGACTTACGATCTGTGAAAATTTCGTTTCGGCTGTTCTTCGTCGAATCGAGTTATGATTTTTTTCGTCATTTAATTACTCATCAGAGCGAATCGCCGCATAATTCCGATTTTCGGTGTTCCCTCTCTCTCATACCAACTAAACCGCTATATAGGACGTATCACTTCCACTCCTTAAAATTTTCGATCAAAGGGATCCCCCTTGGATTTTTTGCGGAAAAAAAAATTTTCAACCGACGCCACCAAAAAAATCCTCATTGTCTTCGAGTACGAGCGTGCTAATTTTTTTTTTTTTTGCCTGCGGAAAGTTTTTTTTTTTTTCAATTTCAAAGTTTGTCCAGTTGTCGGATGGGAGACCCTGTCCTTGTGTTTTGACTGTAAAAAAAAAATCGCAGCTCCTTTACCTCTTATCATGGAACGTTGAAACTTTGCACGCGTGCACTAGACACTGGGGCCTACAATCTGTGCAGCCCCCATCCCTCCACCTCTTCGTCCCGCCGAGATATGATTTTTTTATTTTCATCGATTGCGTTAGTTGATTTTCAAAAAAATTACAGCGCCTTTTTGGGTCTACGTACCGAGTTGAAATTTCGCACAGAGATACTCCCGTATGGGACTTACGATCTGTGAAAATTTCGTTTCGGCTGTTCTTCGTCGAATCGAGTTATGATTTTTTTTCGTCATTTAATTACTCATCAGAGCGAATCGCCGCAAAATTCCGATTTTCGGTGTTCCCTCTCTCTCATACCAACTAAACCGCTATATAGGACGTATCACTTCCACTCATTGAAATTTTCGATCAAAGGGATCCCCCTTGGATTTTTTGCGGAAAAAATTTTTTTCAACCGACGCCACCAAAAAAGTCCTCATTGTCTTCGAGTACGAGCATGCAAATTTTTTTTTTTTTGCCTGCGGAAAGTATTTTTCTTTCAATTTCAAAGTTTAGCGGCACCGCGCGGGTCGCGAATGTAAATAAACCGTGCGCTCAGCTACCACTCCCCAGACATTATGGGGCATCAAGAAGAGTTCTTTTGTGTGTAATCGTCGACGCCCGACACGTTAAGACTATTCGCGAAGCTCTGAGACGTTTAATAAAAAAGTTGAGTTTTCGACGAAAGCGGAAAAGTTTTCCCAGCTTCGCATTGATTTGTTTATTTGCGCTCTACGTTTCGGCAGCATCACTTCTACCATCCTCAGGAGCTTTTTTATATACTGAGTGATAGATGTCACGTTCACTGTCAGTACACTTGTTTTATAAACTAGGGACTTGTAGTCTAGATCTGCTGCGAGTCATTGGTCCACTCGATGTAGAAGGTACTAAAATTTCTTGATTCGTGTCTACAGAGAGTTTTATGTAAAACCGAACATTTTCATCCAATACAATTTGACACCTTTAATTTTAAGGTTATGTGTAAATTGGGTTGCCTATTGGACCATTAAAACTTGTAGCCAATCAATCGCAATTAATCCTTAAACTGTATACTTGAAATAAAAACTCCCTGTATGTACAGGAGTTTTTATTTCAAGTATACATGTCCCACGTACAGCGAATATGCCGTAAATCTTTAGATATTCGTTGTTTTATTCAAAAGAGTTCAATTTGAAACTTAAAACGAGTTTGGTCCACTCCCAGACTAAGCATGAAGTAAAATTTCGAGTTTAGAAAAGCCTGAAAATTTGGTTTGGTCGCGTAGCGCGAAGCGCGGAGCGGCCAAACGAAATTTTCAGGCTTTTCTAAACTCGAAATTTTACTTCATGCGCCACCGGTACAAAACACTGACATATTTCGAAGTTTAAAACACACCGCTAAACTTTACATTGCATCAGTGTTTAATACGCGTGGCGCATGAAGTAAAATTTCGAGTTTGGAAAAGCCTGAAAATTTGGTTTGGCCGCTCCGCGCTTCGCGCTACGCGACCAAACCAAATTTTCAGGCTTTTCCAAACTCGAAATTTTACTTCATGCTTAGCCTGGGAGTGGAAAACACTTGTTTAAAGCTTCAAATTAAATTCTTTGAATAATCCAAGCGTCGGCAAATGTACAACGTATACTTATATATACTTAAAAAAAATTCTCGTTATAAAAATGTTCGGTGTTACATAAAACTCTCTGTATATACTTTATGCAGCAGAGATTTATCAAAGAACTACTAGAGATATTAAAATAACGAGAGATACAGGGTGCATTGCATATTTCTTGTTTTCCAGTCGTGCGATTTTGGAACTCCATCGCAGCGAGGGCTTACACGATTTGGGCGCCATAAAATGGGATATAGCTCTGTGCTTACTGGCGGTATACATAATTTGCTATTTCTCTTTATGGAAGGGCATTTCGACGTCGGGAAAAGTCGTCTGGTTCACGGCCCTTTTCCCATACGCCGTCCTGTTGATCCTGCTCGTGAGGGGCATCACGTTGCCGGGAAGTGCCCAAGGAATAAAGTATTACCTCCAGCCGAATTTCCAGGCCATAACATCGGCCGAGGTGAGATTTATTATGTAAAAACCTGTTGCTTTCGGCGGAAAGGGATAAAAATGATGCATCGAGTTTTCTCGAGGGATTAAGTGCATTAAATGGGATATCTGTGTTCGTTACTGGGTTTTATTTTAATGGAATTGTCGTATAAAAATGATCGCCTTATAAGGGTTGGTGTTAAATTTTGCGGCTGATGTTAAAACGCATTCTTAAGTTAATCCCTTAGATGGGTGTCTAAAATAAAGTTTAGGGCAGTACCTTAAGACTTTCCGTTCAAAGCTTAGGACGCAAGCGAATTGAGAGGGGCAGATGTTCATTAGAAGAGGGATTTGGTAGTTAAGGACAGGGCGGATGAATGTTTTATATGTGAAACTCCTCGGCCGCCACAGTCGCACCGACTCCAAAACCCTGAGTCGGTGCGACTGTTGCGACTGATGGCCGCATCCACCAATCGCTCAAAGAGAAAAGTCCAGTGTCAATTGTCCCCTTGAGGTACCTCAGCACTATTTTCGCAGCATTCCAGTGCACCTGCTGAAACACTCCAAAACCCTGAGTCGGTGCGACTGCTGCGGCCATCCACCAATCGCGCAAAGAGAAAAGTCTAGTGTCGATTGTCCCCTTGAGGTACCTCAGCACTCTCTTCGCAGCATTCCAGTGCACCTCGAACTCGTGACGTGAGCGATGTCTGGCCAGGTGGCCACCGACAGATAGAGCAGGCACCCTACGAGTTCTCGGTAGGGCGGTCTGTCTTCGTCCTCTTGCGACCATGGCTCACCTCGTTCCAGCCTGGCCCCCGGATCCATTGGAGTCCCCACCGGATTGCAGTCCTGCATTCTAAATCGCTAAAGAACGTCCGAAATATATGTTCTTTGCTCGATGAAAATGCCCTTCGCGTCCCTGGTGAAACCCATGCCGAGGCATCGCTTCACTTAACCCAAGTCCTTCAACTTGAAAGATTGGTTCAGGCGTTTACCAAATGTCACGACCTCGTCCCTCTCTCGGCTAATGATGAGGATGTCATTCACGTAGATGACGATGATCATCCGGATATCGCCACATAGTGTATACGCAGGGATCACCTTTTTATGGAACCATGGTTCACCTTGCTCCAGCCTGGCCACCGGATGCATTGTAGTCCCCACCGGGTTGCATTGCTGCATTTTAAATCGCCGAAGAACGTCCGAAATATATGTTCTTTGCTCGATGAAAATGCCCTTCGCGTCCCTGGTGAAACCCATGCCGAGGCATCGCTTCACTTGGCCCAAGTCCTGCAACTCGAAATATTGGTTCAGACGCTTACCAAATGTCACGACCTCGTTCCTCTCGGCTCATGATAAGGATGTCATCCACGTAGATGACGATGATAATCCGAGTATCGTCACATCCTTTAGTGCAGTGGTGGGGAAACTTTTTTTAAGACGGGCCATTTGTAATAACCAGACAATCGTAGCGGGCCAAAGAATAATGCTTAATCGTAGGTAGGTAGTTTTTATGCGGGTCGTCACATTACGAAGTAAGAACGCGTTCAAACATTCTCACGACGGCACTCTTAAACGGACCGGATTAAACCTTTCCGCGGGCCGGACTTGGCCCGCGGGCCGTAGTTTTATAAGTAGGGATCACCTTTCTATGGAACCATGGTTCGCCTCGTTCCAGCCTGGCCCCCGGATCTATTTGAGTCCCCACTGGGTTACAGTCCTGCATTCTAAATCGCCGAAGAACGTCCGAAATATATGTTCTTTGCTCGATGAAAATGCCCTTCGCGTCCCTGGTGAAATCCATGCCGAGGCATCGCTTCACTTAACCCAAGTCCTTCAACTCGAAAGATTGGTTCAGACGCTTACCAAATGTCACGACCTCGTCCCTCTCTCGGCTCATGATGAGGATGTCGGCCACGTAGATGACGGCGATCATCCGGATATCGCCACATAGTGTATACGCAGGGACCACCTTTTTATAGAACCATGGTTCACCTCGTTCCAGCCTGGTCCCCGGATCCATTGGAGTCCCCACCGGGTTACAGTCCTGCATTCTAAATCGCCGAAGAACGTCCGAAATATATGTTCTTTGCTCGTTCTATGCCCTTCGCGTCCCTGGTGAAATCCATGCCGAGGCATCGCTTCACTTAACCCAAGTCCTTTAACTCGAAAGATTGGTTCAGACGCTTACCAAATGTCACAACCTCGTCCCTCTCTCGTCTCATGATGAGGATGTCAGCCACGTAGATGACGATGATCATCCGGATATCGCCACATAGTGTATACGCAGGGACCATCTTTTTATGGAACCATGGTTCACCTCGCTCCAGCCTGGCTCCCGGATCCATTGGAGTCCGCACCGGGTTACAGTCCTGCATTCTAAATCGCCGAAGAACGTCCGAAATATATGTTCTTTGCTCGATGAAAATGCCCTTCGCTTCCCTGGTGAAATCCATGCCGAGGCAACCCTTCACTTGACCCAAGTCCTTCAACTCGGAAGATTGGTTCAGACGCTAACCAAATGTCACGACCTCGTCCCTCTTTCGGCTCATGATAAGGATGTCATCCACATAGATGACGATAATCATCCGGGTATCGCCACATCCCTTAGTGTCTATGCAGGGATCACCTTTCTATGGAACGGCCCCAAGGGATTGTAGCTCCACGTTCAGCCGCGAGTACCATGCGCGACCTGCCGTACAGTGCCTTCTTCATGCGACACACCTTTGTTGAGCGATTGCTGCATGGAGAAACCCAGGTTTGTGACGGCTTCGTAGGGGATAATGACTTTCCAGATGGTGATTTTGGGAGTATCGTGGAAGCGGCGGGTCTGGAGATAAGCGATGTAAATAGTCTGCGTTTGTTGGTGTTAAGTCCGATCTTCCATAGCTTGAGCCAGTTTTCCACTCTGCTGATGTACATTTACAGATATTTAGCGGCAAGGGTAGCGTCCAGCAGGCAGTGTCGTCGGTGAATTGTTGGTTTTTAGAGAAAAAGGACCGGGGAAGTCCGAGGTAGATGTTGAAGAGGGTAGGTGGAAAGGGGGAGCCTTATGGGAAGGAAGAGTTTGAATCCGAATCCGACTCTGTAGGGCCTGGAGGAGGGCCTGATTTATCAGGGTCATACCACAGCAGGCGGATCGGGGATGTCTGAAGGGGAGCATTCGAAGTCGGAATCCCAGGCCTTCTCGAGGCACCCTCTGTGTCCCTAACTTGTATAGGGCTAACTTGGGCACGACGGGGTCGACTCAGCCCTGGTGATAGCTATAAATGACCCGACTCCTCATTTATAGCTATCACCAAGGCTGAGTGGTGGGCCTTAAAAAGCTCAGAGATGTCTATCCGGCCCTCCGGTCCACATGTGGGCTGATCTCCGACGGGCAGTGATTCGCAGGTATGGCGGTGCCTGGCATGGACGCTCAATCGGTATACACCAAAAGGTAAAAGCCGGAGCACATCAATAGATTGTAGGACCTAGAGGAGAGGAAACTGCTGAGGATTTGAATGATATTAGGTGGAAGGAGGTAGTTCTAGAGTTTATGTAGAGCCAGTCGGAATCTAAAACTTCTTGGAAATCCAGGAACAGGCCGATGCAATGATGTGATGTGTTGATGCTGCGGTTTACCTACACCAGGAGGCGAAGGACTGAGTCTTTGATCGAACGTATTGCTGTGAATCCAAATTGGTGGTCCGTGAAGACTTTCCGTTCCTCCAGGTGAAGTTGGAGACGTCTGACGAGAATCCGTTCGTAAGTTTTCCCGATGCAGCACAGCAGGGTGATTGGTCGGTATCCATTAACGCTGTTATGGTTTTTGTGCCGCTTGGAAATCAAATTCACTGGGATAGGAAATGGCCGGAGGTAATGCACGCATTGGAGAGGAATTCGAGAGCAGGAAGAGGGTGTTTTTTAAGGAGAAGAAGAAGATGCCGTCTGGGCCTGGTTCTGAGTTTTTCCCGAGCTTGATGACTGCCTGAACTTCGTCAGAGGTTGTGGACAGCTTGGGTCCTAGGTACTTCAGTTTCCTCTCGATTTCGTGTCCTTTTACACACAGTGACTCTTGGGCCTGCCTGCTCTTTTCGTTGAGAGCCATACAGTTTTTTTAAGTCGCGACCTGTAGCCCGATTCTACCTATCCAACCTGCTGTGATTTTGTCAGTGGCTTCCGTGACGATCGTTCTTATACTCTCCACTGTCCTACACCTTACGATAAGGGCCAGATCATCAGCAAACGCTACGGTCTCGGCGCGTTCTGGAAGCTCTAGGTTCAGCACTCCATCGTACATTAAGTTCTACAGGGTCGGGCCAAGTACCGATCCTTGGGGAACTTCTAGTGTGACGCTTCTCTCAACACCTTTCCCTCCTGTTCGGTAAATGATTGCCTTGTCCTCGAGGTAGGAGAAAATCATCTCGGCTGTGCCTGCTGGTAGCCTTGTCCTGGCCTCCTCCCTAACCGCTTGCCATGGTGGACGCGTTCTTTATGTACAACACCACCATGACCGCGTGCTCCCTTTTCCTCAAAGGTCCTTTATTAGCGCTCTTTTCGAGGCTTTTTACTTTTAGCACTGCGTCCGTTGTGGACATGCCTTTTCTGAACCCGTATTGGTTTGGGTGAAACCCTCCCTCGTCTTCCAAGTGTTGCTCTAGCTCTATCCTGGTCGGTAGGCCGTATTAGTTTGGGTGAAACCCTCCCTCATCTTCCAAGTGTTGCTCTATCCTGTTAGTTAGAGCTCTTTCGAGCACCTTTGCTAGGCCGTCCAGCAGACACACTGGGCGGTAGGCACTTGGATTCTCTGAATTTTTCCCCAGCTTAGGGATAACAACCTTAGCCCTTTGCCAAATCTTAGGAAATACGCCCTCCGCGATACAGCTGTTAAAGGTTTTCATCGCGAGCACAGGGTTTGCTTGAATCGCCGCCTTTACTGCTTCGTTGGGAAGTCCGTACGGGCCAGGTGCCTTTTTTGATGGCAATCTGTCGCCGCGAGGATCTCTTTGATCGTGAAGGGATCGTTCTGTGTCGCCGTGGTCCATTTCTGGCCTTTACTTAGTGTGCCCTGTGGGAATAGGGTCTCTACGACCGACATTGTACCGCCCTGTACCGCAACGTCGGGGTCGAGACGTATCTTCTTTAACTTCCCCATTATTATCTTGTACGGTTATGTCAAGGGAAACCCCTCCCAAACGTGAAGGACCTGGATGGAACTGGTCCGCCGCACAAATATTGGCAATCGCCAACAGTGCCGAGTGGGTCTAACCATCAGGAGGGAGGCGCTACAATGGGCCTAAAACGGGCCCATTAGCGCGGCTACGGCTGCCCTCCCGATAACCAATCCGTAATCCTTAATCTTGTACGGTTTTCCCTACGGATCCGCTTCCACCTCGTCGCAGAGCTCCCTCCACTTCTCCTCTTTGCTACGGTTTATTGCATCCTTGAGCTTTTTCTCACTGGCCTTTTTCCTCTCTAAGGTCATTTTATCCCTGGCTCTGGGTCTGGTTAAGGTCCACCTGTCCTTAAGCGCTTCTTGTCTGGCGGAAGCAATCTCTTGATTCCACCAGTATACGCCCTTGCGTAGAGTACAGGACTTTCTGAGAGTGACTCGTGTACAGGCCTTCTTTATTATGTTGGGGAAGAACAAATCAGCACGCTGCAACTGACGCGCATGAAGCAGGCCGAAAACGCCTGTGCGCCTTCATGGCGTCTATTAGGGAGGAGGTTTTTCATGGCGATGACGCATATCTCTGTGGTGGTGGTGGTGTTCACGGGTTCGTCTGTCGGAGGTCCGGCGTGTACGATTTCGAAAGGGGAAGTAATGATTTGGGGGCGTTTTAGAGATTAAGCTAGGTGATTAGAAGAATTGCTACTTGGTTTGTCGGTATATGTATGTGTGAAAACTAAGGAATACACATTTAATTTCTTTTAAGTTCCCTATTTATACGTTTATATTGGTATCACTTTGTAAACATTATTTGCTGTTAGAAAGTCAATTTATTTTAATTTAATGTATGAAATGTTCCCTTGTAATTAGGCTACGGCCTGTGATTGAAATAGATAAATAAATAAATAAATAAATTACGGCCTCTAATTCTTCTAATCACCCAGTTTACTCTCTGAAACGCCCCCAAATCATAACTTTCCCTTCCTAAATCGAAATTTGATTGCGTTGGAGTTACAGCTGGTGAAGTCTGGTTGGGGCTTGAGCAGGTGCCGCAGGTGATGGAGTAGGTGAAATTTAGCACACTTTGATTCGAGTGTATACTTGTGCTAGAGGTCCAGCATAGCACCTTAACAGGAGGCGTCTGGGGCAGACCTGAGTCTTCGGACGATGGATGTTTGAGGGGAACGATTGTCCAAGTCGGAGATGTAGACCTTCCTGAGGTAACCTCTGTGTCCCTATCTTGGATAGGGCTAACTTACACACGGTGGGATTGACTCAGCCCTGGTGCTTGTCCCCCATATGAGGATTCGGGGGTGGGCCTACTACTCGCCCCTCCGGTCCACACGTGGGTTGGTCTCTGGCGGGCAGTGGTTCACAGATATGGCGGTGATCCATTTCTCATTTAACGCCCATTAAAACATGTTTAAAATTTTAAGTATTAATGTGCAAATTTGTAAGTTTATTATCATGACTATAAATATAATAAATTATAAAAGTGTATGATTTTATAATTTACTTATTTATTCTTAGGTTTGGGTGGATGCTGCTACACAAGTCTTTTTCTCCTTAGGTCCGGGTTTCGGCGTCTTATTAGCTTACGCTTCTTACAACAAGTACCACAACAATGTTTACAAGTAAGTAATTGCATTAAATCGTCTGCGGGTATCCTGTACCCATTCATACTGAGCACAATTTCAATTTTAACATATTATGAAGTTAGAAATTCAAAAAATACGCGAGTTTCTAACTTCATAATATGTTAAAACTGAAATTATGCTTAGTATAACTGGGTACAGGATAACTGCAGACGCGTTTCGGACTTCAAGGTCCTCGTCAGTGTAGTCCCGATCCAGTGCTGCGGAATAGTGCACATTTTTGACTATATCAACCAATATACATACAGAGAGTTTTATGTAACGCCGAACATTTTCATAGCGAGAATTTTTTCTTTTAAGTATACCTATGCATTTCGTTGTACATTTTCCGACGCACGGTTTATTAAGAGTATTCAATTAGAACTTTAAACGAGTGTTTTCCACTCCCAGGCTAAGCATGAAGTAAAATTTCAAGTTTAGAAAAGCCTACGCGACCAAACCAAATTTTCAGACTTTTCTAAACTCGAAATTTTACTTCATGCGCCACCGGTACAAAACACTGATTCAATGTAAAGTTTAGCGGTGTGTTTTAAACTTCGTAATATGTTAGTGTTTTGTATCTCCCTCCAGGTGTTTCTATCTAGTGCCTTTTCCTGCCAGTTGTTTATTCCAAGCGTTCTGATATCCTCCTCTACTTTGTCTTTCCATCTGTTTCTTGGTCTTCCTCTTCCTTTGTTTAGTTGCCAATCCATTATGGTTCTCACGGTACTTTCTGCTCCAGATCTCCACACATGTCCTAACCATTTTATTCGTGCACCTTAATTGTGCTCATTACATCCTCACTTTCAAGAGCATCCACTATTTTCTCGTTTGTTCATCGCCTCTTAAGATTATCTTCAATTATGTTATGTTATGTTATGGGGTCGGTGGGTCGTATGGCCTCTGGGCCTTTCGAAGTTACGTCGACCTAAAAGATCTTTTGTAACTATCCCTCACCTACTTGAGTCCCTCAATGTCTAGACTTCTTATGAAGTTATAACTTGAGGGTTAATGTGTACCAATTCCTCGGTGTTTAAAGTGGCCGATGACAGGTAGTTCCCTCTTTGAAGGGACAAGGCAGGGCATTCACAAAGTAGGTTGTCTGCTGTTTCTTATGCCTCGTTGCAGAACCTGCAGTTGGCATCAGTTGTCTGACCCAGTTAGAAGGCCGGTTATGAGCCTTAGGTTGCCCTTGCTTAACCTGAGAAACTGTCCGGCTCTTACGGCAGAGAAGGCGATAACCCTTTTCGCCTGCCGCAGACCAGGTGTATTTCTCAGGTGAGCACTTTTGGCAGCATCTTCCCATTCCCGGATCATCCCCTTGATGCGGACTTTAGTTATTCCACTGTAAGGTTCTGATCCGACAATTGGAGTTTTGGACCCTTCCTTGGCAAGGTTGTCGGCAATTTCATTGCCTTTGATCCCTGCGTGTCCCGGAACCCAGACCAGTTTGACTCTGTTGTTCCTAGCCAGCTGCTTTAGGGATAGCTTGCACTCCCAGACAGATTTAGACTTGCATGTAGGCGATTTTATTGTCTTTAATGCAGCTTGACTGTCTGAGCAGATGCAAACCCTCTGTTTGTTGTATCCCCTGTCTAAACATATGTGGGCGCATATGTTCAGGGCCTCGATTTTTGCCTGAAATATCAATGGGGATCGTCCCAAGGCCTTTGATAACTCGAATCGAGGAGGGCCAGTGATACCGATTCCGACTCCGTTCTCAGTTTTGGATCCGTCAGTGAACCAAACTATCGAGGAGCCTTGTAACTGCTTGATCTTCGCTCTAACATCATGGCGGCCATGGATGGCCACTTCAATCGTTGTGTCGAAGTCGTAGTCAGTTGACATGTAGTCTTTGGGCATGTATATCGCTCTTTCACACACAGTGTTGTGGATTTTTAGGTGCCCGTTAAAGTATCCATATTTTGGTATGTCTGTCTGGATTATTCTTAATGCGTCTAGTGCTGCTTCCCTTTTCACGTGCAGATGCAGAGTTGTGAGATTTAGCATAGCCTCCATTGCTCTAGTGGGGCAGGTGTTCATAGCCCCTGTGATGCCCAAACATGCCAGCCGTTGAACCTTGCTGAGCCTTGCTTGGGTTGTGATCTCCGTTGTCTTTGTCCACCAGACAACGGAACCATAGGTGATTATTGGTCTTATCACCGTAATGAAAAGCCAGTATATCATCTTAGGGTGTAAACCCCATCTTTTGCCAAATAGCCTGCGGAAGGCCCATGTTGCCCTTACTGCTTTGGCAGTGATGTTATCTACATGGGTTTTCCAGTTTAGCCTCTGGTCAAAGGTGAGGCCGAGATATTTAACTGTGTTGGAAAGCCCAATGAGTGTCCCATTCATGGTTAGTGCTTGAAGATTTAATTTTCTACGACCTGTAAATGGCAAATTACAGTCTTGTTGGGATTGATAGTGAGCCCCTTCTGCACGCACCATGTACTTACTTTCTGAAGGGCTGACTGTATGCGGTTGGATACCGTATCGTCATGCTTTCCCTTAACTATGATAACGATGTCGTCCGCATAGCCTTGTACGTCAAATCCGTCGTTGGATAACACCGATATTAGCTCATCGACAACTAGTGACCACAGCAGGGGCGATAGAACCCCGCCTTGTGGGCACCCCTTTACTGCCAATGGACAGTGTGATCCTACGACCTTTGAGCATAGCATGGATCCATTTGGATGTGGAGACCTCAATTCCTCTTGATTTGGTGGCCGTGTCTGTGGATTCATAGGAGGTGTTGTCAAATGCACCTTCGATGTCCAAGAATGCGCATAGAGCCACTTCTTTGCTTGCGATGCTCTTCTCTATTACACTTGTTAGTGTGTGAAGGGTGTTGATTTGCCTGCTTGATAGGCAAATTGGTGTTTGTGAAGGGGAAACGACTGAAGAGCTTTCCCTCTAATATTTCTATCAATGATTTTCTCCATTGATTTTAGGAGAAAGGAGGTGAGGCTTATGGGGCGATATGACTTGGGCTCGTCAGTTTGGCGTTTGCCAGCCTTTGGTATAAGCACCACCGCCACCTCCCTCCACTGCTTGGGGATAAACCTAAGAGAGTAGCTAGCTCTGAATATTTGCGTGAGACGTGGTAATAACTCCTCCCCTGCCCTTTGTAAAAGGGCTGGAAAGATGCCATCTGCCGCCGCGGATTTGAACGGCTTGAAGCCGTTGATGCCCATGTTATTATGCTTGGAGTGAAGATCTTTGTTGCCAGTTTTTTGCTTTCTCTGGTAGGGCGTTCTTCTACCTCAAAGCCGATGGCAGGTAAGTCTTCACTGTTAATTGCCTGGGACCCAGGAAAGTGAGCTTCTAAGAGTACTCTTAGACTTTCTTCTAGGGTTCCAGTGTATTCACCGTTGGACTTTTTTAGTAGTTCAATACCGTTCGTGTGATCCTTTGCAAGGACTTTTTGGAGGCGTTGTGCGGGAGGTAGATCATCTATCCCCTCGCAGAAAGTCCTCCAAGTTTTCCTTTTGGATTTTCTCAGTTCTTTGTTGTACTCCGTAAGGGCCTTTCTGTACTCCTCCCACTGCCCAGAGGCTTTAGCCCTATTGAAAGTACGCCTAGTTTTGGCCTCTAGGCTCCCGAGTTCGCTGTTCCACCAGGGCACTTCTCTAACAACAGCCCTTTGCTTTAGTGGACAACTACTTTCGTAAGCGATGTTGATTACATCTTGTAATTGTGTCGATGCTGCTTCTAGTTGCTCGACTGTTTCAATAGGATTCAGTAGTCCCGCAAGTTCCGACGTAAGGCGCTCTTGGTAGGCCTCCCAGTCGGTATTTTTGGGATTTTTGAATCCATTGATGTGGTTATTACCACTATCAATGTCAAACCGTATATGCTGATGGTCTGATAGTGAGACGTAATCTGAGACGTGCCAGTTTATTTTCTTCAATTTGTATTGGCCCTAGTATTCTTCTTAATAGTCTTCTTCCAGTATTTAGAGTTTTAGTTGATCTTTTTGTGTGAGTGCTATCGTCTCTGCTGCGAATGTTAATATAGATCTAGTTACGGTTTTTTTATCAACCAACATATGAAAACTATTAACAAATGTCGATAGCCACTCCGTCTAATGCTCTATAGAGAAGCGTTTCGGAAATCAATGTCCTCGTCAGTGTGGTCCTGAGCCAGTGCTAAGGAATACTAAACATTTCTGAATATATCAAGCCAATATATGAAAAGTATAGAGCATGAGATGGCGTAGCTGTTGAAATGTATTAACAGTACTCTTATTATATGTTTCTCTTTTACAGGGATGCGATTTTGACGAGCATTATAAATTCAGCGACGAGTTTCATTGCCGGATTTGTGATATTTTCAGTTTTGGGATACATGGCTCACGCTGCTGGTAGACCCATACAGGAGGTAGCCACTGAAGGGCCTGGGCTCGTCTTCGTGGTCTATCCAGCAGCCATTGCAACCATGCCTGGAAGTATATTTTGGGCCTTGATTTTCTTCATGATGCTACTTACACTTGGTTTGGATAGTTCTGTAAGTATTTTTTGAATATTATTCTACATACAAGTACGAGTGGAAATCGTAAAATAAGGTACCATATGCTGCTGAGAAATAACGCGACGTGCTGGGAGAAATGTAAAACACTGTCTTACACTGTCAAATCTCCCTTTCTCTATTCCCACCTCTCCCGCCACGCTACATCGCTCAATGCCGGCCTAGCAGCCTTCGAAGATGGAGTTTCCTATCGCTGTTACCGCCAGATGCGAAATTCGCGCTGTGATACGTTTTTTAAGTGCAAAACGGATTTCACCTATTGAAATTCATCGTCAGTTAATCGAAGTTTATGGGGAAAGTTGCATATCTGTTCAACATGTTCGCAAATGGTGCAGAGAATTCAGTGAAGGCCTACGGAAATTCACGATCAAGACAGGAGCGGAAAGCCTTTAATTTCAGATGAAATTGTCGAAAAAGTTGAGAGAATATTGCTTGAAGATCCGAGGATCACCATTAACGAACTTGCTTTCCGTGTTTCTGAGACTTGCAACACTACGATTCATAAGATTTTAACCGAAAAATTAGGCTATCACAAAGTGTGTGCACGGTGGGTACCGCGAATGCTCACAGAAAACCACAAACAGCAACGTGTCGAGTGTTCCCGGCAGTTTCAGCAACAATGTGAAGACAACAAGGAAGAATTCTTGGATTCCATTGTTACAGGTGACGAAACATGGGCGTATCACTTAACCCCCGAAACCAAGCAGCAATCACGTGAATGGCGTCACTCAACTTCGCCGAAGCCGAAGAAGTTTAAACAGACACAGTCTGCTGGGAAAGTCATGGCAACCGTCTTTTGGGACAGGAAGGGCCTGCTTTTGATCGACTTTTTGCCTCACGGAACAACAGTAAACTCCGACAGACATTGCGACACATTAAGAAAATTGAAACGTGCGATCAGAACCGCAGGGGAGGAAGATTGTCCAGTGGTGTTAGGCTTCTCCATGACATCGCTCGACCTCATGTTTCACATCAAACTCAAGAACTGCTGAGAGATTTTGGTTGGACTATTGTGCCCCCCCCCCCCCCCCCCCCCTACAGTCCCGACCTAGTTCTAAGTTATTATCACATATTCCCAAAATTAAAGGAACACTTGGGTGGTTTACGCTTCAATACCGATGATGAAGTCAAGGAAGAGGTTACTCGATTTTGCAAAGGATTGGCGGCAGAATTCTATAACATGGGGATAGAAAAACTGGAGCATCGTCTGCAAAAGTGTTTGAACAGAAACGGCGATTATGTAGAAAAATAGCATAAGTTTCAAGCTTTGAAATGATGTACTATTGTACACAACATAACAAAAATATAGTTTAATTGATGAGGCGGATACATGATGAAACTCCATAATACTATTTGAAATAAAACAACACAGTTGGGAGGGTTTCACTTTTATTGTTGAACACTGCAACATGTTTCACCACACAGTGGCTTCATCAGGCAGATGAAATAATGATTATTTCATCTGCCTGATGAAGCCACTGTGTGGTGAAACATGTTGCAGTGTTCAACAATAAAAGTGAAACCCTCCCAACTGTGTTGTTTTATTTCAAATAAAAATATAGTTGTCTGTTTGGGGGGGGGGGGGGGTTAAACTTTCCGGAAACGGTCGAGATAACGAGCCTCTCAGAGGAGAGTACGGAATATTTCCGGCCTGTAAACAGACAGACTGACCCAGGCTGAATTGATTGTGGCAAAAGGAACCCACACTCACCTGACTTAGCTTCTGTGACGTGCGCAACGTAGGCAGAAGGGTTGTAAGGTCCTTACGCGCGTTTGCCCCACGTTTTGATCGGGTCCAGAGGTTTCTGGCAGGCGATCACTGATCACTACACACATGCGGCTGATCACTAATAAAGTTAATAATGCATTCTACAAAACCTATCGACGTCACTAATACTCAGATGCGCTCTACAGTCCCCAACAATAACATAAAGATCGTCAAGCCTTCATTACTTGACTTCCAAAAGACGATCACATTAGTCACACGAGTTTCACGTCCACCATCTTCCGTGACTTCTTTGCGACTCCCACCCACGCGCCCGCTGCGCATAAGTGTGGGGTGATGGGGGTAAACAAAAAAGGGTTTAGAAATAAATTGGGAATTTGAGCCAATCTGTCTTCCCATTCAATATCTCTACCGAACATTGTCTATATTTAAAAATCATGGGAACCTTATTTTACGAATCCCCCTCGTATATTAGACAATAAGCTATATTTGAATGACACCTTGATTTTGATAAATGCCAACTTGCATTTGTTTAGTGTCTAACTTGAAACTAAAAAGGTGTAGATTGAAAAACAAAATTATTGATTCGTAGTTGCGAACGTAACACAGTTGAATTTGTGTTCAGTATTCCGGCACCAGACGCGTTTCAGACTTCAAGGTCATTGTCAGTGTGGTCCCGACCCAGTGCTAAGGAATACTGAACATTTCTGACTATATCAAGCCAATGTGTATAGTTTTAATACGAATATTACAGTTTGGAGGTTCTGAAGCCATCATTACAGCCTTAAGTGATGAGTTTCCTAAAATTGGACGACACAGAGAACTTTTCGTAGCCGGACTATTTTCTCTCTATTTCATCGTGGGCTTGGCGTCATGCTCGCAAGGAGGATTCTACTTCTTTCATTTGTTGGACAGATACGCAGCAGGATATTCGATGTTATTCGCTGTTTTCTTCGAATCAATAGCTGTATCATGGATTTACGGTAAGAAAATGATAACATTCAAAAGTAAAACGAGTTATAGTCCAGTTCACGAGAGGTGTCCTGTGATATTTAAGTTCAAATTGAAATAACTATAATAATATAACATTAAAACTGCCGAGATTCTTTTTGCAATCTAGAACAAGTTAGTCTTACTAAGACTATATCTAACACTCATTGAAACCACTACTTCCCGGGCTAATACCCCGACGGACATTGAATTATACAAGTGTTTGCTGTTACATACAGTAACCTACTGCAAATGTAACAATTTGGGTCAAATTATTTAGGCCATCTATAGACGCGTTTTGAGATTTATCTCTCATCAGTATAGCCTTACCATTCCCTCTAAACAATTTGACACCTTAGACTAGAGGTCACGTTACCGTTCAAACATAAGTATAAATGAAATTGCCAATTCTTGGTCGCAGAATACTTCAAACATTAAATGTTTAATGTTTGAAGTATTCTGCAACCAAGAATTGGCAATTTTATTTATACTTATAATAATATAATTCGCCTAGTTAAGAGAGTTTAACATAAGTTAAAATTAAACACACAAAAGTAGAAGAAATAATGTCAGTAGAAAAGCTGTCTATGGTACAACTTTTCTATTAACATTAATTCTTTTACTTTTGTGTGCTTAATTTTAACTTATGTTAAACTCTCTTAACTAGGGGACTATTTTCAAGGTCCTTGCCAGTGTGGTCCCGACCCAGTGCTGAGGAATACTGCACATTTCTGACTATATCAAGCCAATATGTATAGTTTTAATACGAATATTACAGTTTGGAGGTTCTAAAGCCATCATTACAGCCTTAAGTGATGAGTTTCCTAAGATTGGAAGACACAGAGAACTTTTCGTAGCCGGACTATTTTCTCTCTATTTCATCGTGGGTTTAATATATTATTATAAGTATAAATGAAATTGCCAATTTCAAATCTGTATTCACAGGCCACCTCTCGTAAATTCTACTATAGACATTTTACACACATAATTCTACGATTTTAAGGGTTCACACAAAAAATATCTATAAGGTAATTTTTATTGAAATAAATTTATTTTTCAGGAACGCAGAGGTTCTGTGATGACATAAAAGACATGATCGGCTTCGCTCCGGGAATTTACTGGAGGTTCTGCTGGAAATTCGCCGCTCCGGTTTTTATAAGTTTCATTATAGTTTACGGACTGTTGGGTTACGAACCGTTGCGTTACGAGGAGTACATTTACCCAGCCTGGGCTAATGTTTTGGGGTGGTGTATCGCCGGTTCTTCTGTGATGATGATTCCATTAGTGGCGATTTACAAACTCCTCACCACACCAGGAACATTATATAAGGTAAGTTTTTGTATTTTTATTCATTCACTTGAAACAATACAAAAATCTAATAAAAAGTATCTTGCAAATTATATTCATCGTATGTTCAATTAAATAAAACTTCTAGAGTGCTATGAAAAATATTCTAGGTTGGTAACTCTGAAGGTAATTTTGTGCACCGTGTCACTGACGGTGCCACTATGGAGCATTAGATGGCGTTAGCTATCGAAATCCATTAATAGTCTTAAGGTATATATTATAATTATCATGTCTGATGTTTGATACGTCAATTCCTAAAGCGTGTAGCCAATCTAAATTAAAAAGAAAATTAAATCATAGCACTCTAGAGGTTTTATTTTATTGAACATACGATATTTTATATATGTTCATTTTTTTTATTGATTAAGGTATATAGGGAGTTTTTCCTTCAAGTATAAAACGAGTGTTTTCCACTCCCAGACTAAGCATGAAGTAAAATTTCGAGTTTAGAAAAGGCTGAAAATTTGGTTTGGTCGCGTAGCGCGAAGCGCGGAGCGGCCAAACCAAATTTTCAGGCTTTTCTAAACTCGAAATTTTACTTCATGCGCCACGCGTACTAACAACTGATTTCAAGTGAAGTTCACTTGTTCACAATATTTTAGTGTTTTCAGTGTTTAATACGCGTGGCGCATGAAGTAAAATTTCGAGTTTTGACAAGCCTGAAAATTTGGTATTACAACATGTCCAGTTGGTTCACTTCCGTCTGAGCGTGTTCTAGGCGGGCGAACAATGCTCGTTTCCCCAGTATGAAGGTACTTGTGAGTTCGTTCCGTCCCTGTGGTTTTGAAAAAAAATCCGCATAGATTTTGTGTGCTGGCATTACCGGAGCGTTTCTTTGATTAACATTCTCTTGGCGTCCTCCCAAGTTATTACACTGTCTTTGACGCCTTTCCACCATGTGCTGGCGGTACCTCCCAGTAGCATCTTAAACCCTTTAATGGCGGCTGCATCAGTTATTTCTTCTGTCTCTTTGAAGAAGTTTAACTTCTCGATAAAGTCTCGAGCGTTTCCCTGGTTTCTGATTCCGTGAAATCGGGTAGGGAAATTCGTGAATTGTTTTCGGTTTGATGGCTTTGATGAGTTCCCTCAATTGGTCTGCCGTCATCGCTATCCTACCGGATGTTTGGCTTCTCGTCACAGGAATGTTGTTTCTTTAGCGTTTTACTTCCCACTGTCCCACTTTGTGGGGGTGGGTTTCCTCAGAAATGCAGTTTCGTTGGAGCGGTTTATTTTTATATGTACAGTGGGTAAAACTTTTTTTTTTGTTTTCTTCCTGTTCTAAAAGGTTTCAGATATCTATCTATGACCAGTTTACTTTTGCCGATTCAGTGTGAATCAGCGAATTGAATCCAATTTTTGAATTGGTATCTTCTTGGGAGAATGTTTTCACGTATCCCTGCCGCAAAATTCAAAATCGAAGTCCTTTCCAGAACCTCCACTTCGAGAGTGGTTATCATTGGGGTTGGTTGGTGGTAGTTCTTCCGGGTGCCAGCGGATCTTCCGGGGAAGACCAAAGTCGATACCCACAACGGCTGCACGCCGATGATGATGATGATGGTGAGTGTGGTGCACTAACCGTGAAAATGGGGATGATGATGAAGGTGTGGTGCGGCGCAGGAACCGTTGTGAACACACAGTGGTTAAAACATAAGAATATACATTTATATACAGCGGTGGATGTGGAAGCGCTTGGAACTCGTTGGTGGACGTGTCAGGTAGTTGCTGGCGTCCTCGGTATAGAGTTGCAGTGGCCTTGAAGTGGCGCTTGTGGACTGAATTCCTTCAGGCGAGGTGGTGAATAATCCTTGGGGCCGGCTTGATTTCTCGAGCGGTTTAACTATCTGGAGTTGGCTCGTCTTCAGGGTTTGTTCGTAACTAAACTACAGGTTTTGTTTGGATAACGGACAACACTTTGTCGCAGATATCGAAAGGGTACTTTTCTCGGTTGGCAAACTTCAAGGCCGCGCAGAGATGAAAGAAGAGTCCAGTTGAGAGTTGGAGTTAATCTGCTTAATGTTAGTGTTACTCCAGGCTTTATAGGTGTCAGGTAGAGGATAACATCCCTTCCGGCTTGATTCCTTGAGCGGTTTAAAGACCTGGAGTTGGCTCGTCTTCAGGGTTTGTTCGTAACTAAACTACGGGTTTTGTTTGGATAACGGACAACACTTTGTCGCAGATATCGAAAGGGTACTTTTCTCGGTTGGCAAACTTCAAGACCGTGCAGAGATGCAAGAAGAGTCCAGTTGAGAGTTGGAGTTACTCTGCTTAATGTTAGTGTTGCTCCAGGCTTTATCGGTGTCAGGTAGAGGATGACATCCCTTCCGGCTTGATTCCTTGAGCGGTTTAAAGACCTGGAGTTGGCTCGTCTTCAGGGTTTGTTCGTAACTAAACTACGGGTTTTGTTTGGATAACGGACAACACTTTGTCGCAGATATCGAAAGGGTACTTTTCTCGGTTGGCAAACTTCAAGACCGTGCAGAGATGCAAGAAGAGTCCAGTTGAGAGTTGGAGTTACTCTGCTTAATGTTAGTGTTGCTCCAGGCTTTATCGGTGTCAGGTAGAGGATGACATCCCTTCCGGCTTGATTCCTTGAGCGGTTTAAAGACCTGGAGTTGGCTCGTCTTCAGGGTTTGTTCGTAACTAAACTACGAGTTTTGTTTGGATAACGGACAACACTTTGTCGCAGATATCGAAAGGATATTTTTCTCGGTTGGCAAACTTCAAGACCGCGCAGAGATGCAAGAAGATTTCAGTTGAGAGTTGGAGTTACTCTGCTTAATGTTAGTGTTGCTCCAGGTTTTATAGGTGTCAGGTAGAGGATAACATCCCTTCCGGCTTGATTCCTTGAGCGGTTTAAAGACCTGGAGTTGGCTCGTCTTCAGGGTTTGTTCGTAACTAAACTACGGGTTTTGTTTGGATAACGGACAACACTTTGTCGCAGATATCGAAAGAGTACTTTTCTCGGTTGGCAAACTTCAAGACCGTGCAGAGATGCAAGAAGAGTCCAGTTGAGAGTTGGAGTTACTCTGCTTAATGTTTTTTTTTTTTGGGGGGGGGGGGGGAGAGAGGAGGAGAAAATCCTCATGGATACCTTCTGTTGTCCTGCCCACGGATGGGTGAGATAACAGTAGGTTATGTCAGACTCTTACTAACTAAAACCCCCTCTTGTACGTAAAGTCCAATAAAGGACTTTTTATACTTTATAGGAAGAAGTAGTAATAATGGCTTTGTAGAAAAATTGACTGGTGTGAGTACTATAGCAGTATTCATATATTGGTTTCGGGTGGGTGAGATAGCATTTAGGAAAGAGAGAGAAGGTCCAAAGTTTTACAACTTTAGGCCTTTTCTCTTTCTCCCAAAAATTAAAATAACGACTTCGGGATTGTCGGAAGCCATTTGTTTGGATTTGTGTTATTATTGGTTCTGGGATTCTTGGGGTTGGCCAAGGGTTGTGATAGTGGGAGCGAGTTTAAGAATCAAGGTGAGGAGCGTTACCAGATTGGGATCAAGTAACGCTTCTGGGAGTTGTGGGATTTGCGGGATTTGAGGGATTTTATTGGGGGCCGCCGTTTGTGCTTGCGGCGGCGGTTGGGGTTTGGTTTTTGGCTGAGTTTGCCCCTGAGGATTGACTACAGAGGAGTAGCTCTTGGTGGACCGGTTTTTCGGGAATGAGGAGCATCCGCGATAGTTCGCGGTGTGGTTTTCGCCGCAATTGCAGCATTTGGGGGGAGGATCGTTATCTCTGTCCTTCCTGGTGCAGTCTGCTGTCAAGTGCTCGCTGGCGCATTTTACGCAGCGCGGGTTGACATTGCAACGGTGGGAGGTGTGCCCGAAGTATTGACACTTGTGGCACTGAATGGAACCCTTGGAGGGTTTTTGTTTCTCCACGGAAATGGGAGAGTGACTTAGGGTTTCTAGATTGAATATTTTTCTGCCTTCTGGAGTATTTTCCAGGTGCACTGAGACCATGGGGAATTTTTTGAATTTATTCCCCATGCGGCGGACTGACAGAACGGGTAGGGAGAAAGCTTTCAACTGCCTCACTATCCATTCGTCGGAGATCGAAGTGTCAACACTTCGGAGCACAACTTTGAGGTCTTTTTCCTCGCTGAGGGCATACGTGAAAAATTCCACGTTGTTGTTGCGGAGATACCGGATTACGCAACGGTAGTTGTCAGCAGACTGCACTTGGAATTTCATGCAGGAGCTGAAGAATTTACATTTGAGGCAGTTTACGCCTAATCGGGTTAAATCTCCGGAAATCTTTTCTAAGAGATTTTTATAGCGGATTGTGATAGGTGGAGGGGTGTTTTGGAAATGCTCGAAACCTTCGTTCGAGGCTGCGATCTGATCGATCGATGGTAATTCGGTCTTTTTGACGACCGTGGTGGTGTAGGAAATGGTTGGTTTTTCGGGGAGTTTTGCCTGGGGTTGCGGCTTAGGAGATGGCTTTGGTTTTTGGCTAGCCTTCAGGGTGGCGGAGGCGCGCACCAGGCTAGCGGGCGGAGGAGGGGTGTTTGCCGGTGAGCGGCGCTATCTTTTTTGGACAGGGATGAAGTCGTCTTCGTCGAGGACGTCCTCGACGAAGGCGGGAGAGGGAGTGCGTGGTTCGCTAGGGGCAGGCGAAAAGGATGGGCTGGGGGATCGGGCTCCCTCAGGGGCCTGGGGGGACATTACGTCCATGATTTCCTCGCTGTAATCAGCGGGACGAGTGTTGTGGAGAACCTGATCGAGTTTCTGCTGGAGTTGCTGATTTGCAACATTAGCAAGGCGAAGTTGCTCCGTCAAGGCGGCGAGTTGCGCATCCTTGGAGCGGGATCGTTCGGCAAAGGAACAGGATTGTTCGGAAAAGGAACGGGATTGTTCCGCAAAGGAGGAGGTAAAGGAGGCGATTTGCTGTTGCATATCGCTAATCTGTTGGGTCTACGTTGGCGGGCATTTGGGGTTGCTCACGCCGGGTTTTCTCTACGGAGGGGTAGATGGGATCGAAGTGGGCTTCGGGGTCCGTGGACCGTTTTCCACGCCTGGACTTACGCATGGCGTAGAAGACGGGTGTTGGGTAGGCACCGGGTTCAAAATCCCCCGGGCCTGCTTATCGTTAAGCGGAATCAAGAGTAGAAATGTTGAGTGCAACACTCTAAAACTTGACAATCTCCGAGCGTTCCTCGCGGAAATCAAGGCAGATTCTCGGTTAGCGTGCTATAGTAAGCGTGCTAATTTCTTAAAACCTAAACAGGTCCCCCTGCAAAGGTCGTAAGAAATTTTCTCGTCCGCGCCTTCCGGTGTCAGGGCAGTATAAAATACGCGCTAACCACGGAGACGTTCTCCACACTGAAAAGGAAAAAGATTACAGCTAGGCGGATGGCTCCTTTTCCGTGCTGGCAAAAACGAGCTAAAAAGCTCGGCCAGACAACGGTAAAAGGGTGTTTGATGTTCTGAAATGAAAATTACTATTCTCAAAAAGAACAGCAATTTTCCCCAGAGCACCTTTAACTGTAAAATAGCTAAAAAGCTTAAGAATAATTAATAACAAACAAAGCAGCTCGAAAGCGACGGAGAGGGCTTCAGAGAGGAGAGACGAACAACCTGACTGTTCGCCGTCTCAAGTCTGAATGTGCTTAATGTTAGTGTTGTTCCAGGCTTTATAGGTGCCAGGTAGAGGGTAACATCTCTTCCATTGGGTGGCGGTACCAAGTGGGAGATGCGGTGGCTGGTGTTTGGAGTTCGATGGTGGCGCTATCGGCAAGGGTAGTGCGGACCGCCCTATAACTAGTAGGGCGTCACGCGTATACCCTTACAATGTATATTTTTAGAGTTGCCAACCTAGGCACTCTAAAAACTTTTTGAAATTGAACATACGATATATATGATACATATCTTAGGATTATTAAAACTAGTCTAACAGACTAACCAGTAATTTTACAATGATAAATATGTATTAATTTAAAATGAATTCAAGAAGTTGTGTATTTATATTAACAAAAAAATAAATTATACAGAGATTAAAAATTTTAACAACACCATGGAGGGACACGCAACTGGCGATCCAAGCGAACGGCGTCGTCCAATCGGACAGCAATCACGTGCACTTGGAGTACCAGGAGGTGGCGACGAATCCTCCACCAGAGGACGTCTGAGTCAAGAAAAACAGCCAGTTCGACGTTTATTACGTATGATTTACTTATTATATATTTTTTTACATGTGTAGATAATCTCCATATTTATTGTTAAGAATTTTATATAACAGAGAGCTTTAAAAACTTAATAAATAATACCAACAAAACGACGCGGTTTCCAGCCATATTGATGAAAAATGATAAAGGGATTGTTTTAATTAGTTAAATTTCTTAATGTTGACCCATTGAGCAAAAAACAAACAAATAACGTTACATAAATATTGTAGCAACATTAAACGTTGTTTTAATGTCGATGAAACATTACCTACTCAGTGAGGATATTAACTCAAATATTTATTGATAAACGTTAAAAGAGTTGTTTATCATAATATTAATATATTTATTGATAAAGGTTAACAGACTGTTTTAAAACTTTATTACTAAATAAATAACACTAACATACTTATTAATGAGGCTAACAATTATTTTTAAGATGAAGTGTTTTGTAAATGTTAAAATGCAGATATATTCCCACTGAGCAAAAAACAAACAAATAACGTTTTATCAACATTGCAGCAACATTAAACGTTGTTTTAATGTTGATGAAACATTACCTACTCAGTGAGGATATTAACTCAAATATTTATTAATAAACGTTAATAGAGTTGTTGATCTTAATATTATTAATAACGAATATATTTATTGATAAAGGATAATAGAGTATTTTAAGACTTTATTTATGAATAAATAACAGTAACACACTTATTAATGAGGCTAACAATTATTTTTAATCTGAAGTGTTTTGTAATTGTTAAAATGCAGATATATTCCCACTGAGCAAAAAACAAACATACAGAGAGTTTTATGTAACACCGAACATTTTCACAACGAGAATTTTTGTTTGAAGTATCCATATGCATACGTTGCACTTGGTTTATTAAAAGAATTTAATTTGAAGCTTTAAACGAGTGTTTTCCACTCCCAGGCTAAGCATGAAGTAAAATTTCGAGTTTAGAAAAGCCTGAAAATTTGGTTTGGTCGCGTAGCGCGAAGCGCGGAGCGGCTAAACCAAATTTTCAGGCTTTTCTAAACTCGAAATTTTACTTCATGCGCCACCCGTACAAAACACTGACATATTACGAAGTTTAAAACACACCGCTAAACTTTACATTGAATCAGTGTTTTGTACCGCGGTAGCGCATGAAGTAAAATTTCGAGTTTAGAAAAGCCTGAAAATTTGGTTTGGCCGCTCCGCGCTTCGCGCTACTAGACCAAACCAAATTTTCAGGCTTTTCTAAACTCCAAATTTTACTTCATGCGCCACCCGTATAAAACACTCACATATTAGGATGTTTAAAACACACCGCTAAACTTTACATTGAATCAATGTCTTGTACCGGGGGCGCATGAAGTAAAATTTCGAGTTTAGAAAAGCCTGAAAATTTGGTTTGGCCGCTCCGCGCTTCGCGCTACGCGACCAAACCAAATTTTCAGGCTTTTCTAAACTCGAAATTTTACTTCATGCTTAGCCTGGGAGTGGAAAACACTCGCTTAAAGCTTTAAATTGGATTCTTGTAATAAACCGAGCATCCGAAAATGTGCATAGATACTTTAAAGAAAAATAGACTTAGTAAACAGCTGTTCGCGCCGTGGCACCCGCCACCTAGCGGATTTCTGTATAAGCAGCATCGGTGTCGGTTGCGTATGAGTTGCATGGTGTCAGTTGGTTTTTTATTGCGTAACGTCATAATTTAATGCTGTTCGTGGTATTTGTTCGTACAAAACCGATGTAAATATGGATGTCATAATAAGTTGCGGCTTTGAAACGGTTGACACAACCATTTTCCGACGGAAAAGCCTGTCGAAAGGTAGGAAGCTTTGTGAAAGTTCGCACGTTCGTCTGAGTGCCAATCTCGCGTGCAGCTTCTTCGACAGGTTCACATTCTGCGTTCATGTCTTCAGCTGAAATTGTGCGATATAACTGAATAATTTAGTTACCTAATATGTTATTGCAGTGATATAAAATCCGGAGAGTTTAGACTGCTTCAAACCATTTCATGAGAATTACTTACCATCGTTAATTGTTGCTGTTTTCTTCATATTTCTCGACACCGACCGAGAGGTTCGTGCGGTGTCCACCGGGACTTTAGTTTTGTATGCTGGTGGGAAAATGGTCGGGTTGTACGATATACTCCTGGGGTCTTCCGATTTTCTATCTCCAACGAAATGTTTATTGCAGATTCTGCTGTGCTTTGATGGAATCCACAATTTTTTGTTAAACAAGAGTAATGTATAATAATAATGTCTTTATTTAAACAAACGAGGTTTTGTATTTAGGGTATTAAATGATGCAATAGAATTTAATTTCAAGTAGTTGAATTTGTTTAATTTGAAATATTCGCTATGTAATCCCTCTATACAATTGTATTAATTTATAATAATTTTTAAAAATTACTGCAAACTTCAATCAAACATGGCACAAGTATATACCTCTTTTAATTATCTCAGTGAAGCAATGAGTTTCGAGCATCTTCATATTTGTATTAATAACCTCCCTTTCAACACTGACATTTCAATCGTTTGCAGAACTTCGCGTACAATCATTTTTAAGAATGGCGAACTTGTTGTAAAGTAACAATTACAATGTCAACGGATATGTGCTGAAATATTAACTTTGACTAATAACAATATACTTACTCGACACGTCGTACAGCGGCAATCCGCCTCGCTTTCCGCTCCGTTTCCCATGGTTTGTATGGGAACGAATAAAAAGAGACGGAGCCATCACTTTTATTTTTACTGGTGCATCCGACGACACAACAACTTTGATTGCATTTAGCTCGCTTCGGCTCAGAACTCATACTTCTGCTCAGAACTCCCGTATGACGAAATGACAACCGGCACCGATGCTGCTTAGGCTTAAAACCGCGTGGCGGCGCTGCAATCGCCGCTTATTTAGCCTATTCTCGTTATGAAAATGTTCGTTGTTACATAAAACTCTCTGTATAACGTTTGACCAACATTGTAATAACATTAATTGTTGTTTTAAAACATTAGTTAAATGTATTTGCTCAGCGAGTTGATAAGAAATTATATATAAAAAATTTGTAAAACAGGCAACAGTGTAAGATCACAATAGTCAGAAATTATAACCTTAAAATCGAACATCTGACAGTGACATTTAAAAACCCTGATTTAAAACACAACCAGCCCCATTTACAATACTTAAACTGTCACTTTTCAATAGCTAGGCGAGATCTAGAAACAAATGGAATATATAATACACAGTTTTTCTTCAACAAAATATTCATGAAAAACTATTGTTATTAATTGTAATGCCACTAAGCAGTATATAAGATGTTTTGTGGAGTAATTTTATAAATCTTTATTTACGGAATTCCCCCTTTTATTTATAAATGTAAGACAATTCTATAAAAACGGCAGAAATTATTTTTCATCAATGAAATCGCATGTTTTGTAAGTATTAATATTTAATTACAGGTAATTATTATTTTAAGTAAGTATAGATAGCATCCCACTGAGCATACACATGTAAGTAACGTTTCATTAACATTAAAACAACGTTTGATATTATTACAATGTTGATAAAACGTTATTTGTTTGTTTTTTGCTCAGTGGGGTGATTTAAACGGTCTGTAAACGTTCAGAGATGTATATTCTGTAAACCTTTTTGTGAAAAATGCCTGAATAATTACAAAGTAAACATCTAGATATACACTAACTTAAAAGAAAAATTCCCTGTATGATAAATACCCAACTGAGCAAAAAACAAACATAAAACGTTTCATCAACATTGTAGCAACATTGAACGTTTTAATGTTGATAAAACATTACTTAAATGTGTTTGCTCAGTGGGACGAGTACATTAATTATATTAGATTAGTTTAATCCTTAACAAAAATAGGTACAAACAGCGACATAAGAAAATATATATTAGGAGATGTATTAGGTAGCAATATTATTAAAAAAATCTACATGAAATCACAAAGTAACTATTACTTAGCAAATTAATTTAATTTAATTACATAGATGTAATTAGATATAAGTTATGGAAAGAACCCACCTTTTAAAAATGTTTTATCAACAATTAAACAAAGTTAAATGTTGCTACAATGTTAATATATAGTTATTTGTTTGCTTTTTACTCAGTGGGAAAATGATGTAATTAAATTAAATTAATTTATTTGATTTAAACTCATTAAAATGGGCTTTGTACGTGGTTTAGATTACTTTGTGAATACATTGGTGAAAACAAACCAATTCGCTCATAATAATAAATCGCTTATAGTTAATTGTTTTGTACATTGTTGAGACTTAATGTAAATAAGTAGGGGTGTAACAAAAGTGGGAATAACCAGCCATTTATTCCCGCTTTTCGTGATGTTTAGTTTAATAAGAAAAAAAATATTAAATGAACTTATCTGTTTAGATTACAATGAGGGAAAATATGGCACCAAACATGATATTACGATGTATTTGTAGGATTAGGTGGTACATTTAAGGAAATGTTTTTATTTTGTATGTCGTAGATGTAGATTTTAAGAAATTGAACTGTAATAAGGATCCCCTATTTATTGAACTAAATGCACTTGTGATTTGTTAATACTGGAATGTTTCGAAGTTGGGTGCAACAGCCATTGCATCCAGCTTTAAGATGATTAAAACTTATTTTAATTTAGAATATATTTTTTTTTACAATTTTCACATACTTTATCACGTCTATTAATAATTATAAGTATGAATTGCTTCTGCCTCCTCTGTTACCTAGCTAGGCTTAACTTCCCTCGTTTTCATCATCACCTTTCATACCTCCATTCCTCTTCAACTCTCACATAAGAATTTATTAAACCCACTTCACTACGAGCATTCAAAACGTGTTCCATCACCTCGCACTCAGGGTCGGTTCACTCTTACGCACTTGTTTATATTATAAAAATAGTTGAGGAAAGGACCAGCAGGTGGCGCATCCAGTACTAGATTTGAAGGATTTGAATGTCCCGCCATATGCTCCATAGAAAATGTAACATCTATATATATAGATATTCTATATATCTATATATCTATATATATATATATATATATATATATATATATATATATATATATATATATATATATAGATATTCCCGCTCATTCTTTGTTGTTGTTGAGAGAGGTTATATTTGCATTTTGTAGGTTATAATCACTGCAATAGCATTATTTTGCGATTATTAGCAAATTATTCGATTGAAAGTATTCTCAAACGTTTATTTGTGTCTTCATTGCGATTTCCCAGATATCAGCGGTGGTGTAAGTCAATAAAGGTTAGTAATTTTTAGTTTTCTTTATTACATAAGGTTTGTTTGTAGTCTTGTTTTATATTATTAATACACAGTTTTAAGTCCTTAGTGCTAGTATAGTTTGTGTTTTTGTGTTATATTTATTGTGTGAGTGTGTGAAATTAATAAAAAAATGCCTAAATACCGTACTTGTATGGTTAAAAAATGTGAAGATAAAACTTCACCCAGGCATCAATTTCCAAATCCACAAAAGGATATGGCAAGATTCCAAATATGGGTTGATGCTTGTGATAATGAAGAATTAAGGAATTTAGGTCCGGATAGGATTTATGCAACGAAAAAAATCTGCCACATTCATTTTGCGAAGAAGTATTGTGGAAGTAACAATTTCATATTGTTAAACGCTATAGGCTAAGTAAGCGGCGATTGCAGCGCCGCCACGCGGTTTTAAGCCTAAGCAGCATCGGTGCCGGTTGTCATTTCGTCATACGGGAGTTCTGAGCATCAGTCTTAGATTGTAGATTCTCTTCGTTTATAAATAAGCACACAGCAGCCGCATGCTTACAGAACAGCCTTTGCCACCTTTACAGGTGCAAAGCGAGTCAATAACAACCCGCTTCTCGTTAATCTGAAATACCCTAATACTTAACGAGGGGGGGAAAGTAATTTTTAGCAAGTTTTCACACGACTGTAAAATTACTATTTCCACCTCCGTTAAATACAACATTTCGCTTTACAAGTTGAAGAAGTTCACTCTCACTAACTGAAACAGTAGGAGAAAGTGGCACTTCTGTTACGAGTAAGGAAAATAACATTGTTTGAAATTGTATATCAAATTGTATAAGCAGAAACTTAAAAAGCTTAAATAAAATGCGTATTTCTTATTATGCGTTCTATTTGTAGTTGTAAATAATAAGTAAATTAATAATTTAACAACATTTCCAAACAATTCTACGTGCTACAATGAACTTGTTGAAAATGAAATCTCATTATGACACAGAAACATTACAATTTTGTATAGGTTACCTCTACCGACGGTTTGTAGTACAGGGTGTCTGCTTTGGAGTTCAATGCCCCGGGTGTTTCTCGTAAAACAACCCCGCGCAAGATATTATTCTCGTCTCCTCTTATTTCTTCGGATACGTCGGTTACGTGCGAACTTTCACAAAGCTTCTGTTACCGGCGTTTTATCGAAAACGTCGTAACTTGATTATTTTATTCACATTCGCGAAAACATCGGACTCCATTTGTTTTGCTCATTTCATTTCATAATCATTTTAATTCCAAATGACTCAAGTTCGTAACCATTCATTCGATGTTCTTTTGTATATATTTTTTTCTTGTAAATATGTAAATTAGTCCAACATTGAATTCCCCCGAACGTGACCAACAATGACGACTTGCAAACCACCCCATCATTAACCGCGCGACCAGCACCGGCCGATGTTTACAACCCCGAGGAAGGTCATAAAATTCCGCACCTCCGAGGACCAGCGCCATAAAACCCACGGCGCGCTGTAGATGTTTACGACCATGAAAACAAAGCCTTTGGGAATTTCTCAAAATTTCGGGAAAACAGCGAGAACAAAGGTTTATGGTCGTAACATCTGCAGCACAAACTTCGACACGCCGGAGCAGTCGAAAACCAGAGGCCCAAAACTTTTGGCCTCAGCTAAATATGAAAACTCCACCCTCTGCTTCTTCCACCACGTTCTCGACCAATCACCGTCACCCCCAAGATACATGGCGGGGGTGAAGACAGCGGTGGTTGGGAAGATAAGAGACAGCGGAAGACAGAGGAAAGGCAGTACAGTTCGAAAACTTGATTCGGTCATCACAAGTCAGTCAAACTCCAGACATCAAGTTCAAAAACGCATTCAGGATACATGAAGTGAAGTTCGAAATTATATCAAGTGAAGTTATCATCATTTGTAAGTCGTCGCGTACCTATAAGTTGTCGGTGTCATTATTCATTGAATCGTCACATCACGTTCGTTCAATTTCATTCATTTGTTCATTTCATATATTTTTATCATCGTTCATTTTATCATTGTTTGTTTAGCTTAATCATTGTATTTCTGTGTTCATTTGTTTCATTCATTACATTTTTGTTGGTCCTTTTATTCTTGTTAATAAATTTTAAGTGTTGTGTTTTCAAAACAATAGTCATTTTAAATTCATACAAAATTCAAACAACCTTTTTTGTATACAATAAAAATTAGTGCCTTTTGACCAAGGATATTTAGGTAAGTAAATTTATTATTATTATTTTGTGTGTGACCAGTCCTGAGCCACCGGAGTTGTTACGGAGGAACGTCGTTAGTGCATAACTCATGCTCTTTATAAAAATTAGCACAACAGCAAGCGACGTCCCGCACCCCGATAACACTTCCTACCTTTCGACAGACTTTTCCGTCGGAAAATGGTTGTGTCAACCGTTTCAAAGCCGCAACTTATTATGACATGCATATTTACATCGGTTTTGTACGAACAAATACCACGAACAGCATTAAATTATGACCTTAAATAATAAAAAACCAACTGACACCATGCAACTCATATGCAACCGACACCGATGCTGCTTATACAGAAATCCGCTAGGTGGCGGGTGCCACGGCGCGAACAGCTGTTTACTTAGTCTATAGTGAAAATAATTTTGCTAGTCAGATATAAATTCACGCATAATAATCTGAGTTATTCCAATGAAGAGAGGATATTCATTATAAAAACATTTTACAGTGGCGTCAGTTTACGCAGTTTGTGACTTATTTTCGGTTAAATTTAACGACCAATTCCGTCTGTATCAACAATTACCAAGTTTGTGAAGAAGTTTGAAAATACAGCAAGTGTAGCGGCAGATGATTCAAAAGGTATTTTAATAGTCCAATTTCAACAAATTTTAATTCAAAAACATTAACCTTACAGGCAAACGGAACAGAAGATGCAACAATGAATTGGAAGAGTTTTGGGTTTGATAAATGCTGAACCAACAACTAGCATACAATGTATTGCTCGTGAGTGCAACATGTCTAAATTCTCTGTACATAAGATTCTGAAGAAGCATGGATCCCATCCCTACAAACATCAATGTCATCAGGAGATACTACTAGTAGATGAAGAAAGCAGGCGTGTATTCTGTGAAATAATGCAGGATCGATCAAACACAGACCGAAACTTTTTACAGTCTATCTGTTTTACTGATGAATGCACCTTCACTCTTAATAACGAGCCCAACACACAAAACACGCGATACTGGACCTAGGAAAATCGACGGATACGCTTGCAAACTAGAACCCAGTTCCCGCAAAAAAATTTGGTATTTTTAACAATAATATTATTGGGCCATTTGAAATTTATGGAAATTTAAATTCGAATTCGTATTTAGAGCTTTTAATCGACCAGGTTGGCCCTGCGTTAGAAGTTGCACGTAAAAATCAGGAGATATGGTATCAGCATGATGGATGTCCGGCCCATTATGGTTTAAATGTGAGGGAATATTTAAATGCTAATTTTCCCAATTGTTGGATTGGTCGCGGTGGCACTATCAACTGACCACCAAGATCTCCTGATTCAACACCATGTGATTTCTTTTTATGGGGTCACCTGAAAAACAAAATTTATAAAAAACGCCATCCAAATATTGAATCTTTGCGGGAAGCAATTTTTGTGAATTGCAGATTAATTGCAGATAGACAGTTGGCTAATGTAAGGCAGGTATTTTATAACAGATTGGGTTATTGTTTACACCAGAATGGAGAACTTTTTGAGTACTAGCTCTAACATTTCCCATTGGGCGTAGATACAGTAAAATAAAAATTTAAACAAAAATAAATCACGAACAGTTTGTAATCTGACACCACTATAAATTATCTTGATAATAAATTAATTATCTTTCTTCCATTAATTACGTGTTATTATTATGATTTATCCCAAACGACAAGCATGCATTAATTATTTTTCATCATTTAAATTTCTTTGGTAGCATTTCGATAATATAGATTCTGGTACAAACGTAAATTAAATCGATACATTTAATACAGTTTTTAATACTCTAAAAAATATTCCTTTGCGATTTTTCTCTGAAATGAATAGGGGAGCTAATAATTACACATATTTATTTACATGTTAAATTCCTATGTTCGCCCCTTATCCCAGACACTCGGTAGAAGTGTGTCCCATCTTTTAATAAAAATTAAACATCAACATAATGTAAAGATACTTTTATTTTTAAATATATATGTATCAACAATAACATCGATAATTAAGTCTTGCATGATATCAAGTGTTCACCTAAAGTCTAATATACATCAAAAATTTAATTAATAAACATTTTGATTCCATTTCATTAAAACGTGAAATATTCATTTCCATATATACTTATAATATATGTATATAACCATAACAAATAATAAAGATTCAAATTCATAAATCTATACAATATATTATTATACTTTATACTTAATAAATCTCGATCAATAATTTGACTAGTATCATACAGAAAAAATAATAATAATAATAATCATGCACGAAAAGGTGTAGAATTATGTTATTTTATCTGTAGGCTTCCGGTGGAAGCGACAACACGCGGCTACGCGCTCACGCGATCCTAGCGGCAACATGCGTATACGCGCGACAGATCCCGACGTGTGTAAATCCAATGAATCTCGTCCACTGCAAGCGTGCGCGGACATGCGGATTCTCGCGTGTAGCCGCTACTCTTGCAGCCGCCCGTTGCCGCTCGTAGCGCGTAGCCGCGTGTTGTCACTTCCAGTGGACGACCGGCCTTAATTAGCAAAATATCTATAATTAATGTTTCAGACGAAAAAACATTTGTTTTCAGACGAAAAAACATTTGTTTTCTGAAGAAAAAACATTTGTTTTCAGACGAAAAAACATCTGTTTTCAGACGAAAAAACATTTGTTTTCAGACGAAAAATATTTTATTGTTAATTAGCAAAATATCTATTCCCACTGACCGAAAAACAAACAAATAACGTTATATCAACATTATAGCAACAATAAACGTTGTTTTAATGTTAATGAAACATTACTTAAATGGATTTGCTCAGCGGGAATGTTTTAGACGAGAAAACATTTGTTTTCAGACGAAAAATGTTTTATTTTTAATTAGCAAAGTATCTATGATTAATTAGTAATTAATGCGGTAAGCGCACACACTAAAAATGGACCACTTACACACTTAGTAGAGTATAAAAAACGTATTTATGTAAATTTAGTGCAACTTAGAAGTATATAGATAGATTTGTTTGTTTTTTGGTTGTTTCATTTTTCGTTTTGTCTAAAGTATAAAAAGTATGTGCAACTATTTCAGATTAAAAGTAAAATTTAAATATACACATTAATTTTATTTTATTGGGGTATCGATATTATTAAAATGAATTCAATAATATGCACATTTCCTCTGGATATACAGGGTGAGTTTTTTTCGATGTTCTCTATGGGGAAACTATAAGAGATAGAAAAACGGTTAAATGGGGAAAGGAGTGTAGTTTTATAGGACGAATAAAATGACACTTTCAAAATATTTGAAAAAGTCAAGGGTAACTAGATATTTTGAATAAAGTAAAATGTGTCAATTTTTTGAAATCAATATATCTCTATTATTATCATAGATAGAAAAAAACTGTGAGGGACAAAGTTGTAGAAAATTTTACACAGATTAATAACAAAAAATAAAAAAAAAATCGCCCATATTTTGGGAAATATGACACAAACTTACCTTTTTTTAAATGGAAACAATAGTTGGCTATGGCCTAATTTGAAATCAATATATCTCTATTATTATCATAGATAGAAAAAAACTGTAAGGGACAAAGTTGTAGAAAATTTTACACAGATTAATAACAAAAAATCAAAAAAAAAATTCGTCCATAATTTGGGAAATATGACACAAACTTACCTTTTTTTAAATGGAAACAATAGTTGGCTATGGCCTAATTATTTTTTTCCCTTTATTTTAAGTTATAGTCGTTTTAATTTTTCCATACACCAAAAAATAGTTAGCCATGAAAAAGACAAAAGTAAAACAATTGCGGTTGTTTATAGCAACGAAATCAATATTTAATTTATTATCTTTCTTTAGATTTGTCGAAAGCAACATAAAGTAAAATAATTCGAAAATTATCAAAATAATAATAGAAGAAAATTTTAAATATTACATAAGATGCTCAAAAAGTCCACCATTATTATTATGGCATAAAGTACATCTTTTTAAAATCGAATTTGTGGCTTTTTTGAATTATACAACAAGTGTTTGCTGTTACATACAGTAACCTACTGCAAATGTAACAATTTGGGTCAAATTATTCAGGCCATCTATAGACGCGTTTCGAAATTTATCTCTCATTAGTATAGCTTTGCCATTCCCTCTAAACAATTTGACACCTTAGACTGGCGGTCACGTTACCGTTCAAACATAAGTATAAATGAAATTGCCAATTCTTGGTTGCAGAATACTTCAAACATTAAAAGTGCGATTAGAGGGAATGGCAAAGCTATACTGAGGAGAGATAAATCTCGAAACGCGTCTATAGATGGCCTGAATAATTTGACCCAAATTGTTACATTTGCAGTAGGTTACTGTATGTAACAGCAAACACTTGTTGTATAATTCAATGTCCGTCGGGGTATTAGCCCGGGAAGTAGTTGTTTCAATGAGTGTTTGATATAGTCTTTGTAAGACTAACTTGTTGTAGATTGCGAAAAGAATCTCGGCACTTTTAATGTTTGAATGCCTGAATATTACGTAGATAAAAAAATCACTGAATATTATTAAAACCGGGAAAGTCAGAGAAAAGTCATGAAATTATATTAAAATTGACCAAAACACTAACAAAAAAGCCATATGACATTATTAAATTTGTCAAAATCAGCAGACAAATTACAAAACACGTCTAAATTTATAAAATTATTATGTTTGAATTTCATAGCAAATTCCTCGCGTGACGTGAAAAGTGAATGTAATTAAATTAGCAAGATCGACTTGGTTTTAAATTAAGACAACCTTATACACTAACCACCTTGATTATTGACGTCACGCGTGTATTAAACAATACAAGGTCGGCTCGGTTTAAATCAAGACAGACTTACTTACACACCTTGGTTGATGTCGTCACGCGTGGAAATCCGTACGTGACGTCATAACCAAGATCACCATGCAAGGTTGTCTCGATTTAAACTTATCACGCGCGAAAATTCTCACATGACGGGAACATCAAAGTCATTACTGTATAAGGTCGACTCGGCTTAAACTGAGACAGTCTTGTATAAGGTTGTCTTCATTAAAACGAGTGTTTTCCACTCCCAGACTAAGCATGAAGTAAAATTTCGAGTTTAGAAAAGCCCCGTGAAAATTTGTCGAGGGTCGCGCAGCGACCCGAGACAAATTTTCTGGGCTTTTCTAAACTCGAAATTTTACTTCATGCGCCACGCGTGTAAAACACTAAAATATTGTGAACTTTATGTATATTTGAACTTTACTCGAAATCAGTGTTTTATACGCGTGGCGCATGAAGTAAAATTTCGAGTTTAGAAAAGCCCCGTGAAAATTTGTCTCGGGTCGCTGCGCGACCCTCGACAAATTTTCACGGGGCTTTTCTAAACTCGAAATTTTACTTCATGCTTAGTCTGGGAGTGGAAAACACTCTTTTAAAGCCTCAAATTAAACTCTTAAAAAAAAACAACGAATGTCGGAAAATGTACAAGTTAGACGTATGTTTGCCTAAGAGAAATTATTTTGTTATTTTCTTTAAATCTTTAGATATTCGTTGTTTTTTTGGTTTTAGAGTTCAATTTGAAGCTTTAAACGAGTGTTTTCCACTCCCAGACTAAGCATGAAGTAAAATTTCGAGTTTAGAAAAGCCCCGTGAAAATTTGTCGAGGGTCGCGCAGCGACCCGAGACAAATTTTCTGGGCTTTTCTAAACTCGAAATTTTACTTCATGCGCCACGCGTATTAAACAGTGATTTAATGAGAAATTTAAAAACACACAAAAGACATTTTTCATGTTAATCCTCACAGTTAATTCGAATTATTTTTGACGATTCAAATCCTTTTGTAAGTAAAATATAAAAACGAATTAAAATTAATATCGACTTTCTGCAAAAAGTTTGTCTCCAAATATTCATTGAAACAACTACTTCTCGAGCTAATACCCCGACAGATATTGTAAGTATTCGAATCCTTTTATGAATATTCGAATCCTTTTATAAATATTCGAATCCGTTTATAAATATTCGAATCCTTTCATAAGGATTCGAATCCTTTTATATGGATTCGAATCACCCACATTTGGATTCGAATACGAATCCTCTTAAAAAAATGTAACGAATCCGGATCACGAATCTAGTTGAACTAAAGTATTCGAATGCCTCTTTTGAATCCTCTAAAAGGATTCGAATCCTAAATGATTCGAATCCTGCCCAGCTCTGACAGAGACATACGCCTTACCAAATCAACTTGCAGCTACGATAGCAGATGTTCTTGTAAACGAACTGATATGTCGGTTTGGTGTCCCATTGGAGATATATTCGGACCAGGGCAGGAATTTTGAAAGTAACCTATTCAACAATGTATGTACTACACTCTTAGGTATCTAGAAAACTAGGTCAACCCCTTTGCATCCACAATCTGACGGCATGGTGAAGAGAATGAATAGAACTATGGGAAATCATGGGAGTGCATCCAAAACCTGACGAAACTGGCGACGGAAACCACCGTAACACTACGCTGGACGCCGGGACACACAGGGGAGGATGGCAACGAGAAAGCCGGTGCTCTGGCAAAGATTGGATCACGCAGCCCCTACATTGGACCAGAACCAATGCTACCGATTCCCAAAAAATCAATAAGACCAAGCGCAAAAGAGTGGACCCTAGAAAGACACACCGAGCGCTGGAAAAACCTGACAGGGCATAGACACAGTAAACTACTGATGGAAAAACCCTGCCAAGAACTAGCAACTAAGGCCCTCAGACTCAGTAGAAACAACCTTAGAATAGTCACAGGACTGATAACTGGACACTGTACCCTAAGGAAGCACCCGCATAACATGAAACTGTTCACAGAAGATCCAATATGCAGAATATGCCTGGAAGAGGACGAAGACGCCTCACATGCACTATTCGAGTGCGAGGCACTTTCCACCTGGAGGGAAGCAAACCTTGTCCAAGGGAATCCAAGCCACTTCCCGAAGGGAAAGATGGTCGAAAGGCTGCTGGGACTAGCCAAGGAAACAGAGCTTTTTGATTAACTACGGTAACGGAAGAAGTACAATAAGCCACACGGCTGCGGTGCTAGGGCAGAAATAACCCTAACTTCCGTTTGAGAAAGTACCTATCTAAAGTAGTGGCTGACCATCAGAAGGACTGGGACCAACATCTACAGCTATTTTTGCTTGCAAATAGATCTGCGGTTCATGAAAGTACAGGTTATAGTGTTTTATTTGGAAGGGAACTCAGACTATCATGTGATTTAAAATTTAGATGCAAACCCGAAGAAGACTTAGCCGGAGGCGATTATGTTTCAAAGCCAAGAAGGAAACTGGAGGATACTCACCAACGAGTAAGAAGGAATATCCAGGATGCGAACGATAGAATGAAGGACCATTACGAATGACATTAAAGCTACCAAAGGAGGATATCAGGCCTGAAACTAAGTATGGTTATATAACCCACGAAGGAAGAAAGGGCTAGCTAGAATTGGGAGGGGCCATACGAAGTTTTAAAACGTTTGAACGATGTGATATATCGCATCAAGAAGTATTCATCTGGAAAACCGATTGTAGTCCATTTCAATCGATTAAGCCCTTACGAAACTAACAATGTGGACGAGCAACAGGTGTGCCAAATGACCAAAGAGTATGTGAACCAGAGCTGGGCAGGATTCGAATCATTCGGGATTCGAATCCTTTTAGAGGATTCAAAAGAGGCATTCGAATACTTTAGTTTAACTGGATTTGTGATCCGGATTCGTAACATTTTTTTTAAAAGGATTCGTATTCTCCTCTATTTGACGCTTTTCTACCTGATAAATAATTTTAAGTATATATAAGATTGCAATGTTAGTTTTAAGTAGTTAGTTTGAGAATGACTCGCTGTTGAGTCGAAACTAGTCACAGTACAAAATAAAAAGTGAATACAAAAAAGTAATCAGTGTTAATTATTTAAAGATTCGTATTCGAATTCAAATGTGGATGATTCGAATCCATATAAAAGGATTCGAATACTTATGAAAGGATTCGAATATTTATAAAAGGATTCGAATACTTACAAAAGGATTTGAATCGTCAAAAATAATCCGAATTAATTGTGAGGATTAACATAAAAAATGTCTTTTGTCCGTTTTAAAATTTATCGTTAAATCAGTGTTTTATACGCGTGGCGCATGAAGTAAAATTTCGAGTTTAGAAAAGCCCAGAAAATTTGTCTCGGGTCGCTGCGCGACCCTCGACAAATTTTCAGGGGGCTTTTCTAAACTCGAAATTTTACTTCCTGCTTAGTCTGGGAGTGAAAAACACTCGTGTAAATAAAAACAATCTTATACAAGACTGTCTCAGTTTAAACCGAGTCGACCTTATACAGTAATGACTTTGATTTTGACGTCATGTGAGGATTTCTGCGCGTGATAAGGCCGGCTCGGTTTAAATCGAGACAACCTTACACAGTAATGATCTTGGTTTTGACGTCACGTACGAATTTTCACGCGTGACGACATCAACCAAGGTGTGTAAGTAAGTTTGTCTTGATTTAAACCGAGCCGACCTTGTTTAATTACCTTGATTGTTGACGTCACGTGAGGACTTCCACGCGTGACATTAGCGATCAAGGTGGTTAGTGTATAAGGTTGTCTTAATTTAAAACCGAGCCGACTTTGTATTGTTTAATTACCTTGATTGTTGACGTCACGTGAGGACTTCCACGCGTGACGTCAGCGATCAAGGTGGTTAGTGTATAAGGTTGTCTTAATTTAAAACCGAGCCGACTTTGTTAGTTTAATTACATTGACATCAGAAAAACTCCCTGTATTTCTCGGGACATAGATATTTCTAATAAAATTAAATAAGATACAATTGATAAACTAATAGAAGAAAGGGCATTAGAAATAGCCAATAAAAAAAAAAATCTGAAGAGCTCGAAAAACTAAAAACCGACAAAACACCATGGCAAGATGTGAATAATACTCGAAAGCAAAAGCGATCATCACCAGATGCTAACCAAAGAAACACACGTCAAAAATTAATAACAGATTTTAAAACAAAACCAATTAATACAACCAACATGTTCCAGTTCTTGGAAACCATTCCAAACACTGAAGACGTTGTAAACGAACCTGTAGAAAATAACATGATAAACTCGAATGTGAATACAAACCCGAAACCTCCGCCTATTTTTGTCACGGGAATAGCGGATATTAACCTCTTAAATAATACTTTAAATGCGGCTGCAAGTAACGGTTACATACTAAAAACCATAAACGATAACCAAACCAAAATAATGCCAAAAACTGTTGACAACCACAGATCAATAATAAAGACACTAAACGAAAAAGATCTGAGATATCATTCCTACCAACTGAAACAGGACAGAAGCTTCCGCGTAGTAATTAAAAACCTACATCATACAACAGAACTTGAGACTATAAAAGCTGAGATAACTGAACATGGACACACAGTTAGAAGTATACATAATGCAATAAGTAGGAAAATTAAGAAACCTCTGCCAATGTTTTTCCTCGATCTAGAGCCAAAAACAAACAACAAAGAAATCTACACAGTAAGATACCTACAAAACAATATTATAACAATAGAACCTGCAAGACAAACACGGCAAATACCACAGTGTGCTAAATGTCAACGGTATGGCCACACCAAGAAGTACTGTCAAAGATTGGAACGATGCGTAAAATGTGGTGGATATCATAACAATAAGACATGTCAAATTATAGAAAAAAAAGATCTTAAATGTGCTCTATGCGATGGTAACCACCCTGCCAGTTACAAAGGTTGCACGGTTTTCAAAGAAATACAACAAAGAACATTTCCGGCTCTAAGACCAAAAATTACAACAGAACGGACAACTAAGGGAATAACATATGTTTCTATAGCTACGAATGAAACACAAACACAAATCTCTACTAGTAACAACGATAAAAATGTGAAATCCCAAGACAGAATGGATAGATTAGAAAAAATAGTAGAAAATCTAGCCGAAGATATTAGATAATTTCTTGAATTAATTTCTCATCTGGCACTTGGTGAAACATATTACACTATGTAAAGTTAATTCAAGGAAAGTCACTTGGTATTGTTTCACAATTAAATCTTTATTCCGACTAGTTTCGGTTTGCTAGACCATTTTCAAAGGATTTTCCTTTGAAAATGGTCTAACAAACCGAAACTAGTCGGAATAAAGATTTAATTGTGAAACAATACCAAGTGCCTTTCCTTTAATTAACTTTACATAGAAGATATTAGAACTATGATGAAACTCATAACAAAATTTCTAGATAAAATAATTTAATGCCTTGCCCAATTAAAATTTCTATATGGAATGCTAACGGACTGACAGAGCATGGACCTGAACTAGCCCAATTCATTAAACATCATGATATCGACATTATGTTAATCTCCGAGACACACTTCACTACTAAAAGTTATTTAAGGATCCATAACTACAATATATATGATACCCAGCACCCAGACGGCAAAGCGCACGGTGGAACTGCAGTCGTTATTAAAAAATCCATCAAGCAATATGAATCTTCAAAATTCTGTACAAATCAAATTCAAGCGACAAACGTTGTTATTGAGGACATACGAGGCCCCATCACAATATCAGCTGTGTATTGTCCACCACGACATGCAAATAAGCAAGACAACTACACTGAATTCTTCACCACTCTAGGAAATCGATTCATAGCTGGTGGAGATTATAACGCCAAACACATAAGTTGGGGGTCCAGGCTCACGAATACCAAAGGGCGAAAACTAGCCAAATCCATAAGAGACAATAACCTTAGCTCATTGTCAACTGGGAAGCCTACTTACTGGCCAAGTGATAGAAATAAAATACCTGACGTGATTGACTTCTGTGTAACGAAAGGTATTCCAACAAATCATTTGCTGGCAGAACAAAACCTAGACCTTTTCTCAGACCATTCTCCAATAATGGTTACCCTAAGCAGCACGGGAATTGAAAAACCTGAACCGGCTAAACTCTCTAACAAAACCACTAACTGGGAACTATTTAGGAAATGTTTGGAAGACAAAATAGAAACCAAAACTGCACTAAAAACCGCAGAGGAAATTGATGAAGCTGTAGAGAACCTAACACGTGCGATACAAGAAGCGGCATGGGAATCCACTCCAGTGACAAAGAATTCTAGGAAAAGGCAAACTATCTCAAAATTGGTACAAGAAGCAATTCTTGAAAAAAGAAAACTACGGAAAACTTGGATGGAAACAAAATTTCCCCAAGATAAAACGAAATTTAACAAAGCCGTACGAGATCTAAAAGACCTAATTGCATCACAAAAAAACATGGAAGTGAAAAAATATCTGGAAGAATTATCACCCTCGGAAGTGACAGACTATTCACTATGGAAAGCCACCAGGAAACTCCAACAACGCCAAGTAAATATTCCACCAATAAGAAAACCGGACGGCAGTTGGGCGAGGGATGATAAGGCCAAAGCGGACAATTTTGCAGAACATCTAGTTCATGTATTCCAACCTCACTCTAGAGAAATCAGCACAGAGGAAGATAATGAAATAATTCAGTCTCTGGAATCTCCACACCAGCTAGCACTTCCCATTAATTCGATAAAGATAAAAGAGCTCAAAAATACAATCAAAAATGATTTGAATCCCAAAAAAGCCCCAGGTTATGAACTAATAACAGGAACAGTCATTAAACAGCTACCAGATAAAGCGCTGACACATCTCACACACATTTACAATGCGGTACTAAGAACGGAATATTTTCCATCGCAGTGGAAAGTAGCGCAGATAAGAATGATTCCAAAACAAGGAAAACCTGCTGAAGAAGTCGCATCCTACCGACCAATAAGCTTGCTACCTATCCTATCGAAGCTGCTGGAGAAATTATTAATGAAACGACTGAAACCGATTACAACCAAGCTAGAACTCATCCCCGAACACCAGTTTGGCTGTCGCAACAAACACGCCACGATAGAACAAGTACACCGTGTAGTGGAAGTTATCAGAAACAGTCTAAAAAACAAAAAGTTTTGTACAGCAGCCTTCCTGGATGTAAGTCAAGCTTTCGACAAAGTCTGGCACCAAGGACTATTTTACAAACTGAAACGAGACCTTCCACACCCATTTTATCAACTACTAAAATCATACCTGAGTGATAGATACTTTATGGTGAAGTACGAAGAAACGACATCAGAACTATACCCAATATCATCCGGGGTACCGCAGGGGAGCGTTTTAGGACCAATTCTTTACCTTATCTACACGGCCGACTTACCGACAACACTAAATACAAACACATCGACATTCGCTGATGACACGGCTATTATGGCAGTAAATCCTTATGCTGAAGAAGCTTCCCAATGTTTACAAGCGGCCCTGGACAATATACAAGAATGGTTGAGAAAATGGAGGATTAAAGCAAACGAGACAAAGTCAGTGCATGTAACTTTCACACTGCGAAAAGGAACCTGTCCACCAGTTCACATAAACCAACAGCAGCTACCACAAGCAGAAGATGTCAAGTATTTGGGTATGCACCTTGACAGAAGGCTTAGCTGGAGAAAGCACATTTTCACGAAGCGGAAACAGCTGGGATTAAAATTCACTAAGCTCTACTGGTTAATTGGTCGCCAATCTGAACTATCGCTTGAAAATAAACTACTAGTGTACAAAGTTATATTAAAACCTATATGGACATACGGAATTCAACTGTGGGGCACTGCGAGTTCCTCAAATGTAGAGATCCTACAAAGATTCCAATCAAAAACATTAAGAATAATGACAAATGCTACCCGGTATGTAAGAAATGAGCAAATACACAGAGATTTACAAATGACCGAGGTTAAAGACGAAGTGAAGTGCGTGACTGCGCGATACATCAAAAGACTAGAAGTGCATCCGAACCTGCTAGCCCTGAATTTACTGGACAACAGTAAAACGACCTATCGCCTGAAGCGACACCACATATTGGAATTGCCGTATAAATAAAACAGACATTGAAATGAAATGAAATTAATTAAATTAAATAATGAAAACACATCATATATTTAAGAACAATTAGTTAAAGTCTTAATGTAGACCTTGACCTCACGCAGTTGAAATGTACTTTAAACCATTATATGAATGCCCATGGGTAGATTGCTAATTATTAAAGGTGTTAAATAAAAAAAAAAAAATGACTTTTCTATGAGTTTCCTGGTTTTAACGATATTCAGTGAATTTTTTATCTACGAAATTTTCAGGCATTCGTCGTTTTTATAATAGAGTTCAATTTGAAGCTTTAAAGTAGTGTTTTCCACTCCCAGACTAAGCATGAAGTAAAATTTCGAGTTTAGAAAAGCCCCGTGAAAATTTGTCTCGGGTCGCGCAGCGACCCTCGACAAATTTTCGGGCTTTTCTAAACTCGAAATTTTACTTCATGCGCCAAGCGTACAAAACACTGATTTGAAGTGAAATTTAGAAACACACAAATACATCTTTAATCAGAGTAACAGGGAATCAGATGTTTAGTCTGTTATCAACGATGTTCAGTGTTAATAATAAATAATTTAGTTTAAATATTTTTGATAAAACAACTGGTAACGATATTTTTATATAAATGGTTGAAAAAAATAATAAAATCAAATTTATCCTCAAAGGATTTGTATTCGTGATTCGAAAAAACAGGATACGAATATTTAGCTCTTACGAATCCTTTATTCGAGTATTCGTGATTCGATTCATATAAGGTGATTCGGATTCGTGATTCGAATCCTTTTTACGAGGATTTGTCCCAGCTCTGATGTGAACTCAGATAGCTCTGCGGCCAAGTCGGCAGGAAGCCGGAAGATCCTTAATGGTGCGACCAGAGAAGAAAGGAGAGATCTGTTCACAATGCCCTCTGACTACGCACTGGCACATTGTGTAGGAAAAGATTTGCTTATGAAGAAAGGGATCGCGGCCGTATTTGGGAGGAAGTTTGGAGGTATAGGTTACCTCAAGAAATAGAATCCTGTGGTTGGAAAGGCACTAGAATTAGAAAGGGATGGACAGAAGATGTTTTATTTGGTTACAAAAGAAACATCCTATGGAAAACCGTTATACCAGTTGATATGGCATGCGTTATGTGATTTGAAGATTCGGTTGAAAGCCCGCGGAGTCAACAAAAATAGGATGCGGCCTGGATAATCTTAATTGGCGAGTGGTTAGAAACAGTGCGGAAACCATATTCGATGGGACTGGAATTGAAGTCGTAGTGTGCTGTTACAATCCCTAGACAACATCCGCTACAAAAAGCGTTCCTTGTTACTTCTACAATAGAGGGACGTGCACCAAAGGAGCCGATTGCAAGTATGTACAATGGCGGCCGACGAAATGTGAACGATGTTTATTAGCTATGTGAATATGACTTTTAATCAGGAGCGTCGCGTTTGTGCGAAAACAAACATTTGATTGACAGATTTATAACAGTCATCCAAAAATATGCCTAGACATCTATCTTTAGACGAGAAGAGCAGGGCCATAGCTAAACTAGAAGAAAACTGGTCTCTTAGCCGAGTGGCTGCTGATTTGAATGTAAGCAAAACCTGCATACATAATTTGAAAAGGCGATTTGAAATAAGGCAAGATTTAAAAAGGCCACCCCGAATTGGAATTGGAAGGGTATCTAATGAAGAACAGGATGTTGCATTGGTGAATCATCTCAGAGAAAATCCATTTGATAGTGTCTTAGATGCTCGAGAAGTAACGGGTTTTGCGGGGTCTACTAGAACTGCTCGGAGACGTATTAAAGCTGCAGGTCTACATAATTATCAAGCAGCCAAGAAAGTTTTTCTCTCAGAAAACAATAAACAACGAAGATTGGAGTGTGCCAACGAATTTGTGTATCGTGGGGATGATTTTTGGAACTCGGTCGTCTTTTCTGACGAAAAAGTATTTCAATCATGTAGTATTGGGAGCCTACGAGTTTATAGACCAATAAACCAAAGGTATGAAGAAGGATTCACCCGTCCAATAACAAATAGTGGTCGTTTTTCTGTTAATTTTTGAGCTTGGGTCAGTGTAAACGGACCCGGAATAATTTGGAAAATAGATGGCCATTTAAATGCTATTAAATACAGGGATATTTTAGAATATGTAATGTTGCCTTCAGTAACACAAACATTTCCGGAAAATTTTATATTTCAACAGGACAATAGTCCTATCCATACAGCAAGAATTGTGACTCAGTGGCTAAATGACCACCACATCCAAGTATTGCCTTGGCCTGCAAAGAGCCCTGATCTCAATCCAATTGAGAAGGTATCCCCAACCTACAAAAAAATATTTACTCAAGAGATTTTAGACCTATGAATGCAGATGAACTTCACGAAATTGTTGAAAATGCATGGGAGGATTTGGCTGACAACTACAATATGAGGAATCTAGTTTCATCCATGAGTACACGTTTGGCAAAAGTTATCACAGCAAATGGTGGTCCTACAAAATATTAATTTCATAATTTCTACTTGTATTAAGAATAAATATGTTTAGCATTGTAATTAGCAATTGAATAATAGTCCTTTAAAACCCAAGTTACACCACTGTTAAGAGTTCTGATAAATCTGTACAAAATTAGACAATTTCTCTATGACAACAAAGTACCGTTCACATTTCGTCGGCCGCCATTGTACCTTCATCGGGAAACTATTCCGGGACGGAATAGTCTAAGGGGAGGGCAGTTTAACGAAAGTAGAAGAAACAAGTGGAAAACACTAGTATGTTCCACCGCCGTGCTTAACAAGTGTGACTCATAGCGCGAGGGAAACAAAAGCGCCTGACAAAATAAACAACGGTGAATCACGAAAACGTTGGGATTCTTCTCGAACATTCGATGAATCATCAGCCCTTTTATTTAGCGCGCGTTAGCAGGAAGGAAGGGGGTTTTGAGTACGAACATTCGCATCGTCAACATCTAGTTATAAATAAATAAATAGTGCGTGCTAATAATTAAATTTGTGACATTATAAGTGAAAACTTATCATTGTCTTGTAATTGGGAAATTTCCTGTTGGGCAATAAATACTTATTATTATAACTTATAATTAAGAATATAAATATTTGTGTTAATTATTAAGTTAATTTTAAATAAATAAATAGACATTGTTTTACTTATTTTCGAGTTTGTGTAAACCCAATTTCGTAACAGTATGTATTGATAAACCTATGCAGCCTAATATACAATTTTTTTTCCAGAAAAAGCGCCCGCTGCTATTAATAAGATTATCTCTGTCAATGATAGTTCAGTCGGCATAAATTTACCGTAACACGAAAAATACATCGAGTTACACCTCTGTATGATTCATCATTCAACAATAAAACCGAGAATCGTTGAAGAAAAGAATTAATTCGCTAAAATACCCAATACGATTAATTTGTGTTTTAAAATTTTGTAACTCAACAGTTGTTCGTAAATCAGAAACACTTTATCCTTTATAATCAAAAAGGTTGAATAGACTAGTCTCGGTCTGAGTTTATAACATACAAAGTTTTTTGGTAACTTTTATGGTAACGATAATTTTAAATTATAAAATCACAGTGGGCGGTTAAATATACAGTAGAACCTCGCTATACCGGGCCTCGAGATACTGTGATTCGGATATATATCGGGGTCATTTTTCAGGTTTCTTTTTTTCTTTAAAGATGTTATTTTTAACAATTGACTGCGTACCGCCCTGATTAGGTAAAACGTTCCGGCGTCATTATTGTATTATATAGTATGTCTTGTTATGTAGGTGGCTACTGCACATACCTGCATTAAGCCTATTATGTTAAGGGGATTAGTAAATACATATATATATATATATATATATATATATATATATATATATATATATATATATATATATATATATATATATATATATATATATATATATATATATATACCCGAAGAAACAGTGATACATATATATACAGGGTGTCCCATTAGTGCGGTCTCGGAAGATATCTCAGCACTCGTTAAAGATAGAAAAAAAATGTTTTCACCAAATTTGCTTGATTTTAAGAGCTGCATAACCTAACATTATTTTCAAATATACAGGGTGTCCCATTATTCCATACTTAATACCAACTTTGTTATTTTAAATAGAACACCCTATATATTATTTTTTTATTTGATCCGCCTTTAAATAACCTACACAAAGATATATCATTATTGGCACTTTAGGTTATTTGTTACTTCAGAAAAAAATATTTTTTGAAAATTTTGGCAGTTTTAGTACTTTACTTAAAAATTCACTGTGTCCTTATTTTTTAAGATATCAGTCTGTAATTTTACACACATATGCAGTAAAGAATGCTCTATCCATTGACTATAACACATTATAATATTACTTATAAAACCTAATAAAAAACTACCTTCTAATATTTAATATTTAAAATGTACATAACTTCATTTTCTTAAATGGGACACCCTATATTTCTTTACTTTATCAGATCCAAAATGAAAAATGCTTTATTTTTTGTATACCCTATATTTGACAGAAAAATGTTAATATCTCCAAAACTAATGAAAATAGATAAAGGGTATGATATACAAGAAATAAAGCATTTTTTATTGCGGATTTGATAAAATAAAAAAATATAGGATGTCCCATTTAAAAAAATGAAGTAATGTACATTTTAAATATTAAATATTCGAGGGTAGTTTTTTACTAGGTTTTATAAGTAATATTAAAATGTGTTATAGTCAATGGATAGAGCATTTTTTACTGCATATGTGTGTAAAATTTCAGACTGGTATCTTAAAAACTACGAGCACAGTGAATTTTTAAGTAAAGTACTAAAACTGCCAAAATTTTCAAAAAATATTTTTTTTTTTAAGTAACGAATTACCCAAAGTGCCGATAATGATATATCTTTGTGTAGGTTATTTAAAGGCGGATCAAATAAAAAAATAATATATAGGGTGTTCCATTTAAAATAACAAAGTTGGTATTAAGTATGGAATAATGGGACACCCTGTATATTTGAAAATAATTTTAGGTTATGCTGCTCTTAAAATCAAGCAAATTTTGTGAAAACATTTTTTTTCTATCTTTAACGAGAGCTGAGATATCTTCCGAGACCGCACTAATGGGACACCCTGTATATATATATATATATATATATATATATGTATATATATATATATATATATATATATATATATATATATATATGTATATATGTTAAAACGTAGATTTTCGCGGGCGTAACATGTATCAATGGAATTTTGATAGTTATTCCTGACGATGATGACTGCGACGTCATCGAAACGTCGAATTAAAAATAAAATGGACCATAGCCAAGAAAATACGCGGGACCAAACCCGAAGAAACAGTGATACATATGTATATATATATATATATATATATATGCGTATGTGTGTATGCGACTATTATACAAATTACATATATTCGGATATACCGTGTTTTCCTTATATCGTGCTAGGTATAGTCAAAAGCCATCCCGGTATAACGAGGTTCTACTGTATACGCTCAACATGTTTGGATTTCTTTTACACTTTATGTTGGTATCCAGTGAACGCTACTCTGCTAATCCTATTTTATACGCTTGCAAAAATAACGAACCTGTTTGCTGTTGGCAGTGCATTCATCAGAAAATGTACAAACTGTTCCCATTAGAGATGGGCTAAACGGCTCTTTTCAGTGAGCTGGTTCACAAGATCTGACTCACTTCAAAGAGCTGGTTCAGTGAACCGGCTGAAAAGAGTTACATGACTATTTTCATCTGCCGAGTTCTGACTCTTAGAAATCTATCTGATTCTCCAATTTATTAAATTGAACAACACAGTGATTAATTATTTTGGTTATACAATAATTGCAATGATTTAATCATAATTTATACAGGGTGTCCCCGAATGGTCTGTACAACGCTCTACCACATATTCTCTGAAACAAAATAAGACGATTTAACTAAACTTATCTCTATCCAAAAGTGGTTCCTAAGCCATCTACGAGGCCTCAAAGATATTATTTTTTTTCACTATTTTTCAAATATTTTTATTTTGGAATTAGGTAAGAAAACCTAATTTGGCACGTTTAATTACATTGATACCATGCACTTTTTGCGATATGTTTCTTTATCCTACGTTTAAAGCAAGTGGTCAAACTAGGACCATCGACTTCTTAAGATACCTAAATCTTTTTATTCAACAGGTCAAATCATAAGGAATACTTTTTTTCTGCAAGATCATTCAATTTTACGTATTTTTTGTCTCTTATAAAATTTTGCTATTTTCCCCACAAAAAAAATATTTTTATTTGTCAAAACAACAAAGAAATAAAATTCTAAAAAAAAACTGATTCTTTATTTACAAAAATAGAAATTGAGACACCTGTGAAATTCAGTTATCGGTGATTTTGTGACAACATCAGTCATGTACTCAATTAATGAATTAACTGATATTGTTTTAGTTTTTGAGTTTTGTGAAGGTAATGGCCGCAAATGTGTAAGAGTGTACAGTGAAAGATTTCCAAGTCGCCGAATACCAAACCATCAAACATTTGCTTCCGTAGAAAGGCGACTTCGAGAAACTGGCCGCTTAGAATACTCTGCGAGGGATTGTGGTAGAAGACGCACTGTACGAACTGTGGATGTTGAAGAAGAGATTTTAGAACGGATAGATGAAGATCCATCTAAAAGTACCCGGCGTTTAGGTGCTGAGCTAGGCCTATCTAAAAATGTTGTGCATAAGGTGTTTAAAGAGCAACTGCTATACCCCTATCACATTCAAAAAGTTCAAGAGCTAATGCCTCAGGATCACGATAAGCGACTTCAGTTTTGCCAATTTATTGTTAATAACCAAATTGATAATTTGAATTTCGCCAAGACAATTTTGTTTACAGACGAAGCGTGTTTTACCCGAAGAGGTATAACAAATCTTAAAAATGAGCATGTTTATTCCGAAGATAATAGCAACTAAAACCATGCATCCAACGGCAATTTAAAATAAATGTTTGGGCCGGTATAGTAAATGATATTATTGTAGGACTAGTAATTTTACCACAAAATTTAAACGGAGAACAGTACTTACAACATCTTCAGGAATTGCCAGTCTTACTGGAGGATGTGCCGCTTTTACTTAGGCGTGATATGTGGTTTATGCATGATGGGGCTCCACCTCATTTCACTTTACCAGTGCGTACTTTTTTAAACCAAAAGTATCCAGGTAAATGGATTGGGAGAAGCAATGACGCACCAGTGCCTTGGCCTCCACGTTCCCCGGATATCACCCCAATGGACTTTTTTTGTGGGGAACTATTAAATCTATTGTTTATGGTAAGCCCATAAATACGCACGACGAATTATGGGCGCGAATACAGAATGCGTTTCAAACAGTTAAAAACAATGTTGGTGTTTTACGTGTCCATTTTAATTTTTTGCGACGTGTAAATTGTTCTATTGCTGAAAATGGCAATCAGTTTGAACATTTGTTGTGCAACTAATAAATTTGTGTTTTTGTTAGGTACCTATCTTTATTTCTACTTTGTTAATTGTTTTTAGAAGCAAAATATTGTTCATAATTTTATTACTTTTTTTGACAAATAAAAATATTTTTTTGTGGGGAAAATAGCAAAATTTTATAAGAGACAAAAAATACGTAAACTTGAATGATCTTGTAGAAAAAAAGTATTCCTTATGATTTGACCTGTTGAATAAAAATATTTAGGTATCTTAAGAAGTCGATGGTCCTAGTTTGACCACTTACTTTAAACGTAGGATAAAGAAACATGTCGCAAAAAGTGCATGGTATCAATGTAATTAAATATGCCAAATTAGGTTTTCTTACCTAAGTCCAAAATAAAAATATTTGAAAAATAATGAAAAAAATAATATCTTTGAGGCCTCGTAGATGGCTTAGGAAACACTTTTGGATAGAGATAAGTTTAGTTAAATCGTCTTATTTTGTTTCAGAGAATATATGGTAGAGCGTTGTACAGACCATTCGGGGACACCCTGTATAAAAACGTGAAAGTAAATATTTAATCAAACTTACAGTAAACACGTATTCATTTCGTGCGATTACATTTCAAGTGTGTTTAAATATATTGAATACGTGTGCGCACCTATGAAAACACTCGGAGTTGGATCCCGATGAGTGAGCTAGCTCAGTCGGATTCAAGCGCTCCTTAAAACGAGCCGGTTCAGTTGGATTCGAGAGCCGTCTTGAATCATCGCATCCAACTTCGAACCGCGGAGTTCGATCCCGACAAGTGAGCTAGCTCAGTCCGATTCAAGAGCCGCCATGATTCGTTTAGAGTCGATTCGCTAAACAATGGGTTTATTTAATTAACTCCATTTGCACGCGTCGTAATTTGAATCGATGATGCTGCAATAATACGATAGAAATATAACGATGGGTATTTTCTTACTACAATAACAAACACTTATTAAATGTACAATTTTGGTTACAAAAAGGTCACGAAAGAAAAATTACACTCGTAACGTTTACTAGGTAGTAAACAACGGTGTTTGCTTATAATATTCTATATTGTAGTATGTGTGAACTAAGAATCTTTATCTAAATAAACTAATAACGCAGGTTTAGAAACTGCCGTGAAAAATATTCAGTTTTTAGAAATTAATTGAGTAGTGTACGAGTACAAACAGTGCATGTTCAGCAAGGCTGAGAGAAGCAGGCCTGTCAATCCACGAGCCGCCTGAAAATCAAAATCTGTTAATATATTGCGAATCTACATTCACTCTAGAAGAGCAACTGCATCAAAATGAGTCATGGCTCACCAGCTCACTTCACTGAGCTGACTCTTTGAGTCGACTCGCTCAGAAGTTACCCATCTCTAGTTCCCTTCAGACTCCCAACAATTTTATCTGATGAATGCGCCCAGTGTTTCAGATTAAATAAATGCTGCTAATTTTTAGCATAATTAAGCACAATAAAAAAATAATGACCTACAGATACCGTGCGATTATTTAAATTATGATTCTGTATTGTGGAGGCTTCTACTTCGTTATACATGTTAATTACACAATGAAACACTTTTAACTTTGTTTGTATAACACGTTTTATTTAATGTGACTGCAGTTTCGACAAATTTAGCTTGTCATTATCAAACACTCCATGTTTGATAATGACAAGCTAAATTTGTCGAAATTATTTCATCTGCCTGATGAAGCCACTGTGTGGTGAAACATGTTGCAGTGTTCAACAATAAAAGTGAAACCCTCCCAACTGTGTTGTTTTATTTCAAAAAATAAAGTTAAAAGTGTTTCATTGTGTAAATTATGATTTATAGTGGGTGCCATTTTTTTTGTGCGGTTTCCCAGAATGCTAATTGAATGATGGAAAAAATTTAAGGTTATGGTAAACTATGTGTTAACAGTCAGTAGAACCAATCTAATTTCAAATTAAAAGCCTCATGTTTTAAATGTCGCACGGTATAATACGAACTGTTATATTTGGCGATCGTTCTTTTTTCGAAAACATTAGAGGAATGTATTTAATACTAAAGAGACATACTAATAATGTTAAAACACTACAATTTATATAACTTTAAGTACAAAACCGTGGACGATATCTAAATTTAATTTTTGCAGATTTTTTTTAGTAATATTAGAGAGAGAGAATGATATTTTCTTTATATTTGGTATATACAGGGTGTTTTGAAGTTATTTATACACAAAAGAATTCATTCGACTGGATCAGTTGGCCTGTTCAGCAGAGACAACAGTTGGGAGTTTACTTCATACGGAATAGACCAATCATTAGGTACCATCATACATCACAAACAAATCCAAAAAATGTTGAATGTTAAACATTTTGCTGAACAGGCCCAGTCTATTGACAATGGAGAGCGACATTTACAAATGTTTTTTTTAAACGGTATAAAATCAATGTTTCCTTGTTGTGTGACAGGACAAAAATAACAATAAATAGTTTTGAAATATGTAAAGATTTCTTGTTTCGTTTTCAAAACAGAAAGTTCCGACATCCCACCCTATACTTTCACGCAGAGTTGTTAAAAAAAACGGTTTTTTCATTTAAATTAAAACAAACAGTTTTTTTTTACAAAACATGTTATTTCATGTTCAACATTGAACATGTTTGGATTTGTTTGTGATGTATGTTGGTACCTAATTAACGGTTCTTCAGTCGGTCAATTTTATACGATTGCAAAAATCACATAAACAATCCGGTCATCAGAGAATTCCCTAACAGTTGGCAGTAAACTCCCAACTATTGGGCCCGTTCAGCAAAAAGTTTAACATTTAACATATTTGGATTTGTTTGTGATGGTAACGGACTATTCCGTACGATTGCACAAATTCCAAACACGTTCACGATTAACGATCCGGTCATCAGAGAATTCCCCAACAGTTGGCAGTAAACTCCCAACTGTTGCCTCCGCTTAACGGGCCCATTAACCACAATTCAATGATCGCAAATTTCGTGTTTTGCCTGTAGTTTTAACTTCGTATAAATATTTAGGAAGGACAAACCTTAAAAACACCCTGCCCTTATTAATTACACTTTCGAAAAGAAATAAAGCGCAAAATATTCCGCAGTCTTAAATATAGAGATTTCTTTGTTTGAACATTTTTCGTTTTCTTTCGTATAAATTCGAGTTATGTTCTAATTAATTACTGACAGATTCGAAAAACAACACAAAAATATATCAATCACATTTGTTTTTTTTTTCTTTTCATTTTTCACAAACCCTCAACAAGACATTAGAAACGAGTAAATTTTGTATCCACATTTGTGTTAAACTCACTAACAATATTGACTTTAGTCACGACAATATGTTTTTATTTCTCAAGCAATGTTCTTTTAATTTTTTGTTTTACAATCCCAACCCTTCTGTATTTTTTTCAAGCTTGGAATGTATTTATTACGTAAACAAAAAGTAACGGGATATTAATTAATTCCGGGTGGAATCATGGGTTTTTTGAACCGATAGCTATGGCCGTTTTTTTTTTAATTATAATTTGGATTCGTGCTTTCGTTACTCTTCCTCGTCGTTTTTGGCGTAGAAATAGTTTATTGCTCTGCATAGGTCGTAATCGGCGGCGAGGATCACTTGGACTAGTTTTTCTCGTGATGCGGTGTCTCCCACTATGTCCCGTAGCTGGGTTATGCATTGATCCAGGCGTGCTGTGTCTTGGCTCGGCAAGTCTTCGATTGAACTGCAGTTGGACTGTGCTTGCTGTGTTAATTAACAAAACGTTAATCATACAATCCTCAAACAGAGCGAGGTAGGATTCGAATCCGTTTAGAGCAGGGGTTCTCAACTTTTTTCAGGTAATCCCCCCGTCATAGAATTAATCATACAATACAATCCTCAAACAGAGCGAGGTAGGATTCGAATCCTTTTAGAGCAGGGGTTCTCAACTTTTTTCAGGTAACCCCCCCGTCATAGAATTAATCATACAATACAATCCTCAAACAGAGCGAGGTAGAATTCGAATCCTTTTAGAGCAGGGGTTCTCAACCTTTTTTAGGTTATAGGATTAAGGATTGTTTTACGGGAGAGCAGCGTTAGCCGCACCCACTTAGGTCCCAGGGGGAACTACAGTAGTCCCCCCTGATGGTTAGACCCACCCCCACGCCCCCCCTTTCTGAGTTTATTTGGGTTTATTGATTAGATTGAAACACCATTATATTTATTTCGCTCCCCCGACATCTTTCCACACCCCCCTAATGTGGCGTGCCCCCCGGTTGAGAAACCCTCGAATTTTGAATCGTCAATCACTTGAGTAGTAATAAAAACCAATAGCCGTAGCTATTGGGGGAGATATTTTCAAAATGTCAAATTTTGCTGTGTAAAAGCGAGCCTGAAAGAGCTCAAACAACAATTTTACCACTAACCCCCCCTCCCCGAAGTTTTATAACCTCCACCGATTTTTTTTTTCTGGCTCAGCCTTGGTGAAAACCGTAACAAAGTAAACTAACCTGTCCTCCAAGGTTTATCTCACTTGAACCTTTCAAAATGTCAATTTTGCTATGTAAAAGCGGCCCTGAAGGAGCTCAAACAGTATTTTTACCATTAACCCCCCTTTGAAATTTTTATAACCCCCTCTAAATTATTTTTCAGGCTACAGCCTTGGTGAAAACCGTAACAAAGTAAACTAACCTGTCCTCCGAGGTTTATCTCGCTTAAACCTTTGGGAATGTCTGACAAGCTGGTGTCGGGACTTGATGGGGTCGCCAACAGATGATCCATAGTGGTGGATTTGTGGGGCGGCGGTTGCGTCCAAACGCAATCGTAAATTTCCGCTTGCAAAGCAATCGGAAGCTCGAAGAATAACTCGCTTTCGGTTAGCTCTTGATTTTGTGAAATGAACGTCAGGCACGCATTCTAAAATTGTAATAAAATATAAAATCGCTGTGTATTGTCTATCCAAATTACGCAAGGTGTTTCAAAAATAATACGTATTACAATGTATTATACAGAGTGCAGCAGCATCACTTTATTTTTTGGGAACAGCAGGAGGAGGAGGCGAGGAGGAGGGAGGCGTTTGACAGAGGAGCAGGAGTACAGAGGTCGCCGTAACGACAAGGGGAGTCGGGAGAGGGAGGGGATAAGAGGAAGGTGGCAGACACCTCATTTGAGAAGGAAGGAGAGCAAGTAGGGGAAAAAAAGAGTGGTGAAGGAGAGAAAAAAGGATGCAACGGGAATTGTAGGGAGATAATGGAGCTGACTGCAGAAGCGATGAGGAAGGAGAGGGAGGTGTGGAAGGAGGAGATGAGGAAAGCAAGGGAGATGTGGAGAGGGGAGATGAGGGAAATGGAAGAACTGTGGGGAAAGGAAAGAGAGCAGTTAAGACAAAGGATAGTAGATCTGGAGAAGAGGGAGAGGGAGAGACAGGAGAGGAGGAACAACAAAATGATAATAGTTGTATTTAACTAATATATCCATTTGAAAGACGGAAGAGGGAGAGACAGGAGAGGAGGAACAACATAGTGATAATAGTTGTATTTAACTAATATATCCGGGAGCACAAGAATCAACAGTAATTAACTACGCGATAATCAAGGGAATAGCAAGAGAGGAAGTGATGAAGATGGAAGTGGAGTAGGTGCTGGGATCGGATCACCTGCCGCTGAGAGTGGAACTAAGGATAGGAAGGAATGAAAAAGGGAAACAGGAGCAAGGAAATGAGAAGCTAGAGAGTGGGAGAGAGGCCATTAAGGCCATGAGGAGGAAATTAGAGAAGGTACAATGGGAGGAGATAAGTTCAATGGAGGAGATGGAGAAGACCATAATAGGATGCGGAAGAAAGGTGAAGGGAACAAGGAGGAAGGGGCAAGAGTGGTTTGATGAAGAATGTAAACGAGCGAAGAGGGATGTGAGGAAAGTAATGAGAGAATATATAAAGAACGGAGGAGAGGGAAATAGGATGATGGAAGCGAGAAGGGTATACGAGAAGATGTGCGAAAGGAAGAAGCTGGAAGTGGCAGAGAGAGCAGTGGAGGAAATGAAGGACTGTAGGAACGAGAGAGAAATGTGGAATGTATTGAGGAGAGGGAAAGAGATGAGGTGGATAGGGGTGTCGTTAGAAGACTGGGCCAGAAAGTGTAAGGAGGAGTGCGGTGAACAAGGGACAGTAAGAGAAGTAGGGCGAGGGATTGGAGGAGAGGAATTTACGGAAGAGGAAACAGAAAGAGCGTTCAAGGAGGTGAAGGGAGGAAAGGCGGCCGGAAGAGATGGATTGAAGGCAGAAATGTAGAGAGAGATAGGAGAAGGGGGGAAGAAGAAATTCCGAGAGCTAGTAAATGGAATATGGAGGGGATGGGAGAGCATGCCAGAGGCATGGAGAGTAGGCAGGATATGCCCGATATATAAAGGGAAAGATGAGAGGAAAGCAGAGAACTATAGAGGGGTGACGATTATGAGCACGGGATACAAAATACTGATGATTATGGTGAAGAACAGACTAGAAGTAGAGGTAGAAGAGAAGAGGATGCTACCAGAGTCGCAAGGGGGATTTAGGAGGGGGAGGGGAACGAGGGACCAGGAAAAGGGTGTGTGTATGCGGTGTTTGTAGATCTGAAAGCGGCGTATGATTCAGTACCGAGGGAAGATATGGTAGAATGTCTGAGGCGAAAGGGAGTGAGTGACGGAGTAGTTGAGTGTGTATAGGGAAACATGGGTGGAAGCGAAGGTGGGGGAAGAAGTATCGGAAAGGTTTAGGACATGGCAGGGCTAGAGACAGGGGTGCCCCATGAGTCCGGTCCTGTTTAATATATACATAAGTGAACTAGAAGAGGTGTTGAGAAAGGGGCAGGACGGGGGAGTGGTGATTGGAAAGGAGAAAGTATGGTTACTGGCGTATGCAGACGATATAGTGTTGATGGCGAGAGATTGGGAGGGAGTGAAAAGGGTGGAAAGATATATGGATAAGAGAGGAATGTGTGTGAATGTGGGGAAGACGAAATGGATGAGGTTTAGGAATAAAGGGAGAGAGGGGAGAGTGGGAGAATTAGAATGGAAGGGAGAGGTGATTGAGAGAGTGAAAAGTTTCAGATACTTGGAATTTATTTTTAAAGGGACGGGTGGGTATGAAGAGATATAAGGTGGGTACAAGGAAAAGCGAGGAGAGCATGGGGAATGGCATGGAGAAAATGGGGGAGATGGATGGAGAATAGTATTAAGGTGACATGCAAGGTGTGGGACGCGTGTGTAAGACCGATACTAATGTACGGGGTAGAAGCATGGGGAACGAGAGCGTATGAGGTGATTGAAAGAGAACAGTTATGGTTCCTGAGACGGATGCTGGGACTAGAGAAGTCGACACCGGGATATATACTGCTGCAGGAAACGAATAGAGAGAGATTGGAATGTGAGGCGGTGGAGAGAGTGGTGAAGTATGAAATGAAATTATGCGGAGTAGAAGAGGAAAGATTGGTGAGAATAGTATGGGAGGCGTGCATGAAAGTAGAAGGGGGGAGGTGGAGGGAAGAGAGAAGGAGAATGTATGAAAGGGGAGGACTGGCAGAGAGGAAGGTACAGGAATGGTTGGGTAGGGGGGTGAAGGTGGCGGCGTGGATGAGAGAGAAGATGAAGGAGGTGGAAGCGTAGGAGAGACAGGGACGGATAGATAAAAGTGAATATAATGATATGTTTGGGAGATGGCAAGTATATGGGAGGGTGCCGAGATACATGACTGAGGATGGGTGGAACAGGGATGAAAGGGTGATAAGGTGTGGGTCTGGGGAGAGGGGAAGGAAGAGATGGATGGGGGAAGAATATATGAGATGTAGGTTGTGTGAATGGGGGAAGGATACGTGGAGGCACTTGGCGGAGGAGTGTGGGGGTGTGAGTGAGGAATGGGTGGGAGTGAAAGGGAATAGAAGGGTGACGGAATGGATGAGGGAGGACGGAGCTAGGGTAAAGACGCTGGAGAAAGTGGGACGGGAGAAAGAGGGCAAGATGTGAAGGGAAGAAAAATAATAGAATGCAGAATGCTTAAAATAATGAAGAAATATTTTGCCATAAGACGTTGCTTCGCTAAGGGTTAGAATTAGGAAAACAGATTGCTAATATGCAGGGGTAAGGACGCTGGAGAAGTTGGGGAGGGAAAGGAAAGGAGGGAGGAGAGGGGTAATAATATAGTATTGAGATTGTAAGAATATAGTGTTGACATTGTAAATAGCTTTAGGATATGCCAATATGGGTCTTTTATTTAAAAAAAAAAAATTATCCGTTTTTTTTTTATTTTTTGGCATTTGCCTGGCCTTAGTTACGAGACTATTAGCCATCATCAATTTTATATTGTATACATTTGTTTATTAACGTATTGCTAAGTATAACATATAACTATATATATTTGGACGTCACAACACATTCACACAACACCCATGGAACCGGAGATGAGTATTTTTCATTAGAAAAATTACTCGCCCTCGCTGGGAATTGAACCCAGATCACCGCCGTGAACGATTGGCGAAACCAGCGGCTCAACCGCTCGGCCACGGCGGGCCCTTTTATCCGTTTAAAAGACGGAAGACGGAGAGACAGGAGAGGAGGAACGACATAGTGATCATAGTTGTACAGAGAGTTTTATGTAACACCGAACATTTTCATAACGAGAATTTTTCTTTGAAGTATCCATATGCATACGTTGCACATGTTCCGATGCTCGGTTATTAAAAGAATCTAATTTGAAGCTTTAAGCGAGTGTTTTCCACTCCCAAGCTAAGCATGAAGTAAAATTTCGAGTTTAGAAAAGCCTGAAAATTTGGTTTGGTCGCGTAGCGCGAAGCGCGGAGCGGCCAAACCAAATTTTCAGGCTTTTCTAAACTCGAAATTTTACTTCATGCGCCACCGGTACAAATCACTGATTCGATGTAAACTCTAGCGGTGTGATTTAAACTTCGTAATATGTCAGTGTTTTGTACGGGTGGCGCATGAAGTAAAATTTCGAGTTTAGAAAAGCCTGAAAATTTGGTTTAGCCGCTCCGCGCTTCGCGCTACGCGACCAAACCAAATTTTCAGGCTTTTCTAAACTCGAAATTTTACTTTATGCTTAGCCTGGGAGTGGAAAACACTTGTTTAAAGCTTCAAATTGAATTCTCTTAGTAAACCGAGCGTCGGAAAATGTAGAACGTATGCATATGTATACTTAAAGAAATATTCTCGTTATGAAAATGTTCGGTGTTACATAAAACTCTCTGTATGTAACTAATATATCCGTTTGAAATGCGTATGTTCTTTTTGAAACACCCTGTATTGTTACTCACCCTTAAAATCCTAGCATTGAATTGATCAGCCATACTAAGATAATAAAGCACAGATTCGGTATCAATACTCGACTGCAAACCATACTCGCAAGTCTGCTTCAACGAATCCACCTCGTATCTATCACTCAAAAGCAATAATTCCGACATCTGTTCAGTGGTCAAAGCGGACTGCCGCATCCTCCCACTGTACAAATATTCCAGAAATATTCTAAACAGAAACGGATTCGTGTCGTGGATCACAATTTTTCTAAAAATTAAAATAAATTCACAAAACAATCTTAAATAGAAATGATTTATTATTCGTTACTTGTCGATGGCTTCTCGCATGCCGGATAAAAGTGCCCTTCTAAACCAATCGCACCTAGCCGCGACTATAACTCTGTGGGCTCTGATGATGGTGCGTTCGTCTTCGACGGGAGATAAGGCTTCTTCGGCGTGTTCGCGCATCGTTTGCTCCGCCATTGAATTGTTGGAAACCACCTCGAATTCCATGTCGGTGGCTATGCCGCTTTTGAGGAGTTGCAGGGATAGTTTCGATAGGTTGCTTTTTATCGATGTCGGCGGTATGCAGAGAGATTCTACTAGGCTTAACTGTAAAACGATTAATTTTCATCACGACAATTATATTTACAAATAAAAAATATGTTGTTAACCCCAGGGAGTTCAATAACTGCATTATCTTGCTAACCCCTTTTCGAGTTATTCTCAGCGCCATCTCGAACCCCAGAAACACACTACCAGCGAAAATTAGTGCAGCACTGACACCAATCCGAGGGGTGAGTCTCTATTAAATTTTATTATGGGGGAAGAGCTAGCCATACTTAATACTGGCAACGAACCTACCTTTATTACGAAAAATCATGCAGAGGTATTAGATATTACTTTCTGCTCAAACTACTTGAGCACAAAAATTTCCGACTGGAAGGTGTCAGAAGACCCCTCCTGCTCTGACCATCGGAACATTCAATTTAACATTGAAGCAGGCACTAGACCAATAGTGGAATATCGTAATGCTAAAAGCACTAAGTGGGGCGGTTATACGCGTACACTTGGAGAGCTTCTAGGATCAACGGCACCCACTATTAAAAGTCATGAGGGCATTGAGACGGCGGCGGAGCATATCTGTCGATCAATCGTCTCAGCGTACCATGAAAATTGTCCACTACAAAGGAAAAAGGACAGTAGAAATGTCCCCTGGTGGAACAATACATTAGAAAAAATGCGAAAAGAAGCCCGGAAACTATTCAACCGGGCTAAGGAGGCGGGCAAATGGGAACCGTACAGTACGGCTCTAACGGAGTACAATAAACAAATTCGCAGGGCCAAGAGGGAATCTTGGAGGAAGTTCTGCGAGGGTATTCATGATACTCCCCGTAGTGCAAGAATCCACAAGATTCTACCCAGAGAGCCGGCGCAAGCACTTGGGTCGATAAAACGACCTGATGGCTCATATACGGCCTCTGGTAAAGAGACGTTAGAGATCCTGGCCCAAAATCACTTCCCAGATTGTTCCCTTCTAAGTAACGAAACACCGGATACAATGCTTCCACGGGATCGAACTAAGAGACCGGGGAAGCAGGACTGGAAGGTGGTAAACAAAATCGTTACCTACAGATCAGTAAGTTGGGCGGTCAAATCCTTTCAACCATACAAAGCACCAGGAATAGATGGGGTCTTCCCTGTCTTACTCCAAAAAGGCTTGGAGAAAGTAATCCTCCACCTTATAAGACTGTTCAGGGCGAGCCTAGCGTGGAATTACATTCCAACTAGCTGGTCGGAAGTAAAGGTAGTCTATCTACCTAAGGTGTGAAAAACAGATCCCCTACCAAAATCCTTCCGACCTATAAGCCTGATGTCATTTATCCTAAAGACCCTGGAAAAGGTGCTGGATGGCTACATCAGGAGGGAAATACTGAGTATTAACCCTCTTAGTGTACACCAGTATGAGTACCAAAAGGGGAAGTCAACGGACTTGGCGCTGAATAACCTAGCCGGGAAAGTTGCGCAAACCCTGGACTACAAGGGAATTGCGGTAACAGCTTTCCTGGACATAGAAGGGGCCTTCAACGCTGCTCTGACGGGATCACTCTGCAAATCCGCGAGGGACAGAGGGGTTCCACCGGCTATTACAGGCTGGATCAGAGCAATGCTCGACACCAGAACCGTGACAACGTCACTATGTGGCGACACGGTCAAGCTGAGGACTGCCAGGGGATGCCCGCAGGGAGGGGTTCTTTCCCCCCTGCTGTGGTCTTTACTGGTAGACGATCTGCTTGCAATAATAGATACGCTCGACGTCGAAGTGCAAGCGTATGCTGATGACATAGTCATTCTTGCAAGGGGCACGGATGAAAACCAAATCTGTGAAGCCATGCAGGAGGCACTGGATGCGACTCAGAACTGGTGTATAGGGGAACGGTTAAACGTAAACCCTAGCAAAACATTAGTTGTCCCGTTCACGAGAAAGAGGATCCTGAAAGTGAGACCTCTTACTCTACGGGGAGAAACCATACCATTTGTGGAGGAGGCGAAGTATCTAGGAATCACCCTGGATAAATCGCTGAACTGGAACTCCCACTTGGACAAGACAATCCGCAAAGTAAGGTACGCCCTGTGGACGTGCCATAGAATTTGCGGGAAGTCATGGGGATTAAACCCCAAGCAAATGTACTGGCTATCTGGTTCGGTCATAAAACCAATAATAACCTATGGCAGTATCGCCTGGTGGCCGACTACAACTCGAAAAACGGCCATATCAAGGCTCTCCTCACTGCAGAGAATGGCGACAGTGGCGGTAACTGGAGCCATACGCACTACCCCATCAGCGGCTCTAGAAATGCCACTGAACCTCACCCCCTGCATATCCTAATACAGGGCGAGGCCAGATTAGCAACGTATCGATATCACCACGCGGCCCTATTGGATCCGAAGGTGATAGTCTTCACACCAAATGGGCTGTCAACTGCCATTGAGGCGGATGACACCCTAAGTATGAGGACTGAGTACGCAGTCACGGACTACTGCGAGGATTAGCCGTACAAGGTCCTGTTCCTTACAGGGACGACTGGGAGCGACACAAAATCACCCCAGAAAAGGCTGACTCCTACTGGTACACTGACGGCTCAAAACTGTCCATTGGAACAGGAGCCTCAGTCGTCGGACCAAGGACTGAACTTTACTACAGCCTTGGCAGGTATGCTACCATACTTCAGGCTGAAATATACGCCATTGAAATGTGCGCCCGCGAATGGCACAAATGGCACAGGTAAACGGGGTCAGTCTGATGTGGGTGCCAAGCCACTCTGGCGTGAAGGGAAACGAATTAGCCAATTCCCTAGCCAGAGAGGGGGCGCGTACAGCCTACATCGGACCAGAACCCGCTCTGGGGATACCCAGATCAACAGCTAGAGACCGTAACAACGGATGGATGAGACACGAGGCACAGGATTTCTGGCAAAACCGCCCTGGGATGAGACATTTCAGAGCGGTAACAAGTGGACCATCTGCGGCCAGGACGGCCTCATGGTTGAAGCTGAGCAGATCAGATGTTCACACATTAACTGCTCTCTTCACTGGACACAGCCGTCTAAGGCATCACCTTAATAAACTAGGACTAAGCGACACCACTGAGTGCCGCCTATGCCTAGAGGATGATGAAACAGCAGAGCACGTCATATGTGCCTGTCCAGCTGGCGACCAGATCAGGACCACGGTGTTTGGCACACCGAAGCTAAACCTGAAGGACCTGGAAAAAACTTCACCTGACAAGATCCTTGACTTCATCAAGAAGATGGACTTGGAAGGTGAGCTGTAAGGTCGGATGTTCGACCTTAATTGTGAGCCACAATAGATCCTTACGGTCGCAGTGGAGGGTAGCATAACTACCCACTCACTTTCAATAGAATAGAATAGAATAGAATAGTGCTCCTTAAAGAAAAGCTCCTTGTATGATGGGCGATCATTTACAGCGAATTTTTCTTTTAGATACTGGTTCGCCCATGTCAGGAGAATGGACAACTACAGATTAACAAAACAAGTAGAGCAAACAACAATGGAAAGAAAGAGGAAACCAGGGAGACTCAGGAAGACAATGAAGAATATAAATGAGGAAATAGGAGAGAGACATGGGAAAAGTCCAGTAGAGCTGGGAAAAATAGCGAAGAATCGGAAGTTATGGAGTACCCGATGCCCTAAGACGCCCTAAGAGGCAACAAGGGATAGCAGAAGAATATTGTGGAGATTTGTAATACGCAAACGCCCGGAGTAGGGAATGGCGTGAGTAAATCTGACTGAGCAGAGCGAAACAGGAAGTTGGCTGGTGATAACGGAGTGTGATTGTTGTAGTGCGATTGTTATTATCGAATTAATTGTAAACTAATAAATCAGCTTACAATTAATTCGATAATAACAAGAGTACATCACGGATAGCAGTGTTTCATTCAGGTTACCACAGTATGTTTATGACGATTTTTGCGTATTCTGGTGCTACGAGTATGATACCTTGTAACTATTAAGAATATGAATTTATGTTCAGTACTCATTCATAGATGGCGTTTACGCTTTCGAAAGATATGTACCTTGTAACTATGTTGATGTTGCTTCGGTGTTGAGAATGCACTCGATTTAGTCTCTTTTTGGCAATCGGCGGAATGTGAGGAGGTGGCTGCGGGGTTCAGTAACTGCAGATTCTGCATTGATTGTGTAAATGCGTCTCTTTGAACCAGCTCACAGACTTGCGTGATTACGTCTTGTAAAGTATCTCTGTGAGCGACTAACTTTTGTAAAATGCCGTACTAAAAAGATAAATATGTTACATTTCTAAAACAACATAAATACCAGACTACAGGTAAAGACCTGATAGGATTATAATAAAATATCTAAGCCCAGCATCTGACAGGTGGAATAATTTTACAAGTTCCGACAAGTGGGGAAAAACCCTACTAAAAAAATTGGCTTTACAAATGTCTATTAGGATTTTTTTACTTCTTAAAGAGAGGACGGTTCGGTGATGAAGAGGAGTTCACAGGATAAATGTATAAGCTGAGAGGGCAGGAGGATGAAGGAGTGGGTGATGGAGGAGGAATGGGAGATTTTGAATGGAGGGCGATTGGGAGGGGAGAAAAACATCAGTAATTGATTATGTGGTGATCAAGGGAATAGAAAGAGGAGATATAAGAGGCATGGAGGTGGAAGAGGTGCTAGGATCTGACCACCTCCCGTTAACTGTGGATGGATGGAGAAAAAAGAAAAGAGGAAAGGGGGTAAGAAAACGTATACCTTGAGAGAGGGGTAAAGGCGATGGAAGATACAATGGAGGAGATGATAGTGGGATGTGGAAGGAGAAAGAAGGGAGAGAGAAGAGGGGGGAGTACGTGGTTCGATGAGGAGTGTAGGCAGGCGAAGAGGGAGTTGAGGAAGACAGTGGGAGAATGTGTAAGAAATGGAGGAGAAGAGGGGAAAGTGGTGACTGCAAATAAAAGATATGATGGTATATGTGAGAGGAAGAAGCTGCAGGCGGTGGAAAGAGTGAGCGAGGAATTAAGGGAATGCAGGAAGGAGGCGGAAATCTGGAAGGTGCTGAGAAGTGGGGAAAGGAAGAGGTAGTTAGGGATATCGAGTACCAGAGGGGATGGGAGAAGACAGGCGAGGGGATAGAGAGGAAGAGTACATGGAGGAGGAGGTCAAAAGAGTGTTCAAGGAGGTGAAGGTAGCAGGAAGGGATGGGCTGAAGGTAGAGATGTGAAAGGAGATTGGGGAAGTGAGGAAGAAGAAATTCAGGGAGCTACTGAACCAGATGTGCGGGGGAAGAGAGAACATACCGGCAGCATGGAGGGTAGGGAGGATGTGCCCGATACATAAAGGAGGGGATCAGAAGTTTGCGGATTCCTATAGGGGGATAACAGTGATGAGCACGGGATACAAGATAGCTATGATGGTGGTAAAAAATAGGCTAGAGGAGGAGGTGGAAAAGAAGGGGCTGCTGCTGGAGACGCAGGGGGGCTTTAGGAGGGGTAGGGAGACAAGGGAGCAGGTCTTTACCCTGGCAAGAATGGTAGAGAAGGTGATGGAAGAGAAAGGGAGCGTGTATGCGGTGTTTGTGGACCTGAAGGCGGCGTACGACACGGTACCAAGGGTAGCATTGTTAAAATGTCTGAGGAGAAGAGGGGTGAGTGAGGGAATGGTAGAGTGGGTGAGAGGAGTGTATGAGGAAACATAGGCAGTGGCAAAAGGGGGAATGGAAGAGTCGGAGTAGTTTAGGACGTGGGAAGGGCTTAGGCAGGGGTGCCCATTGAGCCCGGTGTTGTTGACCCTCTATACGAGTGAATTAGAGGAGGTGATGAGCAAAGGACAGGCGGGGGGTGGTGATTGGTAGAAGTAAGGTGTAGATGATATGGTGCTGGTGGCAAGAGAGTGGGAAGGGATGAAGGAAATGCTGAAAAGGGCGGAGAGGTTTATGGATAAGAGGGGGTTGAGCGTGAATGTTAGAAAAACGAAATGGATAAGATTCAGAAATAAAGGGAGGGAGGGGAGGGTGAAGGAATTAGTGTGGAAGGGGGAGGTGATTGAGAGGGTTAAAAAATGCAAGTATTTAGGGTTTATGTTATATGGGAGGATATGAAGAGCATGTGAGGTGGAAGGCTAGAAAGGCGTGGGGAATAGCGTGGGAAAAGTGGGGGAAGTGGATGGGGAACAATGTAAGAGTGGCGTGTAAAGTATGGGATGCGTGTGTGAGGTTAGTGTTATTTTATGGGGTGGAACTGTGGGGGAAGAGAGGGAATGAGTGTATGGAGAGGGAGCAGTTGTGGTTCTTGAAGCGTATGTTGGGAGTAGAAAGGTCGACACCCGGATACATAGTGCTTCAAGAAGCGAATAGGAAGAAACTAGAGTGTGAGGAAATGGTGAGAATCGCTAGGTATGAGATCTGAAGGAAGAGAGAATGGTGAAGGCGGTGTGGGTGGCGTGCATGAATGGGAGAGAGGGTAGATGGAGGAGCGAGAGAAGGAAAATGTATGAGAGGGCGGGTTTGTCGGAGACGAAGGTGATGGAATGGCTGGGGAATGGGGTGAAGGTGGATGAAAGAGAAGGAGGTGGAAGCACAGGAAAGACAGGGGTGTATAGAGAGGAGCGAATACAACAATAGGTACGGGAGGTGGCAGGTATTTGGTTGAAGGGGGATGGAGTAGGGAGGAAAGGGTGGTTCTGGCGAGGGCGAAGTGTGGGTCAGGGGAGAAAGGAAGGAAAGTGTGGATGGAGGAAGAGTATGGGAAGTGTGTAATGTGTGAGCGGGGGAGGGATACGTGAAGTCATTTGGCGGACGAGTGCGAGGGGATGGAGAAGGAATGGGTGAGAGGGAATAGAAGAGTGACGGAATGGATGAGAGAGGATGGGGCCAGGGTAAGGACGCTGGAAAAGTTGGGGGAAGAGACGGAAAGCAGGAGGAAGAGAGGGGGTAGCGATTAGTGTAGATGTAATGTAGTATTATGCCAATAAACGTTTTTTTTTAAACCCCTAATATGAGGTCCGAAACAGCGAACATCTGACGATTTACAACATATACACTATATTAGAATATGTATACTTAAAATAAGAACTATTAGTATTCATTTCCCGACTATACTGATAGACTTACCACTTTGCTCGTTCCTACTTTGAAACAAAACTTGAATTCCCTCCATTCTAAAGTATCATCTAGGGCGGCAGTTAATTCTTCTAATCTTAAGAGTACTATAGGCAATTCCTGGATGAGTTGTTCTAAATTTCTAGAAACCGACCTGATTTTCTGCGACTGCGTCATTTCGTTGAAATTTTCTCTAAAAGAATAGCATTGCGAAAAATTGTACGCTTTCAAAATGTAAAATCAATATTTATACAAAAATACAAATTAGTCAGTGCAAGTATCGGGTGGGCAAATAAGCGAGGTAAGCGGCTGTATCTCAGTAGAGAGTTACGGTAAAAAATGTTATCGGTAAAGTGGGCAAGGGAGAATAATGCTGGAAATTACTTTCAAGTTTCCAAGATGGCTGCCAGTGGGCGTTTCCACCATCTGGAATTACATAAAGTTACGTTTCTCGCGATTTTCCCCAATGAATGTAACAAAAAAGTATTTGCGTTTTAATGCTAACCTAAAGTGGAACATTTTTTGTAAAAACAAGTTTTCTCAATCTTTCGAAATAAAGTGGTGGGGGTATTTGAATGTTGTTTTAAATAAATGACTGTAACTTCGAAACGGCTTAATGGATTTTGATACATTTGGTATCATTGAAAAGAGCATTTCTTGGGCTTTTAGGTTTCTCGTAATTATGACAGTTGTGACCTACACGGCCGCCGATAGAGCGCGTTATTCGATATTATAACCAAAATATTGGATTTTCTCAAAAAAATTAAATGCGATATGAATTTTTTTAGAGTAGAATATAGACAAATGACCAACTAATAAGCCTGCGCAAACCGCATCTTAATATCTTTATTATTAAGATTATTATTATTATTAGATATCAAGATGCGGTTTACGCAGACTTATTGGTTGGTCATTTGTCTATTTTCTAGTTTAAAAAAAATCATATCATCGCATTTAAATTTTTTGAAAAAATCCAATATTTTGGTTATAATATCGAATAACGCCCTCTATCGGCGGCCGTGTAGGTCACAACTTTCATAATTACGAGAAACCTAAAAGCCCCAGAAATGCTCTTTTCAATGATGCCAAATTTATCCAAATCCGTTAAGCCGTTTCGAAGTTACAGGCATTTATTTAAAACAACATTCAAATACCCCCCACTACTTTATTTCGAAAGATAGAGAAAAATTGTTTTTACAAAAAATGTTCCACTTTAAATTAACATTAAAACGCAAATACTTTTTTTGTTATATTCATTGGGGAAAATCGCGAGAAACGTAACTTTATGCAATTCAAGATGGTGGAAACGCCCACTGGCAGCCATCTTGGAAACTTGAAAATAATTTCCAGCGTGTTTCCTTGCCCACTTTACCTATAAAATTTTTTACCGTAACTCTCCACGATCGTTAGTTTCTGAGATACAGCCGCTTACCTCGCTTATTTGCCCACTCGGTACAATTTTGGATGTGTTGTAGTTATTTAACAAATTGTTATCAAAATCCACGCTATGCCCACAGGAGCGCATTTATTTATATTGTAGTAATGTAAAGTAATTAAGTGTGGATTTTTGAGCACTATGGGCCTAAGTGCAGTGTAGAAATACGCACTCTCTAAGGATGAAGTGTGGATTTGATTAATATTGAACTCACTTTTTGCTTATTAGGAGTTCTAAGGTGCAGGTGAGTTGTTCGTGTATGTTTCTTAGTTTCGTAAGTTCTCTGATGTTTAAGACGTTTTTTAAGGATTTCCCAAGCATATCGCCAACCGTCGATTTCGATTTGTTTCCTTCGTGAGGAGATACAAACTGAATGATTTGTTGAAGTGCTTTCTCGATTTCGTGAATAAACATAGAGATCGTGTCCAGTATCACTTCAATCTACGATAAAGCCAACATTAATACTCGAATAATAAAAATTGTCAGTCTGATGTAAAAACTGTACTATTACGAGTATCCGGACTGTTCATCCTTAGATGATTCATCCCTTCTGATGGTGACAGCAATTTTTGGGATTTTCAAAGTAACTAACTATAAGTACTAGACAAAACGAGGAAACCAATAACCTAAGTGCAACAACATACGTGTTTGTTTACCTCAGGAACTAAAAACGTAGCAACCTCCTGCCTCTGCGTCGAAGTCATCGAGCTAAAAGTAGACTTAAATGCTTGCAGAAACTTCAGTAACTGTGATAAAAATATAGGTAGGCGTGATTTAGCGTATAAAATAATTTCGTGTCTCTCCTCCCTGGATAGTTCTCCTTTTCTCTTCGTGAACAAATCACAAAGCAACAGCAATTTCACTGCGGCTGCAAAAAATAACCAAATCAAAATCCAAACAGATGCATGTTTTCGTGGTAACAGCTTACCTACAGCAGTATCCCGTACTGATTGTTTTATTACATTGCACAGATTACTTGGATTGGATGAGATATTATCTGCGGTCGGAACCGAATTTTTCGCGTTAAAACGTTCTATCACTTGGTTGATTGAAGTGTGCATGTCGTTCACCAAACTGATGATTTCTAGAAAGAAAATCGACTATTAAGTCTGTATAATCTGATTTATTTGATAAAAAAAAGACCTTTATTGGCATTCTTCATTACAAACAAAACTTTACATTCTATTCTAAAAGTAAATCCCCTCCCTTCTATTTTCCCTCCCCCTCTCTAGCTTCTCAAACGTCCTTACCCCTACCCCATCCTCTCTCATCCACTACATCACCCTTCTACTCCCTTTTGCTCCTATCCATTCCTCTTTCACCCCCTCGCATTCCTCTGCCAAGTGGCCCCATGTAGATTCTAGATTCAAGCTTCCTTCTTTATTGTTGAATATTTACAGAAGCTGTTACATGTCAACATTTATTTTCAAGTCTATCATTGAATTTATTAGAAAAGAAAACAAAAACATAACTATAAATCATAAAAAACGACAACTTTTTTTTTTGTTTTTTTTTGTTTCTTTGGCCTCAGCTTTCGCCATACAGCCATCTACTATTGTATTGTTTTCTATTTAATTTAACTAATTCCATACACTTATTTAAATCATTTGGACGCCACAATACATTCACACTACATCCATGGACCCGGATGGAATAATTTATTATTCATAAATTATTCCACCGGACGGGATTCGAACCCGCGACCTCTTGGTCTGTGGGCAGGGTCTCTACCCACTCGGCCACCGAGGTCCCTAAACGACAACTTAAAGGCTAATCAGACCGTTGGTTTGCTCTTTCCAATGCGTGAAAATAAAAGCCACAATAACAGTGAAGAAACAAAAAAAAAAAGGAGAAAAACAAGAGAAAATGAGTACGTGAGTGAGTAGTAGTGTGTAGGTAGTAGTAATAATAAATATGATATATAATTTAAATAAACCTAAACAAAACATAACTTAAAATAAACCCAGTCGTTTTTCCTTCTAAACTCCTTGCGATGAAAGTAATTCTGCTGAAGCCATCTAGAGAATAATAAACGGTGGTTATTAATGAAGACATCCTGAGTGTCTATGGCAGCAGAAACCACTAAGTCTAGTTATTTCTTCTTTTGGGCTTTCTCGGCGGCTTTCGTTACTTTGCCAGTAGTATCTTTGAAGTTGACGGACTTGATGACGCCGACGGCCACGGTTTGACGCATGTCGCGCACGGCGAAGCGACCCAACGGTGGGAATTCTTGGAATGACGCCGACGGCCATGGTTTGACGCATGTCGCGCACGGCGAAGCGACCCAACGGTGGGAAATCTTGGAATGACTCGACGCACATCGGTTTCGATGGGACCAAGATGACCAAGGCCGCGTCTCCGGACTTGATCGACTTGGGGTTTTCTTCGGTGGTTTTGCCGGTACGGCGATCGCACCTCTCTTTGATCTCGGAGAATTTGCAGGCGATGTGCGCGGTGTGGCAATCGAGAACGGGGGTGTAGCCGTTGGCGATCTGGCCAGGGTGGTTGAGCACGATGACCTGCGCAGTAAAATCGGCGGCGCCGCGGGGAGGGCTGGCTTTGGAATCCCCGGCGACGTAACCGCGGCGCAATTCCTTGACGGAGACGTTCTTAACGTTGAAACCGACGTTGTCGCCAGGAACGGCTTCCGGGAGGGCTTCGTGGTGCATTTCCACAGACTTTACTTCAGTGGTCAGACCAGCTGGGGCAAAGGTGACGATCATGCCTGGCTTGTGAACGCCGATTTCAACACGGCCCACTGGTACTGTTCCAATACCACCAATTTTGTAAACATCCTGTAAGGGAAGACGAAGAGGTTTCTCAGTTGGGCGAGAAGGAGGCAAAATAGCATCAAGAGCCTCGATGAGGCACTTGCCGTCGGCCTTGCCCTCTTTGCGTTCAACAGCCCATCCCTTGTATGTATTCTCCAGAGCTGGGCAGGATTCGATTCATTCAGGATTCGAATCCTTTTAGAGGATTCAAAAGAGGCATTCGAATACTTTAGTTCAACTGGATTCGTGATCCGGATTCTTTACATTTTTTTTTAAGAGGATTCGTATTCGAATCCAAATGTGGGTGATTCGAATCCATATAAAAGGATTCGAATCCTTATGAAAGGATTCGAATATTTATAAAAGGATTCGAATACTTACAAAAGGATTTGAATCGTCAAAAATAATTCGAATTAATTGTGAGGATTAACATGAAAAATGTCTTTTGTGTGTTTTTAAATTTCTCGTTAAATCACTGTTTTATACGCGTGGCGCATGAAGTAAAATTTCGAGTTTAGAAAAGCCCAGAAAATTTGTCTCGGGTCGCTGCGCGACCCTCGACAAATTTTCACGGGGCTTTTCTAAACTCGAAATTTTACTTCATGCTTAGTCTGGGAGTGGAAAACACTCGTTTAAATGAAGACAACCTTTTACAAAACTGTCTCGGTTTAAACCGAGTTGACCTTATACAGTAATGACTTTGATTTTGACGTCATGTAAGGATTTCCGCGCGTGATAAGGTCGGCTCTTTTTAGATCGAGACAACCTTGCACAGTAATGATATTGGTTTTGACGTTATGTACGGATTTCCTCGCGTGACGACATCAACCAAGGTGTGTAAGTAAGTTTGTCTTAATTTAAACCGAGTGTAACCGTCTTATCAACCCGTACTGATAGGATTAAAGGTTACTTCTTACTTATTTAATTCGAAGGACCAAAAGTAAAGTAAATAAATAACTTCACTTTAAAGATTATGAGTTTAAAAAATGTATATTGAATATAACCAAAAAATGTACAAGGTACAATTTACAGTGACAACAGATAAAAAATGTCGGTGATGTTAGCAGTTGGACGGTTTGTTGTTATCTCTCCGTTTTCTTTTGCTCCAGTGTTCCTCCAAGAGATTAAGGGTGGAGCTTAAGGGGTAAGTGGTGGTAACGAGGCGACTCTAATTGGTCGCGTTGATTAAACGTTTTTCCCACGCTTACCACCACTTTGCAGCGTTGCCAAACCTCTGATTGACAGGCCAACACGAGCTGTGTTTCGGCCTGTTTTCCAAATTCCGAGAAATCCCTCGGGGTACTTTATTGCTATATTTTTTTTCAACATGGCGACGGGTGAACATCGCTCGTTATCCGACAGCGAATTAAATCGAACTATTCTACAAATAATTGAAAAAGATTGCGTAAGTTGTGATCTACCAATAAATCAAGAAGCTGATCTATCTACATGCGCGGTGTGTCTAAAGGATTATCACACAGATTGTATTAAATCCGATGACAAAATTGGTGTTGCGGCATGTGCCCGCTGTGTAAAACAAGGAGTCCAGCGCATCTGCCTCCAACTCGTCCTTGGGTTGAAGACCGAAATAATTAAGTTAAAAGAAGAAGTCGCAACACTTAACAGGCAAGTGATTTCCAAAAAATGCACCTTAGATGTAAATAATCAACCAAATGAAAAGCTAACCTCAATTAGTAATAATTTAATTGAAAAAAACATAAACAAAACTAATTCAGCTAGGCCCCAAACCAAATTTAATAAAACCAGAAAGTATTCTGCAACGCTTTGTAAAAAGGATCCTATCAACAAAGATGCGGCAACCACAAGTGCAAATCAAGTAAACAAGGTTACCTATCATCCACCTCCAGATGAAAATCAAGTGAAATGTGCTGCATACAATTCATCCGATCGACAAACAAGAGCTAAGTCCGCTGGGTTGCCAACTAACAACGAAAATACGCCTAAATCAATTGGGACTGGAAAAGCGCGGTCAACAGCCGAGTCACGGAATGCACCGGAGTTAATGATTAATGCACCAGAGGACGATTGTAAGACCCAAGTATTTAATGCTGATAACGATGGTTTTGTTTATCCCAATAAACGTCGTAAACCGCGTATAAACAATTGCCTATCTGGAACATCGGAAAACAATTTTATTAAATGTGCCGCGCGACGCGTACATTTACACATTTCAAATTGTCATCCGGAGACAACAGTGGAAAATATCCAAACCTTTTTAATCGGTCTAGGAATTAATAATGGGAAATGCGAACGACTACAATCCAAGCGACCAGATGAATATGCGTCATTCAAGGTATCAGTGCTGAAAGATTTTGAAGCATTAATGAAGGACCCAAACATATGGCCGAGGGATGTTCGCGTTAATCGTTTTTTTCATCATCTACAGAAGTCGAGACTCAAATCATAAACTCTCGTAATATTTACGATGCTGTAAACTTAAAGATTTTAGTATTAAATACACAGTCACTTCGAAATAAAGTGACAGAACTGGAGGCACTAATATATAGTCATAACTTTAGTGTCATGTGTCTATCGGAGCACTGGCTAACCGAAGCGGAGGCCAGTGCCATTACTTTTGAGAATTTTAATGTTCTGACTAATTTTTCGCGAAAAAATCATATTCATGGAGGGGTTATGATTTGTGTTAATCCATCGTTTAAATGCGAGGTACTCAATTTCCATAACTTGTCCATTGAAATCGATTGCGAAATTTGTGGAATTCTATTATGTGATATTAATGTTATTATATTGTCTGTGTATAGAAGCCCCTTGGGAAATTTTAACACTTTTATTGATATTTTAAACAAGGTCTTATCCAAAATTGACTTTAATAAATTTAATGTTATTATAGGGGGCGATTTTAATGTTAACTTCTTAGGTAGTGATTATAAAACGGCCCAATTAGAAGATTTTTTAATGAGTTTTAACATGTTTCGTACTGTAAACTTTCCCACACGATATGACTCGTGTTTAGATAATATATATATATCAATAATCAGCACTTCGGTACAGAGCCAATCACAGCTCATTTTTCTGATCACGATGCTATATATTTCAACTATAGTTGCTGTAAAATTAAACCTAAATCAAGCACTAAACTTATTAGACCTATTACCAAGTACGGCAAAGATATATTCTACCAACTCTTGTCAAATGAGAATTGGATTGGACTCTATCGAGGTGAAACAAATGAAATATGGTCAGATTTTGTAAATGTTATTATCAATTGCTTTAACACAGCTTTTCCAATAAGATCGAAAGAATTTAAAGGTGATAAATCCAGGATTTCTTGGTTCTCGACAGAATTGTATAACATGCGTGAAAATCTGAATCTAATTCATGAAGCATCGACTCGATTACGCGATCCCGAATTGATTGCAATGAAAAAAATAATGCGGCTGAATTACAAGAACGCTATTATTAAAGCAAAAACCAAAGCAAATGATAATTACATAAATACTTCTGCTAATAAGTCCAAAGCCATGTGGCAGGTTATTAAAATTAGTAAAGAGGTACCCAAGACATCTGGCAGTATTACGGCTGGCGAATTTAATACTTTCTTTGCACACATAGCCAATAAAATTATAGACAATATGGACTCTTGCTCACCTGATCCCATTATACTGGCATGTGAACATATCTCAACGGACAATGTCCCGTTGTTTTCTTTTAAAAGAGTTTCTGGCGTGGTGGTAAGAGATGCAATAAATTCTTTAAAAAATAATAAAAGTAGGGACGTTTTTGGTTTGACCTGTGAGGTAATTAAAAGTGCTGTGGATATTATCATCGAGCCTCTCACTAAACTAATCAACAGCTCAATTGCTTCTGGTATTTTCCCGAATATTCTCAAAGTGGCTAAAGTAATACCCATACACAAAAAGGGAGACAAAGATGGCTGCGGGAATTATAGACCTATCTCTATTCTGCCGGCATTCTCCAAAATAACGGAACGAATATTGTTTAACCAAATAATGGATTTTTTCGAGAAACACAAGTTGTTTTCGATGCATCAGTTTGGTTTTAGAGAAGGCAAGTCTACCAGCTCAGCTGTTGCTAATTTAATCGAAAATATTGTGGAATCGTTCGAAAAGCGTGAATTTACTCTAGCAACTTTCTTTGACTTATCCAAAGCATTTGACTGCGTCTCGCATAGTCAACTGTTGCGGAAACTTTATGTATATAACTTCGAGCCAAGCAGTTGTAAACTCATCATGTCGTATTTGACTGGTCGATTACAATATGTCCATCATAATCATGAAGCTTCCAGTCGGCTTCCTATTTCATGTGGGATTCCGCAAGGGTCTATTCTGGGACCACTACTATTTTTAATCTTTATTAATGATTTTGACGCATATATGGAACCAGTTAAATCGATTATGTATGCAGATGACACATCAGTATTAACATCTACAAAGACGCTGGAAGACTGCGTGCTGATGCATGAGGCAGCCAAACGTAGAGCAGCAACATGGTTTCTCGCAAACAAACTTGCCCTTAATGATGACAAAACCGTATCAATGTTATTTACTCTTAACAATCACGGCCTTGAGGATTTAACAAAATCTACAACATTTCTGGGGGTACATATCGATTGTGCCCTATTGTGGAAAGTTCACGCTGATGAAATCGCCAAAAGATTGAATTCTAGTACCTATTTAATTAGAAACCTGCGCGAAAGAGCATCTCAGTATGTTGTACGAACAGCGTACTTCTCCTTGTACGAATCACACCTGAGATATGGCATTTTAGTTTGGGGCCACTCCAATGCCCGGCACCGAATATTTTCATTACAACGTCGTGTAATTAGGATCATTGCAGCGCTGGGGTATCGGGAGGACTGTAGGCATATATTTCGAGAAATGGGTATATTAACTGTTCCCTGCATTTATATATTCGAATGCCTTATTTACATCAGGAAAAATATCCACAAAACTACTAGTCATACTCTAAATCATGATCATGACACTAGAACTAAGAAAAACCTTTGCCAGCCACAATTAAGGCTAACTAGAAGTCAGATGAGCGTAAATTGCTTCGGAATCAAATTCTATAACATTCTACCTCTCGAACTACGTGCCCTGCCACTGAAACCTTTTAAAAGAAAAATAAAAGCAATACTATTGGACGGTGCCTTTTATGACTGGGATGAGTTTTTATTATTAAGATTATAACCACCTATTGTTTGACATTTGTTTTAAAATTGCTATATGTTTTGTACTGACGTATGTATGATCTGTGATCCTAAACATCAATAAATTATTCTATTCTATTCTATTCTATTCTATTGTTTGGGCTCGCACCCTTCGTTTTGTCCTCCGGATGACGAAACTGACCGTTTATGGCTCTATTTTTGAACGCACAGACCTAAACGCGCACTGGACATGTTTCCGCATAACTTAAAAAATATAATCAAAAATGACAATACTGGCCGAGTCCTTTCATCGACTTGGTCCACTCCTAATAAAATGCAAATGTGTTAGGGCGGTTCAGGTACCGCCGTAACACCGAGCCGACCTTGTATTGTTTAATTACCTTGATTGTTGACGTCACGTAAGGCAAGTAAGTTTGTCAGCAATCAAGATGGTTAGTGTATAAGGTTGTCTTAATTTAAAACCGAGTCGACCTTGTTAGTCTAATTACATTGACTTTTCACGTCACGCGTGGAATTTCATGTGTGACGTTAGAAAAACTCCCAGTATTTTTCGGAACATAGCTATTTTTAATAATATCAAACTGAATTTGCTATGAAATTCAAACATAATAAGTAAAAACCAGTATATTTTCAATTTTACAATATTTCAGTGTTTTATCCGTTCCGCTGCGCACCTAAACCAAATTTACAGAATTTTTTAAACTCTATATTTTACTTCGTGCGTAAACAAGGATAGTAAATCTATGTTGAAAAACAAAAATTAACATTTCTTATGGCTTTTTTGCTAGTGTTTTGGTTAATTTGAATATAATTTCATGACTTTTCTCTGACTTTCCCGGTTTTAACGATATTCAGTGAATTTTTTAACTACGAAATTATCAGGCATTCGCTATTTATTTCAATTTAAAGCTTTAAACAAGTGTTTTCCACTCCCAGACTAAGCATGAAGTAAAATTTCGAGTTTAGAAAAGCCCCGCGTAGAAAATTTGTCGAGGGTCGCGCAGCGACCCGAGACAAATTTTCACGGGGCTTTTCTAAACTCGAAATTTTACTTCATGCGCCACGCGTACAAAACACTAATTTGAAGTGAAGTTCAGAAACACACAAATACATCTTTAATCAGAGTAACAGTGAATCAGATGTTTAGTCTGTTATCAACAATGTTCAGTGTTAATAATAAATAATTAGGTTTTAAATATTTTTGTTAACACAACTGGTAACGGTATATTTTTTTTGTTTGTTTGTTTGGCATAGGTTTTTTACCATTCAGCCACTAACGTTGATTTTTTATATTAACATATATTTCGACTAATTTTGACGTCACAACACATTCACACACATCCATGGAACCGGAGACGAGTATTTTTCGTTAGAAAAATTACTCGCCTCCGCTGGGAATCGAACCCAGATCACCTCCGTGACCGATTTGGCGCTCGGCCACGGCGGGCCCGGTAACGGTATTTATATATTAATAGTTGCAAAAAATAATAAAATCAAATTTATTCTTAAAGGATTTGTATTCGTGATTCGAAAAAACAGGATTCGAATCATATTTATCTCTTACGAATCATTTATTCTAGTATTCGTGATTCGAATTGTTACATTTCAATTTTTCATAATGAATATTACAATTAATATTAATTTAATATTCATTCAATTTCATTTATTTGAATTTTTAAATTTGATTTGTTGATTAAGTTGCATATAATGATTGTACGTTTTTGGAAGTATTTAAAAATTTAGCGCATGCCTATTGGAATTTTCTTCTGGAACGTTCGTTCCAAGCCATTTTGTTTTTAAGTGCGAAAGAGTAGAGACAGAGTTTTGAATGCTAAATTTGTAATTGTGATTTTATTGATATCACGCCAGTTATCTGGATTTGTATAATTTAGTAAGCTAAAGTCGGTGTTCATTGATTTGATTTATATTCTTAACGGCCGATTAATCGATATTTTATCGGATAAAAACTCCCTTTGTTTGGGGTAAGTGGTTTTCATTTTCTAAATTCATTTTTCTAAACTATTTTCCGTGTGTTTTAGAGTTTTTTTCTATGGTATATAAAATTTGGCATTTTATTGGATTTTCCTGTTGGATATTAATTCATTGGAGTTGGTGTAATTATCCTTTGGTGCGGTGAACTCTGCGACGAGAGTTTTCGGTGTCCACGTTCGTCATCGTTCTACGTACGCACCCGCTGCGCTCGTATCTAGCACCAGGTCGCGTCGCCAAGGTGAAGACAACACTTTTCCGATGAGTATTTCCTTTTCTTATCATTAACAACGATTTAATTAATTCAATTCATTTCCAAGCGAAATCGCTTATGACAAAATAAAATTAATAGCATATTTTTTTTATGAGTAATTATTGGAAGTTCAATTTCGCGTTTTGTGTAAATTTAAGTAAATCGATTAGTTTTTTTTTTTGTCTCAATCAATTATAAAAAAAAAAATCATTCACGGACATTATTTTGCGTTGTTAATAAAAATAAGATTTATCAGTTCTTTAAATAAATTTAGTGTTTCATTCAGTAATTGTTTACAAATATTAATTTTATATGTAGGCGTTAATATTTTTATGGTTTTATTTTATTCCGTTTTCTATAAAATTTATTAATATAAATAATATTATAATTAATTCTGGGTTGTGAACCGAAAGATATAGCTATATTTTATGGCAAGAATAAGATTGTGTAGTTGAATATTGGTTCGGTGAAATTTTACATGAATAGTTAATTCTATATATATATATATATATATTTTTTGTTGACTCATATTCCGAATATTAATTAATTGCCGATTTTTTTTATGTTGCATTTTGAATTGAATTTGATTTATTTATAATAAATGTACAATTTTCTTTAAATGAATTTACTTGATTGTTGTTCTTCATAATACCTTATCAATCATTCAAACAAGCAGTACCGTTTACTCGATAAATTTAAAAATATAGCATTTGCGAATGGCAAGGGAGAGTGTACTTTCTTGGTTAAGGTAGGTGGTATTTGATAAACCAAGTGGCGCCCATTAATATAAATTTTTCGAACCAACGACAAACCCTCCATTGCAGCTGGCCGAGGTGCGTCGTTTGCCACCACCCTTTCCATAAGCAAAAATGTTGAATAATTAATTGTTAATTATAATATACAGTATGTTTCGTTATTATTTGATTCTAGTCAAACGACGCTAATACACCTTGGGCATAGATAGGTGTAGCAGAATCATATTAGGTGATTCGGATTCGTGATTCGAATCCTTTTTACGAGGATTCGGCCCAGCTCTGGTATTCTCCCATGCTCACACAATACACCCCTTCCATATTCTTCCCCTATCCACATTTTCCTTCCTCTCTCCTCCGATCCACACCTCGCCCTTGCCACAACCACCCTCTCCTTTCTACTCCATCCCCTCTCTTTCAGATATCTCGGCACTCTCTAGGGATTGCAATCCCGCAGCTCATTCAATCCCGCGGGATTGATATGCGGGATTGATCAATCCCGCGTGGGATCCCGCATCTTTGAAATTATGTTATAAACTCGAATTCAAACTACAGGTTTTTGTTTTAAAAAATCAACTTTTATTAAATATGTCTTACATTATGCAACAAAAAATATTTTTATTTCTAATAAAATAACAATTAAATCATAATTAAGTATTAGTTTTATTAGACCTTAATTTTTAAATGTTTAGCATCAAAAGTATAGTTTAGTTACCCTTACTTCTAACAACAGTTTTATGTTACTTTTAATTCAGTCATTTTCATACAATGATTAATAATCAAATCACAACTTTCTCTTGGTATGGTATGGTATGGTATGGGGTCGGTGGGTCGTGTGGCCTCTGGGCCTTTCGAAGTTACCTCGACCTAAAAGATCTTTTGTAACTATCCCTGACCTATTTGAGTCCCTCAATGTCTAGACTTCTTATGAAGTCTACTATAACCTGAGGGTTAATGTGTACCAGTTTCTCGGTGTTTAAAGTGGCCGATGACAGGTAGTTCCCTCTTTGAAGGGACAATGCAGGGCATTCACAAAGTAGGTGTTTCTTGTGCCTCGTTGCAGAACCTGCAGTTGGCATCAGTTGTCTGACCCATCTTGGTGAGGTGGTACTTCAGAGGACAGTGTCCAGTTAGAAGGCCGGTTATGAGCCTTAGGTTGCCCTTGCTTAACCTGAGAAACTGTCCGGCTCTTACGGCAGAGAAGGCGATGAACCTTTTCGCCTGCCGCAGACCAGGTGTGTTTCTCAGGTGAGCACTTTTGGCAGCATCTTCCCATTCCCGGATCATCCCCTTGATGCGGACTTTAGTTATTCCACTGTAAGGTTCTGGTCCGACAAATGGAGTCTTGGACCCTTCCTTGGCAAGGTTGTCGGCAATTTCATTGCCTTTGATCCCTGCGTGTCCCGGAACCCAGACCAGTTTGACTCTGTTGTTCCTAGCCAGCTGCTTTAGGGATAGCTTGCACTCCCAGACAGATTTAGACTTGCATGTAGGCGATTTTATTGCCTTTAATGCAGCTTGACTGTCTGAGCAGATGCAAACCCTCTGTTTGTTGTATCCCCTGTCTAAACATATGTGGGCGCATATGTTCAGGGCCTCGATTTCTGCCTGAAATATCGATGGGGATCGTCCCAAGGCCCTTGATAACTCGCATCGAGGGCCAGTGATACCGATTCCGACTCCGTTTTCAGTTTTGGATCCGTCAGTGAACCAAACTATCGAGGAGCCTTGTAACTGCTTGACCCTCGCTCCAACATCATGGCGGCCATGGATGGCCACTTCAATCGTTGTGTCGAAGTCGTAGTCAGTTGACATGTAGTCTTTGGGCATGTATATCGCTCTTTCACACACAGTGTTGAGGATTTTTAGGTGCCCGTTAAGGTATCCATATTTTGGTGTGTCTGTCTGGATTATTCTTAATGCGTCTAGTGCTGCTTCCCTTTTCACGTGCAGATGCAGAGGTGTGAGATTTAGCATAGCCTCCATTGCTCCAGTGGGGCAGGTGTTCATAGCCCCTGTGATGCCCAAACATGCCAGCCGTTGAACCTTGCTGAGCCTTGCTTGGGTTGTGATCTCCGTTGTCTTCGTCCACCAGACAACGGAACCATAGGTGATTATTGGTCTTATCACCATAATGAAAAGCCAGTATATCATCTTGGGGTGAAAACCCCATCGTTTGCCAAATAGCCTGCGGCAAGCCCATATTGCCCTTTCTGCTTTGGCAGTGATGTTATCTACATGGGTTTTCCAGTTTAGCCTCTGGTCAAAGGTGAGGCCGAGATATTTAACTGGGTTGGAAAGCCCAATGAGTGTCCCATTCATGGTTAGTGCCTTAAGATTTAATTTTCTACGACCTGTAAATGGGACAATTACAGTCTTGTTGGAATTGATAGTGAGCCCCTTCTGCACGCACCATGTACTTACTTTCCGAAGGGCTGACTGCATGCGGTTGGACACCGTATCGTCATGCTTTCCCCTAACTATGATGACGATGTCGTCAGCATAGCCTTGTACGTCAAAACCGTCGTTGGATAACACCGATATTAGCTCATCGACAACTAGTGACCACAGCAGGGGCGATAGAACCCCGCCTTGTGGGCACCCCTTTACTGCGAACACAGTTGCCGACTCATCGCCAATGGACAGTGTGATCCTACGACCCTTGAGCATAGCATGGATCCATTTGGATGTGGAGGCATCAATTCCTCTTGAGTTGGTGGCCGTGTCTATGGATTCATAGGGGGTGTTGTCAAATGCACCTTCGATGTCCAAGAATGCGCATAGAGCCACTTCTTTGCTTGCGATGCTCTTCTCTATTACACTTGTTAGTGTGTGAAGGGCATTTGTTGTTGATTTGCCTGCTTGATAGGCAAATTGGTGTTTGTGAAGGGGAAACGACTGAAGACAACTTTCTCTTACCTAGATGCTATTGCTATGACTAATGGTGATACCTTTTGAAAATACGCTCTTAAGAAGCAAATGGTATTTATAGTATCATCTCCGAGCCTGCTTCTGAGTGAACTACAAATATATCCTGATGCCGAAAACGCTCTCTCGGCTTCTACGCTAGTAGGCTAAACCGTCAGGATATATTCATAAGCGAGCGTCAGGTACTCTCCTCTGATACCATCAGACTCAAAGAATGCCATTTCTTTCTTCAACATTTTCTCATAATCCTTTTGCTTGTTGTCTGGCTTTTTCTTGAATACTTCTTTTTCTTGTTAAAGCTGTTTTTCTAATTCTTCTTTAAGCGTTAGAGTAGGACCCGTGTCAGTTGTAGATGTTCCAGCTATAGGTGAATTTTCGAAGACGTCACCTGCATACATTTCATCGTCTTGAACTACGACTCTTTCTATTATCTTCTTTATTTCTTGGCGTATTGCAGCTTTTTTTGGCATGAAGAAGGTATGGGTACGATCTGTATTTATGGCTTCTTGGTCGTACTTTTTCGGATTTTGCAAATAAATCAAAACTCCCGTCAACTCAGTGCGGCGTTCTTGAATCCGTTCATGTAGACTTCGTGACAACTGGTTACTCAACACCGTGTTTTGTTAATTTTTAATTAAGTATATGCATCCTGATACATACAGAGAGTTTTATGTAACACCAAACATTTTCATTACGAGAAATTTTATATTTGCCGATGGTAGGTTTATTAAAAAATTTAATTTGAAGCTTTAAACGAGTGTTTTCCACTCCCAGGCTAAGCATGAAGTAAAATTTCGAGTTTAGAAAAGCCTGAAAATTTGGTTCGGTCGCGTAGCGCGAAGCGCGGAGCGGCCAAACCAAATTTTCAGGCTTTTCTAAACTCGAAATTTTACTTCATGCGCCACCGGAACAAAACACTGATGCAATGTAAAGTTTAGCGGTGTGTTTCAAACTTGGTAATATGTCAGTGTTTTGTACCGGTGACGCATGAAGTAAAATTTCGAGTTTAGAAAAGCCTGAAAATTTGGTTTGGCCGCTCCGCGCTTCGCGCTACGCGACCATACCAAATTTTCAGGCTTTTCTAAACTCGAAATTTTACTTCATGCTTAGTCTGGGAGTGGAACACACTCGTTTTAAGTTTCAAATTAAACTCTTTTAACAAAACAACGATTATCTAAAGATTAACGGCATATACGCTGTAATTGGGACATGTAAACTTTTATCCAAAATAAATCGAAATGTTATGTCCGCAGTTATAAGCGTTGACTCGCGCCTACAAAGTGCCTCAACTCCCAATTTAAAAGGCTGCAAGTTGGCAATGAGATCAGTAATTTTGAACCACTCATTATCGCTGAATTTAATCTCAGATTCAATATCGATTAATGCTTTATCGATGCAATTTTTCAAGTTGTAGAATCGTTCTAACATATTTAAAAGGCTATTCCAGCGAGTACGGCAGTCTAATATCAATGCCAATTCTTTTTTAGGACCTTCCTGTTCCTTCACATATTTTTGTAAGAAGACGTCTTTTTTGGTTGGTGACCGTTTAAAAATCTTGACCACTTTTCGTACTTTCTTCAGTAGATCGTCGTATGTAGAAATTATTTCAAGTGGAGGTGAATTTCTATTAACAGTAACTCCCTGTTCATTCGCGTCCATATCATCGTTGTCATCATTATCAGATTCCTTGTAATTCCTGCTGCTGGGCATTCTGATATTGGTGAATTGCCTTTCTTATACAGTGTATCAACTACCGCTAGCTGTAAGCCGTGTGCAAAACAAAGCTGCTGGGAACAAGACAAAAGCCTGCCAACCTTCACCATCACACTAGCGCCGTCCGTTGTACTTGTGATAATATCTGTCTCTAAGTTTAAACCAAAACTCGCAAGCCTTTCTTTTACTAAGCTAATGCAATGTACTGCGGTACCCGAGCCATGTATACGTACCAAACCCAGATAAAAAGGGTTTTCTTTCTGGTGAACATTGATATTTAGGTATCGATTATTCTTTTGTGACGTCCATTCGTCAAATGTTAGTGAAAATCTCTGTTTTTTTTTCTTAAGCCGTTCAAATTCTATAATCATATCAGCTTTGACTGTGTTACAAACATTTGTTACGATAGATCTTATCGTATTTGGCGAATTAGGTAGTTTGTGTCCGCTTTCAGAAAATAAATCTCTTAAATCCGAAGATGTGCAAAAGGAACTTAAGGTGAATCCGTCTTTACATACCATCCTAGAGATCATTTTGTCCATGGAGTTTTGTTTGATAAGAAAACTGTCCATAATTTTGGGTTTCTTCTTCGGTACTACTGGTAAGGATTCTTCTCCGGTGTCATCGTTTCGAGAACTGATATCGATATTGTGTTTAGTCTTTAAATGTATTTTCAAGCCTTTGGTAGATCGTTGACTAATTTTTAATTCACCTGAACACAGAATACATTTGCCACCGTTGTCATTTTTCTTGAAATAACGCCATAGACCTTTACCAAGTTGGCTGCCATCGGGATTCTCAGTTTCATTGGACTTAGACATGACTCATTTACTCGTTACCTGCAATGCATAATAAATGAAGCTTGATGTACATATATATTTCACTATTATCATCGATAACAAAGAGTATGCGTCCATCTGTCAACAATGTATATTGGTGAACTATAACCAAACAACATATTAACTAAAACAAAAACAACTTATAAGCGAATGTTCACGCAACATTACGACATCATATTCCTTTTTACGGCACAATCTGCTTTGGAAATAATAGAAAACAAAAACTAAATCGAAAACATTAAAATTTATATACTTACGTTAAACGCCGGACGGTGAATACGAAAACACTCTGTCTGTCACCTACAGAAACGACGCTCGCAGCGCAACACACTGCGAGTCTATTGGTAACAACTAATTGACACGAACTGCATGAATGCATGAGCCACCAGCCGCCGCCGCTGTGCGAAACCGTTTCGAGACGTTGCGCGCCACTTACGTTCTTACGCGAAACTCCACGAAAGTTTTAGCGCCGAATTTCAAATTTGCGGGATCCGCGTTTTGAAGGTGCGGGATCCAGCAGATTAATAAGTGCAGCGGGATTGCAATCCCTAGCCACCTCCCATACATATCATTATACTGACTTCTGTCAATACACCCTTGCCTTTCCTGCCCTTCCACCTCCATCCCTTTCCCCCTCACCCACCTTTACCCCATTTCCTAGCCATTCCATTACCTTCGCCTCCGACAGCCCTACGCTCTCATACATTTTCCTCCTCTCCCCCCTCCATCTACCCTCACTCCAACACATGCTCGTGTTATTATTTAATAATTAAGCTAACATGCAAAGAATCTTCTAAACTAGTGAATGAGAAGAATATTCAGTTCTGCAATTGTATTAGTACTGACTGCCAGTTTTGCTTGATTAAAACACATCGTCAAATTATTCACTTACGTTGTTTCAACGCCATGTTTTTTAAATAAAGCTGACACATCTCCGACAACTTCTTCAAACAAGCATATCCAACAACAGCCTGAATCACCTCTTGTGCGGTGGCTTCATCCAGTGTATTCGGCAAACACTCCGTATACAAAAAATGCAAAATAGTCCCTAAAACATTTTCCGGCAATCCCGTAAACGGAGGTGGTTGGTCCTGCCACGCGATTTCACTCCCTAACAGTTGCAAAATGCTGGAATGCACTTTAAACTGCAATTAAAAGCCGATATTAAAACCAATAATTTTTCAATAGTAGGACTTTGATTAAAACACTTGGCATGTTTCACTGATTTCACAAACCTAGAACACTTGGTCAACGTTCTGCTATTGACTAAAGATGTTTCATCACGGGTTAAGTGAAGCGTGCCATATGCAAAAAGTGCTACTACGAGTGGCAGAAATAGGGACACAATTATCAAAACTTCGTAAGTGCCATAGGACTTTAATTCACGTTTTATGTTTCTCCTGTAAAATGTCATTTGGTACTTACAACCTTTTGCATACGGCACACTTAATTCATTCATTCAATTTAATTCAAGTAAGAAATTAATTCATCAATAATATTACAGTTGATTTACACGAGGGGTGATTAAAAAGTAAGGTTACTGTTCGGATTACCATCTGAGCTCGGTGTAAGAATAGGCTCAGAGTATGCCCGCTTGTCGTAAAAGGCGACTAATAGGGCCTTCTATCCGAAGTCCTATACTATGTATCCTCACCTCACATCAAGCTCTTCCCGGCCGTCGTGTCGTGGCTAAGGGACTGCACAGGGTTCCTAACGATGCCGGCTGTCTTAGAACAGCCGTTATACCACGTACCCTTGGGACATATCTGATATGACCCAAGGGTGAAGGGGGTCTTGGCTTAACCGCCCGGGCCGAGAGGAGACAACCTCACATAAACCCCATGGTCACGGTGGAACAGCCTATGCCTACTTCCATGGCTGCCAGCAAGCACTGGTAGCTGGCCAGATGGGTAAGTCTGGTCACCAATAGGCGGACTCTGGATACCTGCCGACCTCCAGATTTCAATAGGCTTACTCAGGCAAGGGAGCACGGCCTGAGTGGACCTTTATTTCTGCCCATCTCGTGAGATCATTTATGGACCATGAAGAAAAAACCAACAAAGCCCCGGACGAGGGGGGAAGTGAGCCCCAAAGGACACATCCTAGGCCTACATCGGCCAAGGGTAAGGATCCACTAAGAGGCAAGGCACACTCAAAGAGGGGCGGTAAATCGACCTTCCGGGGAGCCAAATCACCGCCGGGTAAGTGATGTATCCGACGGTGAGATGTGTGCAGGCCAACCTGCACCATGCCAAAGGAGCCTCTTTTCTCCTTGGCAAACGGTTTAGAGAAGAGCGTGCAGATATCGCCTTCATACAGGAGCCATGGGTGACTGGCACAGGCCGGATAAGCGGCCTGAGCAACATACCAGGTAAGGTAATTACATATAGTTCGGGGCAAAAACCCAGAGCTTGTGTATTAGTCCGTAAGGACATTGAATACTTTCTGTTGACAGGATACTGCACCAGAGATGTAGTCGCTGTGTAGCTGAAACTTCTGGTGGGGAAGAGCAGGCTGGACGTAATAGCCTGCTCGGCATACTTCCCGGGGGACAGCGCAGACCCACCACCTCCAACAGCTGTGAGAAGACTGGTGGCCCACAGCAAGAGGGAGAATATCCAGCTTGTTGTGGCATGTGATGCCAACGCACACCATCTAGCATGGGGCAGCACTGACACCAATCCGTGTTTCTTATTAGTTTCTATTAAACTTTATTATGGGGGAAGGGCTAGTCATACTTAATACTGGCAACGAACCTACCTTTGTTACGAAAAATCGCGCAGAGGTATTAGATATTACTTTCTGCTCAAACTACTTGAGCACAAAAATTTCCGACTGGAAGCTGTCAGAAGACCCCTCCTGCTCTGACCATCGGAACATTCAATTTAACATTGAAGCAGGCACTAGACCAACAGTGGAATACCGTAATGCTAAAAGCACTAAGTGCGGCGGTTATACGCGTACACTTGGAGAGCTTCTAGGATCAACGGCACCCACTATTAAAAGTCATGAGGACATTGAGACGGCGGCGGAGCATATCTGTCGATCAATCGTCTCAGCGTACCATGAAAATTGTCCACTACAAAGGAAAAAGGACAGTAGAAATGTCCCCTGATGGAACAATACATTAGAAAAAATGCGAAAAGAAGTCCGGAAACTATTCAACCGGGCTAAGGAAGCGAGCAAATGGGAACTGTACAGTACGGCTCTAACGAAGTACAATAAACAAATTCGCAGGGCCAAGAGGCAATCTTGGAGGAAGTTCTGCGAGGGTATTCATGATACTCCCCGTAGTGCAAGAATCCACAAGATTCTAGCCAGAGAGTCGGCGCAAGCACTTGGGTCGATAAAACGACCTGATGGCTCATATACGGCCTCTGGTAAAGAGACGTTAGAGATCCTGGCCCAAAATCACTTCCCAGATTGTTCCCTTCTAAGTAACGAAACACCGGATACAATGCTTCCACGGGATCGAACTAAGACACCGGGGAAGCAGGACTGGAAGGTGGTAAACAAAATCGTTACCTACAGATCAGTAAGTTGGGCGGTCAAATCCTTCCAACCATACAAAGCACCAGGAATAGATGGGGTCTTCCCTGTCTTACTCCAAAAAGGCTTGGAGAAAGTAATCCTCCACCTTACAAGATTGTTCAGGGCGAGCCTAGCGTGGAATTACATTCCAACTAGCTGGTCGGAAGTAAAGGTAGTCTATCTACCTAAGGTGGGAAAAACGGATCCCCTACCAAAATCCTTCCGACCTATAAGCCTGATGTCATTTATCCTAAAGACCCTGGAAAAGGTGCTGGATGGCTACATCAGGAGGAAGATACTGAGTATTAACCCTCTTAGTGTGCACCAGTATGCCTACCAAAAGGGGAAGTCAGCGGACTTGGCGCTGAATAACCTAGCCGGGAAAGTTGCGCAAACCCTGGACTACAAGGGAATTGCGGTAACAGCTTTCCTGGACATAGAAGGGGCCTTCAACGCTGCTCTGACGGGATCACTCTGCAAATCCGCGAGGGACAGAGGGGTTCCACCGGCTATTACAGGCTGGATCAGAGCAATGCTCGACACCAGAACTGTGACAACGTCACTATGTGGCGACACGGTCAAGCTGAGGACTGCCAGGGGATGCCCGCAGGGAGGGGTTCTTTCCCCCCTGCTGTGGTCTTTACTGGTAGACGATCTGCTTGCAATAATAGATACGCTTGACGTCGAAGTGCAAGCGTATGCTGATGACATAGTCATTCTTGCAAGGGGCACGGATGAAAACCAAATCTGTGAAGCCATGCAGGAGGCACTGGATGCGACTCAGAACTGGTGTATAGGGGAACGGTTAAACGTAAACCCTAGCAAAACATTAGTTGTCCCGTTCACGAGAAGGAGGATCCTGAAATTGAGACCTCTTACTCTACGGGGAGAAACCATACCATTTGTGGAGGAGGCGAAGTATCTAGGAATCACCCTGGATAAATCGCTGAACTGGAACTCCCACTTGGACAAGACAATCCGCAAAGCAAGGTACGCCCTGTGGACGTGCCATAGAATTTGCGGGAAGTCATGGGGATTAAACCCCAAGCAAATGTACTGGCTATATGGTTCGGTCATAAAACCAATAATAACCTATGGCAGTATCGCCTGGTGGCCGATTACAACTCGAAAAACGGCCATATCAAGGCTCTCCTCACTGCAGAGAATGGCGACAGTGGCGGTAACTGGAGCCATACGCACTACCCCATCAGCGGCTCTAGAAATGCTACTGAAGCTCACCCCCCTGCATATCCTAATACAGGGCGAGGCCAGATTAGCAACGTATCGATATCACCACGCGGCCCTATTGGATCCGAAGGTGATAGTCTTCATACCAAATGGGCTGTCAACTGCCATTGAGGCGGATGACACCCTAAGTATGAGGACTGACTACGCAGTCACGGACTACTGCGAGGATCAGCTGTACAAGGTCCTGTTCCCAAGCAGGGACGACTGGGAGCGACACAAAATCACCCTAGAAAAGGCTGACTCCTACTGGTACACTGACGGCTCAAAACTGTCCACTGGAACAGGAGCCTCAGTCGTCGGACCAAGGACTGAACTTTACTACAGCCTTGGCAGGTATGCTACCATACTTCAGGCTGAAATATACGCCATTGAAATGTGCGCCCACGAAATCCTTTCAAAGGGTTGGGCGGGCAGGACAATAAAAATATGTTCGGACAGCCAGGCGGCCCTTAGGGCCCTGGCATCTTCTAGATGCTCCTCGCTGGCTGTACGGAACTGCAAGGAAGCCCTCTGCCAAATGGCACAGGTAAACGGGGTCAGTCTGATGTGGGTGCCAAGCCACTCTGGCGTGAAGGGAAACGAATTAGCCGATTCCCTAGCCAGAGAGGGGGCGCGTACAGCCTACATCGGACCAGAACCCGCTCTGGTGATACCCAGATCAACAGCTAGAGACCGTAACAACGGATGGATGAGATACGAGGCACAGGATTTCTGGCAAAACCGCCCTGGGATGAGACATTTCAGAGCGGTAACAAGTGGACCATCTGCGGCCAGGACGGCCTCATGGTTGAAGCTGAGCAGATCAGATGTTCACACATTAACTGCTCTCTTCACTGGACACAGCCGTCTAAGGCATCACCTTAACAAACTAGGACTGAGCGACACCACTGAGTGCCGCCTATGCCTAGAGGATGATGAAACAGCAGAGCACGTCATATGTGCCTGTCCAGCTGGCGACCAGATCAGGACCACGGTGTTTGGCACACCGAAGCTAAACCTGAAGGACCTGGAAAAAACTTCACCTGACAAGATCCTTGACTTCATCAAGAAGATGGACTTGGAAGGTGAGCTGTAAGGTCGGATGTTCGACCTTAATTGTGAGCCACAATAGATCCTTGCGGTCGCAGTGGAGGGTAGCATAACCACCCACTCATTTTCAATAGAATAGAAAATAGAATACTGTTCGGATTAGACAAGGAATTTTTATTAATTTAAAAATTCTCGTCCGTTTACTCTCGTTATTCTCGTTCCATACACTCCTAGTGGAGAAGTACGGACAATGGCACAGTCGCTAATTTATACGTAGGCACGGATTTGCTTGACCAGCTCACAGAAAAATGTGCACCCTTGCACACCTTGGGACGAATGGGATGGTTCCTGTTTTTCTGCGACGATGCCAAATTGCCACCCTGGAGGAAACGAAGACCTTTTTGCCCCCCACTTTTAAGTACTCCTATATTTTCTTGTACATATTTTTCTTGTAAAAATTCATTATGTTTTTAGACTGGTAAGTGTTAGGTTGATTTTGAATATACGAGTTATTTAGAAGTTATTATTTTATTCAGTGACATTCATCTTATTCCGGTCGTTACAAACAGTTACCTTACAAGTAACACAAGTTGCAAAAGCTGCAACATTTACAGTTACAAAGCCTGCAATTGTAACCTTACTTTTTGATCAACCCTCGTACATACTTGTTTGGCATTTGCTGCTGTGATGGGAATATCGGAGAAATAACCATCTTCGAGGGCGGGTAGTAGGGAGAAGGGAATGTTCGTGGGGTCTTCGGTTGGATCATCGTTGATCCTTTTACAGTGTAGGACGCACCAGCCTTCGCACGTTAGAGCCATGCGGTCAATTTGTTCTGAAAGTTGAATTGAAATTAGGTGGGTTGGATTATGAGGGTCCGTAGAAGCACTTGCGTGTACCTCCTTTCCTCAGGGCCACCCATAATTGATCTACAGTATCTCGATCGCACTGAAAAGTCATTTATTATTCTTAGTATTTTCCTTAAGAGTGAGATTATTTATTAGATTCTAAATCATCCAGCATTATTGTTACTAATCTTTTTTATTTTTTACTAAAAAAATCGTGATTCTAGATGCTACGTTTCTTAATTCGAGATGCTACATTTCTAGATTCTAGATTGCTGCATTTGCAGAGGCAAAGGGTTGCTACGATTCTAGATGCTACGTTTCTTAATTCGAGATGCTACATTTCTAGATTGCTGCATTTGCAGAGGCAAGGGGTTGCTAGGATTCTAGATGCTACGTTTCTTAATTCGAGATGCTACATTTCTAGATTCTAGATTGTTGCATTTGCAGAGGCAAGGGGTTGCTACGATTCTAGATGCTACGTTTCTTAATTCGATATGCTACATTTCTAGATTCTAGATTGCTGCATTTGCAGATGCAAGGGGTTGCTACGATTCTAGATGCTACGTTTTTTAATTCGAGATGCTACATTTTTAGATTCTAGATTGCTGCATTTGCAGAGGCAAGGGGTTGCTACGATTCTAGATGCTACGTTTCTTGATTCGAGATGCTACATTTCTAGATTCTAGATTGATGCAATTGCAGAGACAAGGTGTTGATACCGGTTCTAGATTCTACGTATCTTGATTCTATATGCTACATTTCTAGATTCTAGATTGCTGCATTTGCACAGGCAAGGGGTTGCTACGATTCTAGATGCTACGTTTCCTAATTCGAGAAGTTACATTTCTAGATTCTAGATTAATGCATTTGCAGAGGCAAGGGGTTGCTACGATTCTAGATGCTACGTTTCATGATTCGAGATGCTATATTTCTAGATTCTAGATTGCTGCATTTGCAGAGGCAAGGCATTGCTACGATTCTAGATTCTACGTATCTTGATTCTAGATGCTACATTTCTAGATTCTAGATGCTACGTTTCTAAATGCATTTGTTTTTTGTTCTATTTTTTTTTTGTATTTATGTAATTATGTATTGGCCTTCCGTTTTCCGTTGTCTTCAAGGACAGACATTATTTTATGGGAAGAAATAAAGGAAAACAATTCAAAGCAGAGTACAAGAAGCAAACAGCATGGTGGACAATGGAAATAAGAGAGCAAATTAAAAGTAAAAAAGAAAAATGGCAGAAATACCTTGGTACAAGGACCCAGAGCAGCTATGATGAATACAATAGAGAAAGAATCAAAGCAAAGAAAATGATACTGAATGAAAAACAAAAGACCTGGGAAGAATTTGGAAACAAGATGGAAGAAAACGCAAATAAAAACCAGAAGATATTCTACAAGACATTAAAGAACGTAAGAAATGACAAGAGAGACGAGTATATAAGCATAAAAGACGATACAGGAAGACTATTAATGACGGGGAAAAAAACTATGGCAAGATGGAAGATATACTTCGAAGAACTACTGAATCGAGTCTACGAGCCAAACCAAGAAGCAGATGATGTAACAAGAGATGACACAGAAACACCACAAGACGACATAACAGAACAAGAAGTAGAAGAGGCAATCAAAGGATTAAAAAGTGGAAAGGCACCAGGAGTAGACAAAATAACAGATATAATGATTAATAAAATGGGAAATTTAGGAAAGAAAAAGTTATGGAGACTGATGAATAGACTGTGGAAAGAAGAAAAAATACCAAAAGAGTGGGAAATAGGAATGATAGTGCCCATATACAAAGCTGGGAACAAAGCAGATTGTAACTATCGAGGCATTACACTAATTGGTACGACAACAAAAATATACGAAATTTAAAAAAAAAAGAATCAGAAAAATAGTAGAAAACAAAATATCAGAAGCACAGAGCGGATTCAGACCAAGGAAAAGTGCACAAGACCACATATTTACACTGAAAACGATAATCAATAGGACACTGGAAACACAGAACTCTATATTTATAGCATACCTGGATATGGAAAAAGCATTCGATAAAGTGCCAAGAAGAAAAATTTGGGATGGCCTAAGAAAAATGAACGTCAATAAGAAGCTAATAAGGGTGACACAGAGTATTTATAAAGAAACAAGAAATATAATAATAGCTAGAAACAAAAAATCGGAAGAATTTAGAACCAAACAAGGAGTGAGACAGGGAGGAAGCCTAAGCCCGTTGTTATTCATAATATACATGGACCAAATAATAAGAGAAGTTAACAACGAAACAAAACCTACAAACATTGGTTACAGAGATATGAAAAGAATTGGAATACAGCAATGTGCATTTGCAGATGACATTGCAATAATAGTACACCGGCAAGAAGAACTCCAGGAAAAGTTACTAATATGGAGTAAGACATTACAAAAATATGGAATGAAAATGAACATCAGGAAAACCAAAGTGATGGCAATATCTGACCAAAAAATAAAAATGAACATTAAAATAGAGAACAATACAATAGAGCAAGTGAGACAATACTAATACCTAGGAGTGATCATACAAGACTCAGGTATGCAAGAAGCGGGTAAAAATGACAGAATAAACAATACAAACAAATTGTACTACACCCTGAATAAATATATAACAGGAAAAAGAGAAATTAAGACGAGCACAAAAATAAAAGTATACAAATCTATATATAGACCAGTACTAACATATGGAAGTGAGACATGGATACTGAATGAAAGACAAAAAAGTAAAATAAGAGCAGTAGAAATGAGATATCTGAGAAGAGCGTACGGCGTCACAATAATGGACAAAATGAGGAGCGAAAGAATAAGAAGTATAGAGGAATACATAGAAGAGAGACAATTAGGATGGTGGGGACATTTACAGAGGATGGATAAAAATGCACAAACCAGAAAAGTATGGGAAGCTAGAGCACAAGGAAAGAGAAAAAGAGGGCAACCAAGAAAGACATGGGAAGGAACAATAAACGAGATACTAGAGAAAAGAGGCATCATACGACAAGAAGCAATAAAAATGTCTAAAGACCGAAAGACCTGGAAGGAATTCATAAAGAAATAAAAATAAAACAAACACAAAACCCCACACCCATGCGGGTAGAGCGGGTCATTGAGTATATATATATATATATAATTCCAAATATCGCATAACCTTGTTTTGAATCTTTAAGATTAAAGATCAAAATGTATATAGTCAGCGGCGGCTCGCAGCCTAACTTCAGGGTAGGCCAGAGAGCCAAGGTAATTTGTATCCGTTATTGAATTTTCAAGCTTTAAATGAGTGTTTTCCACTCCCAGACTAAGCATGAAGTAAAATTTCGAGTTTAGAAAAGCCCTGTGAAAATTTGTCGAGGGTCGCGCAGCGACCCGAGACAAATTTTCTGGGCTTTTCTAAACTCGAAATTTTACTTCATGCGCCACGCGTACAAAACACTGATACTTTTTATGGCTAAAACTACAAAATATGAAAATAATTAAAGTTACCCTTCTAAACCAGTGTTGTCTGAGTGTATTCCGTTGTAGGCTCGCAGCCTAACTTCAGGGTAGGCCAGTAATTTGTATCCGTTATTGAAAGGTAATTTTGTTGTGCGATTTCGCGTATTTACAAAGCGCGATCCCAACCTCAAATTTTGTGTGCCTTGGCGCTGTGGCCTACCCTGAAGTTAGGCTGCGAGCCGTCGCTGCTATATTCATTATGATCTTTAATCTTAAAGATTCAACACATGGTTATGAGATATCTGGAATTGTTTTCCTTTATTTCTTCCCATAAAATAATGTCTGTCCTTGAAAACAAATTATGCATTTAGAAAATGCAACATTTCTAGAATCTAGAAATGTAGCACCGCTGAATATAGTCGATTAGTAGATAGTAGATAGTTTAAAACGAATAAAGGTATCTTATCAAAATTACTTACTATAAATTCAATTACGTGCCCAGCGTAAGCCCCAAAACGTAAAATAACAACAAGAACAATCCCGCTTGCTGCACTGTACAGTTCGTATGTTTCACAACTGAACAATGGAACTGATTTTAGTTCTTCACTCACTGTCCATGTCACATCCCCCGATTCGTCCAGACGAAATTTTACACTGCAATAAATATTTGAATACAGTAATTCAATTGCTACAAAGAATTTATTAATTACTCTACATATTGTTTTAAAACATTAAAAGTACAATTCTTTACGCAATCTACAACAAAGTGTACAGTCGACGCAACCCAAATGTGAACGCTCTTTAGCTGTCATGGTATTTTTTACTAAAATTCATTCCTTTAATTCTCGGTCTAAGATGTTTCATCGCCGCCGATTCATCGCCACCGATTCATCGCCGGCATTTTCTTCACCAGACCTGTTCATCGTCAATATTTTTATAAAGTTAATTATCCTAACCTATCCTAAACTATCCTGACCTATCCTAACATACCCTAACATATCCTAACCTATCCTAACCTATCATAACCTATCCTAACCTATCCTAACCTATCATAACCTATCCTAACCTATCCTAACCTACCCTAACCTATCCTAACCTATCATAACCTATCCTAACCTATCCTAACCTATCATAACCTATCCTAACCTATCCTAACCTACCCTAACCTATCCTAACCTATACTAACCTATACTAACCTATCCTAACCTATCCTGACCCATTCAAACTTATTTTTTTTTTGTTGAGGAGAAAAATGCATTTATGCACAGTAGTGTGTGGGACTCCTCCCCTTATCTAAAGGGGGCCTACCCACTAAAAAAACTCCCCATGGCCGTTTTCATCCTTACCGGCATCGCCCAAAGGCATTTCCTCGGTAATGCGGCCCGCTGCACTTCATTGTTCCGCAGCGCTAGTCTATGGCGTTCGTCGCCCGCTCCTCGCCGTACTTCTTTACCATGACGTAGTTAGCGTATACGCAAACCGCTTCCCACGCCTCCTCGCTGTCCAACATTCGGGCCACCAGCGTGGTCTCCTCTAGCCTTCCTATTTTACCTGCGAGTACCGCTCTCTCAGCCTGCCATTTAGGACACCTGAACAGCGTGTGTTCGGCTGTATCTTCTTCGGTCCCACAGTGTTGGCACAACCCGCTCGCTGCTTTCCCTATTCGGTGTAGGTATGCACCGAAGCTACCATGGCCTGTGAGGACCTGCGTCAGCTGATGTGTAACGACGCCGTGACCCCTCTCCACCCACGGTCTAATGTCTGGGATTACCGTCTTGGTCCAGCCCTCCACCTGTGCCCACCTCTCCTGCCATCTGCTCATAGCCCTGGCGTGTGCAGCTTCCCTAGCCGTAACCCGGTCGCCGGTCTCCCTACCCTCGCTGTAGGCTTCCGCCCTCTCCATCACGTATAAATCTCCGGGCATCGTTGAGGCGAGTACCTCCGCGGCATCCGTCGATACTGTCCTGTATGCCCGGATTATCCTCAGCGCTCCCGATCGGAGTGCAATTCGGGCCCTGTGGAGGTTCCGCGCCGAAGTCATGGCCTCCACCCAAACCGGTGCAGCATAGGCCAGCTTTGCCCTGGCCACCGTTGCGAGCAGTCGCCGCCTGCCTTCACCCGGCCCTCCCACGTTTGGTATAATGCGCCCTACCGCTGTGTCCGCCCTTAGGGCTGCCTCCGACGCCTCTGCGCAGTGCCTGCTGTACCGCGGATTTGGTTCCAGCCACACTCCCAGGTACTTAGTGGCCTTTCCAATGCGAACCCCGCTACCCCCAACTTCCAGCGTTTCCTCCAGTCCCTTCCCCGCTCTCCTGGTTGAGAGCCATACCGCCATGGTCTTTTCGGTAGCTACTTTCAGACCGCTTAGCTCCATCCACTGGACGATGGTTCGCTGACAATTCGTCGCACATCGTCCATATGTCTGTGCCTCACTATCAGGGCAAGGTCGTCCGCAAACGTTATAGTAGTGGCACCGTCCGGCAGTTTCAGGGCCAGGACTCCGTCGTACACTAAATTCAATAGTGTAGGACCAAGTACCGACCCCTGTGGGACCCCTTGGTCCACCTTCGCCTCCCCCCCTACGCTGTATGTAATGAGCCTATCCTTCAGGTAAGCGTTCACCATCGTCGCCATTCCTTTAGAGAGCCTTCTGGTCGCCTCCGCCTTCACGACCTGCCATGGCAGGGTGTTGAAGGCGTTCTTAATATCCAGCCCTACCATGACAGCGTGTTCTTGCTTTCTGAGAGGACCCTCGTTCGCTCCCCTTGCGATTTCGCGGACAGCTAGTACCGCCTCGATGGTGGACTTCCCCTTCCGGAAGCCGAACTGGTTGGGATGGAATCCCCCCATCCTCGATCTCCTCCGTGATTCTCGTAGTCAACGGCCTCTCGAGCACCTTCGCTATGCCGTCTAGGAGGCAAACCGGCCTGTATGCCCCTGGGTTGTCTGGCGGCTTCTTCCCTTTCGGGATCAGCGCCAGCTTAGCCTTCTTCCAGATGTCTGGCAATACTCCGTCCTTCAAACACTTGTTGAATACCCTCGTGAACAAATTTGGGTTAGACTCCACTGCCTCCTTGATGGCTTCATTTGGTAACCCGTCTGGGCCTGGCGCCTTCTTATTGAGTAGGTCCTTAGCTGCAGCGCAGATCTCTGTCGGGGTGAAAGGTAGCGCCTGATTAAGGGCCCGTAGTTCATTACTCCCGCCCGTACTACCCCCCGGAGGGAAGTGCGTCCACTACAGCCTTGGTGCCCCCCGGTACAACCGCTTCCAGGTTAGGTGCCCTCTTTCGCATTTTGCCGGTTACTAGTCTATATGGCTTGCCCCAGGGGTCAGCCTCCACCTCATCACAAAGCTCCTGCCATTTGGCCTCCTTACTTCGGGCAATGCTGATTTTCAAGGCCTTCTTGTGCCTCCTGTGCTCATCTTGCAGGTCTTCTGTTTCCTGTCCCCTGCACCTAGCCTTTGTGATAGCGCGGTGCGACTTCAGCGCCGCTGCTCTGGCTGCTGCAACTTCCGGGCTCCACCAGTAAACCCCCCTCTTTCCTTTCCGCCCTGTCCTGGGCATTGCTTTCTCGCAGGCCTTTGTTGTCGCCCGGACTAGTGGAGCTGCCTGTTGTTCTGCCGTTTCCCCAGTCGGGTTGATGCCAGCTAGCGCCCTTTCCAACTTGGCCTTATCCAGTCTAGCCACGTTCCACCTGGTCTCGACGATGTCGTAGGAATTGTGGCCATGCTCTGTTTTAAACCTTATCAGGGCGTGGTCGCTCATTGTTTCGCGATCCATGACGCACCAATTCCTTGCCAGGTCTACGGCCGTTACGTCAATCCATGACCTGCCGTCTCCCCTTGTGAACGTGGGTTTGAAGCCCGCGTTTGCCACGGTCATATCCGTCGTCGCCAGCAGCTCCACTAGCGCCCTTCCTCTCTTATCCGTAGCCACGGGGCCCCAGCAGCTGGACTTGGCATTGAAGTCTCCGGCGACAACCCCCGATGTTTATTGACTTCTGCCTCTAGTCGCGTTAGCCACTCCTTATACTCGTCGAAGGTAACGTTCGGCGAGACGTAGCAGCTAAAAAAGACTACTTCCCCTACCCTCGCCCAGACTATTCCTTTCCCTGCTGTGCCCCAGCCTTTTACCTTTTTTCCTGCCTCCTCCCCTAGCAGTATTGCCACGTCGCCTCCTATCTGGTCCCTGAATCCGCCTCCGCTCATCCTTGCATCATTAGGGTCCGACAAAAGCGCGATGTCGGCACCCTCCTCCACCATGTGCTGCTGCAGCAGGTCGTGCGCAGCCTTGCAGCGGTTAAGGTTGAGCTGCAGAACAATCCATTTTTTCCTAGGCCTCTCTGAAGGCTCGGCAGCCCTTACTGCCGCGAAAGTGCTCTGCCATCCAAACCTATCCTGACATATCCTATCGCAATTGGCCTGGCGATGAACTGGCCTGGCGATAAACTGGCTTGGCGATGAAATAGCCTGCGATGAAATGTCCCATTCCCTTTAATTCTGGCTTTAGCCAGTGGTATTACAAGAGGGGCATCATCGGAAATGTTTAACAATCATTTTTGAGAGCTGTCTAATTTAATTGCGACGAACGACTATGATGCAAAGTGGCGTTCATATTTAGGTTGCGCCGACTGGACATATGCATACGCTTTTTAAAAGAGTTCAATTTTAAGCTTTAAACGAGTGTTTTCCACTCCCAGACGAAGCATGGAGTAAAATTTCGAGTTTAGAAAAGCCCTGTGAAAATTTGTCGAGGGTCGCGCAGCGACCCGAGACAAATTTTCTGGGCTTTTCTAAACTCGAAATTTTACTTCATGCGCCACGCGTACTAAACACTGATTTTTTTTTATGGATTGGTACTAAGACTACAAAATATGAAAATAATTAAAGTTACCCTTCTAAACCAGTGTTGTCTGAGTGTATTCCGTTGTTGTAGCTAAATTTTGTGACCTGAAATATAATAACATATACAGTAAGATCAATAAAAAATATCGTATTGATAATTAAATAAAAGTCACTTGGTTTGTTTCACTACTATTTTTTTTTTATTCTCTCCGACTAGTTTCGACTTATCGTCATTCTCAAGGAACAAAAAAAATAGTAGTGAAACAAACCAAGTGACTTTTATCTAATTATCAATATTGTAAACATGTTTCATCAAGTGATTAATGAGAACCAAATTGAAGATATAAAAATATCGTCTTTGAAATATGAAGAATGCTTTGAATCTTGTGTTTATTGTGACACGTTGCAAAAAAATGAAATGAAGTAAACACAACTAGCTAAGCAAATACATTTAAGTAATGTTTTATCAACATTAAAACAACGATTAATGTTGTTATAATGTTGATAAAATGTTATTTGTTTTGTGCCTAGTGGGAAACTAAACTGAAAAACATAAAACTTTTAAAGTTTCTTGGAGCAGTGTATTACTCGTTGGTGAAATCGTCGAATAACACATTTACACTTGATTAGATTCTTAATGAGTATCAAAAATAATAATATTTACATCTTTATCTTCATTGCTTTGTATTTTTGTGACACACTTTATCTTAATAAAAGCATTGGCTTCTGGTTTATACATAATTCATTTTATGTTAAAAATATGCTAGTAATCAACAAAGAGGAACATAACGAAATAATTTAGCTATAGATTACAGCGACGGCTCGCAGCCGAACTTCAGGGTCGGCCACAGCGCCAAGGAACACAAAATTTCAGTTTAGGATCGTGCTTTATAAATACAAGGAATTGCACAACAAAGACACCTTTCAATAACGGATACATATTACCTTGGCTCTCTGGCTTACCCTGAAGTTAGGCTGCGAGCCGCCGCTGATAAATTGTATTTAACAGAATAAAATGCTATTATAATTATGTACTAAATTAATTACAGCACTAATAATACTTCTATTTAAATGTAGATGTACCATATTAAATTAATTATAAACCACATTTGCTATTTTGTAAACGACTAATTAATTAACAATATGAACAATTAATTTCACTCATAATTTACGACATGCACAATATAAAATGAGTGAAAATTACACAATAGAACAGAATTGATAATTTGTAAATTGTTTTAATTTCTGTCATTATCAACAAGTGATTTATAAGAGTATAGAGAATGTTTGTAAGTTTAAATGGAAAGTTTCAATAAACATTAATTGTTAAATATAATTGTAATCCAGCGGCGGTTTGTAGCCCAACTTCAGGGTAGGCCACAACGACAAAGAACACACAATTTGAGGTTAGGATCGCGCTTTATAAATACAAGGAATTGCACAACAAAGACACCTTGCAATAACGGATACGTATCCATTATTGAAAGGTTACGCAATTCCCTGTATTTATAAAGCGCGATCCTAACCTTAAATTTTGTGTGCCTTGGCGCTGTGGTCTACCCTGAAGTTAGGCTGCGAGCCGTCGCTGTTGTATCCAAATTACACTTGTTTCTCAACACTTTAACCGCCAAGGATCGATGGAAAATTCACCAACTGCTCTAGAGCAGTCCCACGGCCACTAGGTAGTCGAAAGTTGCTAATATTATTACTAGAAATATAGTTGAGTTTTATAAGCATACAACTTAATTTATCATCAAAGATTCACTGAAAATACAAAACAATGCATCATATTCCCTAGCAGTTAAAAGTGTTTTGCCACTACCACTAGTAAGTGTTCGAAACGTTTTTTGTTTCATACATCACTTAACGTAGCTAGATAAAATTAGGCAAAAAACACGCCACATTGTAGTTTCTCTAGAAAATACTATCCAGCAGAAGATTATAAAGTTTAGCATGCTTCTTTTATTGGTAATCATAAAGGCTTGGATTATATGCAAGGCCAGGCTGGCTGCTCCTGACCTGTGCGAATGAGCCAACCGTCTCATGGCTGCAGGAGGTGTTAGTACGCCTGCAGCCGTGGAGCGACGCGAGGCTCAAACTCGTGCGGGGAAAGGAGCTGCCTGAACCAAACATATGCGTGGCCTATATCCCAGACGACGAAGCAGGAGAACGGCTCGCGTCAGAAGTAGTCCTTAGAAGACTGAGGGTCATGAACCCGGGACTGCAGGCTCAGAAGTGGGTAGTTCTACGCCATGAGGATGCAGGACCAGGGCAGACCTGGACGTTTTCGATGGACGACGGGTCATTGGCCTATCTCAAGGAGATGGACCTCAAACCCTACTTGGGCTATGGACAGGTGACGTTCAGGGTCAAAGGCAGGGACAAGGAGGCCAATAAGCCCCCTGCTGCAGAGCCAGGGGAGACAGAGGAGGAGCGGACTCCAACCACCCTCTCAGTCGACCAGGTGGCCGGCGGCAGCGGAACACCAAGTGAACCCCAAAGGACACATCCTAGGCCTACATCGGCCAAGGGTAAGGGTCCACTAAGGGGCAAGGCACACGCAAAGAGGGGCGGTAAATCGACCTTCCGGGGAGCCAAATCACCGTCGGTGAGATGTGTGCAGGCCAACCTGCACCATGCCAAAGGAGCCTATTTTCTCCTTGGCAAACGGTTTAGAGAAGAGCGTGCAGATATCGCCTTCATACAGGAGCCATGGGTGACTAGCACAGGCCGGATAAGCGGCCTGAGCAACATACCAGGTAAGGTAATTACATATAGTTCGGGGCAAAAACCCAGAGCTTGTATATTAGTCCGTAAGGACATTGAATACTTTCTGTTGACAGGATACTGTACCAGAGATGTAGTCGCTGTGCAGCTGAAACTTCCGGTGGGGAAGAGCAGGCTGGACGTAATAGCCTGCTCGGCATACTTCCAGGGGGACAGCGCAGACCCACCACCTCCAACAGCTGTGAGAAGACTGGTGGCCCACAGCAAGAGGGGGAATATCCAGCTTGTGGCATGTGACGCCAACGCACACCATCTAGCATGGGGCAGCACTGACACCAATCCGAGGGGTGAGTCTCTATTAAACTTTATTATGGGGGAAGGGCTAGCTATACTTAATACTGGCAACGAACCTACCTTTGTTACGAAAAATTGCGCAGAGGTATTTGATATTACTTTCTGCTCAAACTACTTGAGCACAAACATTTCCGACTGGAAGGTGTCAGAAGACCCCTCCTGCTCTGACCATCGGAACATTCAATTTAACATTGAAGCAGGCACTAGACCAATAGTGGAACACCGTAATGCTAGAAGCACTAAGTGGGGCGGTTATACGCGTACACTTGGAGAGCTTCTGGGATCAACGGCACCCACTATTAAAAGTCATGAGGACATTGAGACGGCGGCGGAGCATATCTGTCGATCAATCGTCTCAGCGTACCATGAAAATTGTCCACTACAAAGGAAAAAGGACAGTAGAAATGTCCCCTGGTGGAACAATACATTAGAAAAAATGCGAAAAGAAGTCCGGAAACTATTCAACCGGGCTAAGGAGGCGGGCAAATGGGAACCGTACAGTACGGCTCTAACGGAGTACAATAAACAAATTCGCAGGGCCAAGAGGGAATCTTGGAGGAAGTTCTGCGAGGGTATTCATGATACTCCCCGTAGTGCAAGAATCCACAAGATTCTAGCCAGAGAGCCGGCGCAAGCACTTGGGTCGATAAAACGACCTGATGGCTCATATACGGCCTCTGGTAAAGAGACGTTAGAGATCCTGGCCCAAAATCACTTCCCAGATTGTTCCCTTCTAAGTAACGAAACACCGGATACAATGCTTCCACGGGATCGAACTAAGAGACCGGGGAAGCAGGACTGGAAGGTGGTAAATAAAATCGTTACCTACAGATCAGTAAGTTGGGCGGTCAAATCCTTCCAACCATACAAAGCACCAGGAATAGATGGGATCTTCCCTGTCTTACTCCAAAAAGGCTTGGAGAAAGTAATCCTCCACCTTATAAGACTGTTCAGGGCGAGCCTAGCGTGGAATTACATTCCAACTAGCTGGTCGGAAGTAAAGGTAGTCTATCTACCTAAGGTGGGAAAAACAGATCCCCTACCAAAATCCTTCCGACCTATAAGCCTGATGTCATTTATCCTAAAGACCCTGGAAAAGGTGCTGGATGGCTACATCAGGAGGGAAATACTGAGTATTAACCCTCTTAGTGTACACCAGTATGAGTACCAAAAGGGGAAGTCAACGGACTTGGCGCTGAATAACCTAGCCGGGAAAGTTGCGCAAACCCTGGACTACAAGGGAATTGCGGTAACAGCTTTCCTGGACACAGAAGGGGCCTTCAACGCTGCTCTGACGGGATCACTCTGCAAATTCGCGAGCGACAGAGGGGTTCCACCGGCTTATACAGGCTGGATCAGAGCAATGCTCGACACCAGAACCGTGACAACGTCACTATGTGGCGACACGGTCAAGCTGAGGACTGCCAGGGGATGCCCGCAGGGAGGGGTTCTTTCCCCCCTGCTGTGGTCTTTACTGGTAGACGATCTGCTTGCAATAATAGATACGCTTGACGTCGAAGTGCAAGCGTATGCTGATGACATAGTCATTCTTGCAAGGGGCACGGATGAAAACCAAATCTGTGAAGCCATGCAGGAGGCACTGGATGCGACTCAGAACTGGTGTATAGGGGAACGGTTAAACGTAAACCCTAGCAAAACATCAGTTGTCCCGTTCACGAGAAGGAGGATCCTGAAATTGAGACCTCTTACTCTACGGGGAGAAATCATACCATTTGTGGAGGAGGCGAAGTATCTAGGAATCACCCTGGATAAATCGCTGAATTGGAACTCCCACTTGGACAAGACAATCCGCAAAGCAAGGTACGCCCTGTGGACGTGCCATAGAATTTGCGGGAAGTCATGGGGATTAAACCCCAAGCAAATGTACTGGCTATATGGTTCGGTCATAAAACCAATAATAACCTATGGCAGTATCGCCTGGTGGCCGATTACAACTCGAAAAACGGCCATATCAAGGCTCTCCTCACTACAGAGAATGGCGACAGTGGCGGTAACTGGAGCCATACGCACTACCCCATCAGCGGCGCTAGAAATGCTACTGAACCTCACTCCCCTGCATATCCTAATACAGGGCGAGGCCAGATTGGCAACGTATCGATATCACCACGCGGCCCTATTGGATCCGAAGGTGATAGTCTTCACACCAAATGGGCTGTCAACTGCCATTGAGGCGGATGACACCCTAAGTATGAGGACTGACTACGCAGTCACGGACTACTGCGAGGATCAGCCGTACAAGGTCCTGTTCCCAAGCAGGGACGACTGGGAGCGACACAAAATCACCCCAGAAAAGGCTGACTCCTACTGGTACACTGACGGCTCAAAACTGTCCACTGGAACAGGAGCCGCAGTCGTCGGACCAAGGACTGAACTTTACTACAGCCTTGGCAGGTATGCTACCATACTTCAGGCTGAAATATACGCCATTGAAATGTGCGCCCACGAAATCCTTTCAAAGGGTTGGGCGGACAGGACAATAAAAATATGTTCGGACAGCCAGGCGGCCCTTAGGGCCCTGGCATCTTCTAGATGCTCCTCGCTGGCTGTACGGAACTGCAAGGAAGCCCTCTGCCAAATGGCACAGGTAAACGGGGTCAGTCTGATGTGGGTGCCAAGCCACTCTGGCGTGGAGGGAAACGAATTAGCCGATTCCCTAGCCAGAGAGGGGGCGCGTACAGCCTACATCGGACCAGAACCCGCTCTGGGGATACCCAGATCAACAGCTAGAGACCGTAACAACGGATGGATGAGACACGAGGCACAGGATTTCTGGCAAAACCGCCCTGGGATGAGACATTTCAGAGCGGTAACAAGTGGACCATCTGCGGCCAGGACGGCCTCATGGTTGAAGCTGAGCAGATCAGATGTTCACACATTAACTGCTCTCTTCACTGGACACAGCCGTCTAAGGCATCACCTTAACAAACTAGGACTGAGCGACACCACTGAGTGCCGCCTATGCCTAGAGGATGATGAAACAGCAGAGCACGTCATATGTGCCTGTCCAGCTGGCAACCAGATCAGGACCACGGTGTTTGGCACACCAAAGCTAAACCTGAAGGACCTGGAGAAAACTTCACCTGACAAGATCCTTGACTTCATCAAGAAGATGGACTTGGAAGGTGAACTGTAAGGTCGGATGTTCGACCTTAATTGTGAGCCACAATAGATCCTTGCGGTCGCAGTGGAGGGTAGCATAACTACCCACTCACTTTCAATAGAATAGAATACACAAGCATACGTTGTGCATGCTCCGACGCTCGGTTTATTAAAAGATTTGAAGCTTTAAACGAGTGATTTCCACTCCCAGGCTAAGCATGAAGTAAAATTTCGAGTTTAGAAAAGCTACGCGACCAAACCAAATTTTCAGGCTTTTCTAAACTCGAAATTTTACTTCATGCTTAGTCTGGGAGTGGAACACTCATTTCAAGTTTCGAATTGAACTCTGTTAAAAAACAACGAGTATCTTAAGATTTACGGCATATATGCTGTAATCGGGACATGTATACTTGAAAGAAAAACTCCATGTTTGTACAAGTTGAGGCATTGATTGCGATTGATTGGCTACAATTTTTAATGGTCATATAGGCAACTCAATTTACACACAACTTAAAAATTAAGGGTGTCAAATTGTATTGAATGCAAATGTTCAGTGTTACATAAAACTCTCTGTATAATCCGAGCCTTAGTAATCACTTTAAGGGCACCGAACATGTTGAACTGGTACGACTCTGAACTTTAGTTCAAAGTGACATTAGAACAATAGGAACTGTCATCTTAAACTCGAGTTCAGCTGAAACTCAAGTTTAACGTTTTTGGTTAATCATCAATCAAAATATTGATTACATCTGTTTACACCGAACAGCAAATAGTCAAACACAGCGTTTCCGTGGAGTTCGAACACCTGCACACACACACACACACACAAGCGCTAGACGCAGACGCTGCAATTCCATGGAATATAACCACCTTGCTCAAACAGACGCATCCTCAGCAATGCCATCGTGGTCACCTACACCTTCCGATGCACCCAACAGCCGATGACCAGACTATTGCGCAATAATTATCAAAATACACGCATTATTTATGGTATAAATAGCTGTAATTGTTGTAAAATAAATCAGTTTAGTTTCAACTGAATTCAAACAACATAACATAGAATTGCACAGTATACGTTTACAGCTAACCTAATATGCCCTAAACGAATAGTTTTGTGTTTTTAATAGCTCAATTAAAAACAGAAATTAGAAAAAAATGCTCGTTTTCAGTTACTGCTTGTTATTATTATAACACCTCCTATCCAATGGCGATAAGGTAAACATAAAAAAACCCGATATTAATCTCCTAAACGAACAAACAGATATTCTCTTTTCGCCGTTATTTAATACCCCTATGCGGACTAGCATTCATTCATGCAGAGTGCGAGGGAGCGCACGCTCAGCTGCGGGGACTTAAGGCACTTTTTTGAGCAGGTTAACAAGAAAAGGAAGGCGGAAGAAAGCAAATCAGAGAATATGGAAGATAAACTAGATAAGATATTAAATAAATTAGAGCGTTTAGAATCTAGGTTTGAAATAAGTATAAATGATCTAAAAGAAGAGTTAAAGCAAAGGGAACAGAAATGGAAGAAGGAGAAGTCCGTATTAATAAATAGAATAGACGAGTTGGAAAAAGCGGGGAAGGTTAGAAACAAAATCTGATACCTAATTGTTTCTGTAAATAAAGCTACCTGTAATTAACCCCTAATCCCCCCCCCGCGCTAGTGTCTGTAATCCTCAAAAGCGGTATATATTGAACTGTACTTCTGAAAATTTGTTAAACTTGATAATTACACTCACACTGTCAAAACTTAAGTCGTAAAATATTTGTGCATATATATAGATGTGTAATATCTGTATACGGTATATATATATATATATATATATATATATATATATGGTAAAAAACATAGAAATAGTTTCGTTTAATTTAATATGAATTACCACATAGTAACGGTCTAAACAATTGTGATGATAAAATTATGTTTAACGTCAATGCAAATTACTTAGTTTCTGTTGAAAGCAACAACAATAAACACTCCCACAAACATAATCCTTATACACCCATTGACAACACAAACTCAATATGACTTAATTAATAAAACCTTCGTATCGCTGCTCTTGCAACAACTATGGACATCCTCGTTTAAAATCATTACACAACGACACACAGATAAACGCTTCTGATGTTAACAATAATTACGATTATTATGGATTTCGTGCAATTGGAAGAATTTAGAGGCGGAATTTGCGTTCTTTGCGAATCAATCGTTTCGTGCGTTTGTTGTCGGAGGGTGCGCGGCCTTAGGGTGCGGGTTGCAGTTGTGGATTTTATATTTACCTCCCAGGTGCCCAAAAACGCACGCACTGCCATTATTTCGTTTTATAAATAAACAATAAACATTTCTGGTCGACACACACGTCAATTCGGCAACAATCTTTGACAGGAGAGCTGTCGGCTGTCAGGATGACGTTTCGTGTTGGACCTAATTCTCGTTGCTCATAAACGAATGTACGTATTAAATAGGTTGAGTTTTTTTCTATTTTATCATATATGATTGCATATTAAGTTTACAATTACGCAATAAAAACATAAATAAAATAATAGTCTTGTTAATAAATGTAAGAGAGTGTGTGTATATTGGGTTGTCTATATTAATTCACCATAGACGTCTAAAATAATAAATAGAACCGAGCACAAAGCTTGATTATGTAAATAGGTTATGTATATTTTATAAATAATTCGTGAATGTTAAGTTAATAATAACGCAAGAAACACTTTTAAGTTTAAAAAAAAATGGAGTCTTTTCAAGTTATTTAAATAATGTACGCGTGTATGTTGGGTTGTCTATATTAATTCACCATTGACGTGTAAAATAATAAATAGAACCGAGCACAAGGCCCGATTATTTGAATAGGTTACTGTTTTATGTACATTTTATAGAAATTCGTGTATATTAAGTCGGTCTAGGGCGTTTCATCGCCGCCGATTCATCGCCACCGATTCATCACCGTAGATTCATCGCCAGGCCAGTTCATCGCCGGCCGTTTCATCACCAGGCCTGTTCATCGCCAATATTTTTATAAAATAAATTTTGAAAGAAAGATCATATCTAATGATAACATTTCAAATATTACCTAATTCTGAAAATTGTCCACTAATTTAATATTAGGTTTTATAACCAAGTAATCGTTACTCAAACTTAATAAAAATCGAATGAGAATGCTGTCATTTTTTTGATATATGTCATTGAGTGCAATTCAGATCAAGGTTTACTATTTGCAAGTATGGAAACACAAATTTTGACCAAAAAAGGGAAAGAAAAGTTTATCCACGGAGGACATATGTATATTTTTGACAAAAACAGTAAGTCCGACCAATGTGTTAAATTTTGTCGGTGTTACCACGTAGGACGTTGTAACGCCAGGATACACACAAAAAATGGAAATGTTGCACATGTATTAAATGTACATTCGCGTGATTCTTCAGGAATAAACGTGGAAGTAGCTGCCACTGTTATTGCTATAAAGCGACGTGCAAAACCAACAGTAGAAAACACTGTACAAGTAATAACCTATCCTAACCTATCCTAACCTATCTTAACCTATCCTAACCTATCCTAACCTATCCTAACCTATCCTAACCTATCCTAACCTATCCTAACCTATCCTAACCTATCCTAACCTATCCTAACCTATCCTAACCTATCCTAACCTATCCTAACCTATCCTAACCCATCCTAACCTATCCTAACCTATCCTAACCTATCCTAACCTATCCTAACCTATCCTAACCTATCCTAACCTATCCTAACCTATCCTAACCTAACCTAACCTATCCTAACATATCCTAACCTATCCTAACCTATCCTAACCTTTTTTTTTTTTTTTTTTTTGGTTATAGAGGGGATTGGGAAATCTGCAGACAGACAAGGGCCTTTTGGTCTATTACGGCATATAGTGTCGGGTTCTGGTACCGACTAAAACCCTTCCCCCTCTCTTCCCTGGTATCGCCATCTAGGCATTTCTTCAGGGGTAGTCTTGAGGCGATTATGATGGTATCGCTCCCTCCTCTCCATACTTCCTGGACATGACTCTATTTGCGAATTCGCAAACCGCGTCCCACGCCTCCTCGCTATCGAGCATACGTCCCACCAGCGTACTCTCGTCCAACATGCCAACCTTGGTTGAGAGCTTGGTTCTTTCTGGCTGCCACTCCGGGCATCTGAACATCGTGTGCCCAGCCGTGTCCTCCTCTCTCCCGCAGTATCGACAATCCCCGCTTTCTGCCTTTCCTATACGACATAGGTAGGCCCCAAAGCTGCCGTGTCCTGTAAGCAACTGCGTTAGTTGGTGGGTAACAACCCCGTGACGCCTCTCCACCCAGGGTCTTACATCGGGGATTAAGGTTCGTGTCCACCCCTGTACCTGCGTCCACCTCTCCTGCCACTTGCCCATGGCCCTGCTGCGAGCTTCCTTCCTGGCTGTGGCCCGGTCGCCAGTCTCCCTTCCTCTGTTATGCGCTTCCGCCCTCTCCACAACGTACAGGTCTCCGGGCATCGTTGAGGCGAGTACCTCCGCGGCGTCCATCGAGACGGTCCTGTACGCCCGGATTATCCTGAGGGCTCCTGTCCTGAGCGCTGTCCTGGCCTTATGCCGGTTCCGCGCCGAGATCATAGCCCCTGCCCACACCGGTGCAGCGTAGGCCAGTTTAGCCCTGGCCACCGTAGCAAGCAGTCGCCGTCTGCCTTCGCTAGGTCCTCCTACGTTTGGCATCACGCGCCCCACTGCTGTATCCGCCCTTAGAGCTGCTTCCGCCGCCTCAGCGCAGTGTCTGCTTAGCCGTGGGTTGGCCTCCAGCCATACCCCCAAATACTTTATGGCCTTCCCAATGGGCACCACGGAATTAGCGATGTCCAGTGTCTCCTCCGGCGTTTTCCCTGCTCTCCTTGTCGAAAGCCACACCGCCATGGTCTTCTCGGCCGCAACCCTGAGCCCGTTTTGTTCCATCCACTGGACAATTGTTGTCGTCGCCTCGCTGACGGTTCGTCGCACATTGTCCACGTCACGGTGTCGCACTATCAGGGCGAGGTCGTCCGCGAAGGCCAAGGTGGTAGCGCCGTCTGGCAGTTTCAGCCCTAGCACACCGTCATAAACCAGGTTCCATAGTGTCGGACCCAGTACCGACCCCTGGGGAACACCCTGGTCTACCTCTCTCTCCTTCACAGCCCCCCCTACACTGTATATGATGGCTCTATCCTTGAGGTAAGATTCCACCATCGCCGCCATTCCCCCGGAGAGCCTTTTTGTGGCCTCATCCTTCACGACCTGCCATGGCAATGTATTGAACGCGTTCTTGATGTCAAGCCCTACCATGACAGCGTGCTCTCTTTTCCTGAGTGGGCCCTCGTTTGCTCCCCGAGCTATTTCCCGGACCGCTGAAACCGCGTCGATGGTAGATCTCCCCTTCCGAAACCCGTACTGGTTGGGGTGGAAGCCTCCGCCGGTCTCTATTTCCTCCACAATTCTGGTGGTCAGCGCCCTCTCTAAAACCTTCGCGATGCCGTCAAGGAGGCATATTGGTCTGTATGCCGCTGGATCGTCGGGTGGCTTCTTGCCCTTCGGGATCAGCGCCAGCTTCGCCCTCTTCCATATGGTTGGGAAGACTCCATCCTTTAGGCATTTGTTGCAAACCCCAGTGAACAGGCTTGGGTTTGCCTCAACTGCCTCCTTAATGGCTTCATTTGGCAAGCCGTCAGGGCCTGGTGCCTTTCTATTTGGGAGGTCGTTGGCTGCTGCGCAGATTTCTGCCTGCGTGAACGGTTCCACCTCGCAAGCGACGCGTGGTACGTTGTTGCCTATGCCGTTCGCCAGTGGGAATAGTGCATCCACTACGGCCCTAGTGCCCCCCGGTACGACCGCTTCCAGGTCAGGTGCCCTCTTACGCAGTTTGCCCATAACCAGCTTGTATGGCTTGCCCCAGGGGTCAGCCTCCACCTCATCGCAGAGCCCCTGCCATTTGGCCTCTTTGCTTTGGGCAATACTGATTTTCAGAGCCTTCTTGCACCTCCTGTGCTCTGCCTGCAGGTCTTCCGTTTCCTGTCCCCTGCTCCTAGCCTTTGTGATGGCGCGGCGCGACTTCAGCGCCGCTGCTCTGGCTGCTGCTACCTCCGGACTCCACCAGTAAACCGCCCTCTTTCTTTTCCGCCCCGTCCTGGGCATTGCTACCTCGCAGGCCTTTGTTATCGCCCCTACTAATGAAGCTGCCTGTTGTTCCGCCGTTTCCCCGGTCGGGTTGATACCGGCTAAGGCCCTTTGCAGCTTGGCCCTATCCAATCTAGCCACGTTCCACCTGGTCTCCACGATGTCATAGATATTGTGGCCATGCACTGTTTCAAACCTTATCAGGCCGTGGTCGCTCATCGTTTCACGATCCATGACGCACCAATTCCTTGCCAGGTGGATCCCATCTACGGCCGTTACGTCAATCCATGACCTGCCGCCTCCCCTTGTGAACGTGGGTTTGGAGCCCGCGTTTGCCACGGTCAAGTCCGTCGTCGCTAGCAGCTCCACTAGTGCCCTCCCTCTCTTATCCGTAGCCACGGGTCCCCAACAGCTGGACTTGGCGTTGAAGTCCCCGGTGACCACCCTCTGGACACCCCGGTGCCTGCCCAGCTCATCTTCCAGCAGTGATAGCCACGCCCTGTAGTCATCGAAGGGAACGTTTGGCGAGCAATAGCAGCTAAAGTAAGCTACCTGCTCAACCCTTACCCAAACAATTCCCTTCCCCGGCGTTCCCCACCCGTTTGCCTTCTTCCCCGCCTCCTCGCCTAGTATAATCGCTACATCCCCCCCTGCCTGGTCCCTATATCCCCCTTCACCCATCCTTGCGTTGTTGGGTTCCGACAAGAGCACGATGTCGGCGCTCTCCTCCACCATGTGCTGCTGCAGCAAGTCGTGCGCAGCCTTGCATCGGTTAAGGTTGAGCTGTAATACTGCCCATGTTTTCCTGGGCCTCCCTGAAGGCTTGACACCCCTTACTCCCGCGAAACCTATCTTAACCTATCCTAACCTATCCTAACCTATCCTAACCTATCCTAACCTATCCTAACCTATCCTAACCTATCCTAACCTATCCTAACCTATTCTAACCTATCCTAACCTATCCTAACCTATCCTAACCTATCCTAACCTATCCTAACCTATCCTCACCTATCCTCACCTATCCTAAATTATCCTGAACTATCATAACCTATCCTAACCCATCCTAACATATCCTAACATATCCTAACCTATCCTGACCCATCCAAACCTATCCTGACATATCCTATCGCAATTGGCCTGGCGATGAACTGGCCTGGCGATGAACTGGCCTGGCGATGAACTGGCCTGGCGATAAACTGGCTTGGCGATGAAACAGCCGGCGATGAACTGGCCCGGCGATGAACTGGCCAGGCGATGAACTGGCCCGGCGATGAAACGTCCCATTCCCAGTTAAGTTAATAATTACGCAATAAACACTTTTAGGTTTAAAATTGGAGTATTTTCAATGTATTTAAATAATGTGAGTGTGTATGTTGAGTTGTCTATATTAATTCACCATAGACGTGTAAATAATATATAGAACCGAGCACAAAGCCCGATTATTTGAATAGGTTACTGTTTAATGTATATTTTATAAATAATTAGTGTATTTTAAATTATTAATCACGCAATAAACACTTTTAGATTAAAAAATTGGAGTCTTTTCAATTAATTTAGGTATTGTGTGTGTGTATGTTGGGTTGTCTAATTCACCATTGACGTGTAAAATAATAAATAGAACCGAACACAAAGCCCGATTATTTAAATAGGTTACTGTTTTATTTATATTATATAAATAATTCGTCTATGTTGAGTTAATAATTACGCAATAAACACTTTAAGGTTAAAAAATTGGAGTATTTTCAATTTATTTTAATAATGTGTGTGTGTATGTTGGGTTGTCTGTATTACTTCACCATACAAGTGTAAAATAATAAATAGAACCGAGCACAAAGCCCGATTATTTGAATAGGTTACTATTTTATGTACATTTAATTAATAATTCGTGTAGTTAATAATTACGCAATAAACACGTTTAGGTTATAAAATTGGAGTCTTTTTTTCAATTTACAATTTAAATAATGCGTGTGTATGTTGGGTTGTCTATATTAATTTACCGTAGAAGTATAAAATAATAAATAGAACCAAGCACAAAGCCCGATTATTTATGTTTTATGTATATTTTATAAATAATTCGTGTATGTTAAGTTAATAATAACGAAATAAACACTTTTAGATACAAAAGACATTATCAAGTGAGAGTGAATGGAGAAATGTCTAGACAACATCCAGTCATCAGCGTGGTTATCCAAGGCTCAGTAATAGGACCTCTGCTCTTTACAGCTTACCTCTTTGATCTTGTGGATCTCATTGAAACAAAAATGAAAAACTTTGCTGATGACGGTAAAATATATGCAAACCCTTGTCTTTACTCAGACCAGCTTAAAAGAGATCTTCAAAAAGTCGCGGAATGGTCCAATACATGGGGAATGAAAGTGAACGAATCTAAATGTACAGTATTAAGAATTGGTCCAAACAACCCAAATGAAGAACAACACAGTATTGTCAGTAGTGGAAGAGCAGAATGACCTGGGTGTTACTGTTACTGCAAATTTAAAATGGGAAAACCATATTGTAAATATTGCCAAAAAGGCCAACTCCTTTGTTTATCTGGTAAAGCAGGCATTCAAAGACCATTCAATAGAAATTATTGCAAAACTATATAAAAACTATATTAGGCCAAAAATAGAATATGCTTACACTGTATGAAACCCATATTATGTCAAAGATATTGAGATCCTGGAAAAGATTCAGAGAAGAGTAACCAAGATACCCACTGAATTGAAAGAATTATCATATCCAGAAAGACTGAAAAGACTCCAGTTAACAACACTAAGGGAACGGAGACATAGAGGTGATCTAATCGAAACTTATAAAATAATTAGTGGACACTATCAGTGTGAAATCAAAAACATCTTTCATCTTAATCAGAACACACAACTTCGAGGACACTCTATGAAAATAGACAAAGAAAAAGCTGCTAAACTCCAAAGGAAGAACTTCCTGACTAATCGTGTGGTCTATTCATGGAATGCACTTACAGAAAAAACAGTTACCGCAGCGAACGTTAATTTATTTAAAAACCGGTTGGACAAAGAACTAAAACAAAGTGCAGCAAGAATGATCCACTATAGTGCATGATAAATATATATTCGTGAAATCAACCTAAAACCGATACGCCGATATCAATCCGACCACGATGTGCACTAGTTATATGTGTACACGAGCCAGCTTAAAGCAGTGAACGTCGCTGGGCTGTCGCGGGGAAGAAGGAGTGCGGGGGGCAGAAGTTCCACCAATTAGATTTAAAATTCACATGTGCAGTGCACGAGCGGATCAGGCGAGGTGACGCGGCCGCGGTGTTCGGTTGCCGTCGGGTCGGTGGCACTCGACGTTCTCTGCTTTGCGCTTGGATATTAGGACGACCCATCGGATAGCGTCTAGCGGATAAAATAATGTTTGGGATTTATTTTACAAGTAGAATGGATTGATAAAATTATTTAAAGTAATAGGAAATTTAAATATGTTTGCAGGCATTAATTTGGGAGTGCACGTGCACATGTGCACTTACTGAGGAACCGCCACTGATATAGTGTAAACAATAACACATGTTAAGAAACAATAGCTTCATCGGTATACCGCTTGCTATTGGTTAATTACAGAATTACTACTCTAGTAGTAGTATAGGCAACTGTGCTTACAGAAATGTAAATACAATTACCTACACTACTCTAGTAGTAGTAGTGTTGGCAACTGTGCTTACAGATATGTAAATGCAATTGCCCACACTACTCTAGTAGTAGTGTAAGCAACTGTGTTTACAGATATGTAAACACAATTGCCTGCACCACTATAGTACTAGTATAGGCAATTGTGTTTACAAATCTGTATGGGAGGTAAACTACATTAAATCACATTTTATCAAAATTTTTTACTAAAATTCAACTTTTTGTTACAGAAGGTAGGTTCTGCAAGAGATTGAACTCCAAGATGTATTTGTGAGTGATGCTAATCTTCTCTTATTATATTTATTTTGTGTTTACACAGAATTGTTTTTTTTTATTTAAAAGTAAACTGCTAACAGCTGCGGCTCACAGCCTAATTTCAGGGTAGACCAGAGACCCAAAGTATTATGTATCCGTTATTGAAAGGTGAGTTTGTTGTGCAATTCCTTGTATTTAAAGCGCGATCCTAACCTCAAATTTTGTGTGCCTTGGCACCCTGAAGTTGGGCTACGAGCCGTCGCTGGTTGAAACTACCTATAAAATAAAGTACTAATTGACACTATTAAGGTATTTTAGTTCTTTATATTGGCCCTATTTTGTAAACAAAACCTTAGATAATTTCACTGAAGTTGTGGGTACAGTATTTTGCTTTCAAAATTTTTAATAAAAACAAAAAACAAGTCCATCTGTTAATTTTAAAATAGGTTTATCTTAATTAATAAAAGCAGTTCTGGTATAATACACAGGGTGCCCTTTTTTTGAGCTGCTCTCTGAAGGATCTCGCTTACTCACTTGACTCCGCCCGGCAAATCCAAATTTTCAGGCTTTTCTAAACTCTAGGCGTATAAAACACTAAAATATTACTTCATGCTTAGTCTGGGAGTGGAAAACACTCGTTTAAAGCTTCAATTTATTTTATTTTATTTTAAGTACTTTAATATTTATTAAATATTGTGATATTACTATTGTAAATTAATGTTTTTGTAAATGGTCCGCCATATATTAATAAATAAATAAATAAATTTGATTTTTTTAAATACGACGAATATCTATAAACAAAAATACTTACTTTTTTGGCTCCTCACTTACCAACAGCGGGAATGTACAATTCGCGACTAATTTTAGGACGAACAAAAACTGCTTAAAATCGGTACTAAGGCTGAAAATTAGTTATCCTAGCTATATTTATAGAGAATGTATAAATAACTATATTTATTTAAAAATTTGAAACTTTGTACAATAAAGAACATAACCTCTATTTAACTTAACATTACTTCGCAAGAAAACTATTCCAACTTAATAACAAGCTCTGGCAATTGATCCCTAGAAGTCGCATCGTAATCCACGGCGCTCGGTTGCTGCATACACATCTTCCGATGCTTATTCATCTTCTTCGTATCCGCAAAAGCCTTCTTACAAACACCGCACACGTACGGAAGCTCCCCCGTGTGCTTCCGAACGTGCACCGTTAAATTCCCGTTGAGGGCAAACGTCTTATCGCAGTACGGGCAGGAGTACGGCCTCTCCCCGGTGTGCATCCGAATGTGGCACACCAAGTGGCCCTTTTGTGAAAAGCTCTTGTCACAGTGTTTACACTGGTAGGGTTTAAGCCCGGTGTGCATGCGTTTGTGCAGAGCGAGCGAGATGGGGCGGGTGAAGGCATTGTCGCAGTCGGTGCATTTGTAGCGGCGGATTCCCCGGTGGGCGTTCATGTGTATGTTGAATTGGAGCTTGTAGTAGAATGATTTTCCGCACTCGGGGCAGAGGAATTTTTTGTCGGCGTGGATTACCTGGTGGTGGCGTAGTGCGCACTTCGAGGATAACGTTTTTCCGCATTGTTCGCATCTGTAGGGTTTTCGGTCTTTTTCGGCGGTGTGCACGTTCAGCTTGTGCGCTTTCACTTGGGTTAGTTGAGAGTACGCTGGAAAAATGTAGGTTTTTAATCCGACGAAAAATAATAATAGTAATCTACTAAAATGTTTCATTATTGAGTATATTTTTCTGATGAATGCGTCCGATAGATCAACAAAATGTATAAAACTTTTGATCTATTGATAAAATTAAGTTGGCGACATTGCATTTTGTACCGGCTCCTCTGAAATTATCTAGGTGAACATGGGAGGTGGGTTTAAAACACAGAACTTAAAATTGATTTTTAATAAAAAATAATGATCTTTAGAATAAAAATAAACATAAATTGGTACTTATAATTCAATTAAAATATTTCCTTTTCTTTTTGCCTAACTAAAACTAAATTCCGAAATAAAAAGAATAAATACTTAATAACAAAATAAATTCTTAATTCTAAAATACGTTGAGCGCCACTCAAGGGCACTGCCGGGAGGCGGAATCAAAATTAAATACATAAAAACACGATAATCAAAAATATCCTAAAATAATATTGACTAAATAAAAATGTCTCCCCAGAAAATCGTGACGCGGTTTAATTTAAATGATCGCAATATATTTTGAATAACCGCATATCCTTCACAAACGGTTCAAAGCGCTATCGCAATTCAAAAAAAATGTCAACAAGATTCCTGATCTTATCTGTAGCCTCGCGCTGTGTTGGTGATACATACAAATGCCAGAATTCGACGGTACAGGCTGCGTCTGCGCAGATCAACGGATTGCCTCCGATTGGTAGCGGCGGTCGATAGCGAAGACTACCGAAGCGGTATGCTAGCAGCAGCTGACGTCGGTAGGATCGTGCGGTAGATACGGTGACTGGTGTAGCTTCCAAAATTCTAGCAATATGCACTATGACCAGAGAGCGATCGCCATTTGCCAATCGATACCACGATACGTGCCAGTTACTAAATTCACGTTCGGCAACGATAAAACAGGCCCGAAAGCACCCGCCTGTTTAATTGTTTTAATAACAAAATTAGCACACTTACGTTGAATAAAGCTTACCTTAGCGATAATTTCCGCAACAAATACCAATAACTCGCGGTCCTCTTCGAGGATTCGCCACCATCTTTCTTCGCTACGGCAAAATATCTTAATTTCCTGCGCGCGCAAATCCGTCTCAAACCACCTTGGCGGATTTTTCACCCGTATAAAACTATAACGTAGGCAACCCGATCAGCGTCGCAATTTCAAATCGTTCTCAGAAGTACCAACTTCGATTTAATTAAATTTTAACTATTTCGAGGTTATGTTACATTGTTTGTTTGTGAATAATCTTCGGCTGAATTATTTCGTTGAAATTTATTTCAAACGAATGATTCCACTCCCAGACTAAGCATGAAGTAAAATTTCGAGTTTAGAAAAGCCCCGCGTAGAAAATTTGTCGAGGGTCGCGCCAGCGAACCGAGACAAATTTTCACGGGGCTTTTCTAAACTCGAAATTTTACTTCATGCGCCACGCGTATAAAACACCGATTTCTCAAAAGTTTAAAATATACGGCTCAGGTATGTGTATTTTTAATCTTAAATAAAACGTAGCATTGTAATTAAATAATTTCGTTTTAAAATGGCATTTGAGGTTATGTATAACTCTCGTGTCATCATATAAAACTTAGTCTATCATTTTATTGAATTATTAGTTGTAAATTAACAATAGTAATCTACTAAAATGTTTCATTAATACGAAATTGTTAATTAACATCATCCTTAGTACAGTGTTAAAGCTGTATGCTAAAGGTAAACGTCTTATAAACTCTGCTTTAGTAACGTCCATCCATTTTCATCAGTTTTATACGCGTGGCGCATGAAGGCATCAGTGTTTTATACGCGTGGCGCATGAAGTAAAATTTGGAGTTTAGAAAAGCCTGAAAATTTGGTTGGGCCGCGTAGCGCTGCGCTCTACGCGACCCAACCAAATTTTCAGGCTTTTCTAAACTCCAAATGTTACTTCATGCTTACTCTGGGAGTGGAATCATTCGTTCGAAATAAATTTCAACGAAATAATTCAGCCGAAGATTATTCACAAACAAACAATGTAATATAACCTCGAAATAGTTAAAATTCAATTAAATCGAAGTTGGTACTACTTCTGAAAATGTAATGTTGCCAACTTAATTTTATCAATAGATCAAAAGTTGTTAGATTTTGTTGATCTATTGGGCGCATTCATCAGAAAAATATACTCTCAACTTGTTTGGATTTTTGCTACGCTTTACGTTGGTGACTAGCGAACGCTAGTATTTTGCACGCTTGCAAAATTACCGAACGTGTTTGCTCTTGAGAGTGCGTTCATCAGAAAATCCCCCAATTTTGACACATTGTTACGTATTTGCAACGATGAATAAATATTTTTAACAGAGTTTAATGTTTTAATGTATGCAACTCGATCAACATACGCGTACGTTGGGTTGCCTACGCCGCGACTCTGTTGTCCACTCCCAGACTAAGCATGAAGTAAAATTTCGAGTTTAGAAAAGCCCCGTGAAAATTTGTCGAGGGTCGCGCAGCGACCAGAGACCTCTATTAAATTCTCGCGAAGCGAGCTGTGTCAAAGTGAGACTACATGCATCACCCCCGACAAGCTTGCGAGCGAAGCGAGCTCCATCGAAGTCAGACTACATTCGTCGCCCAGGACAAACTTGCGAGCGAAGCGAGCCAACCAAAGTCGTGAAGCTACCTCCATTAAATTCTCGCGAAGCGAGCTCTATCGAAGTCAGACTACATACATCGCCCAGGACGAGCTTGCGAGCGAAGCGAGCCTACCAAATTCCTGGAGCTACCTCTATTAAATTCTCGCGAAGCGAGCTGTGTCGAAGTGAGACTACATACATCACCCCCGACAAGTTTGCGAGCGAAGCGAGCTCTATCGAAGTCGGACTACATACATCGCCCAGGACAAACTTGCGAGCGAAGCTAGCCAACTAATGTCGTGAAGCTACCTCTATTAAATTCTCGCGAAGCGAGCTCTATCGAAATCAGACTACATACATCGCCCAGGACGAGCATGCGAGCGAAGCGAGCCTACCAAAGTCCTGGAGCTACCTCAATTAAGCGAAGCGAGCAGTAACCGGGTCAGTATGCGAGCGAAGCGAGCAGTAACCGGGCCTAGCAACAGCAGCACGAGGCGATAGCCGAGTGCTGCTCTACATCGACCCAACAACAGCAGCACGAAGCGATAGCCGAGTGCTGCTCCATATCGACCACACAATAGTAAAAAAATCCAATCTATGGAAATTTTGACTTTTTTGTGATTTTTTAAATATCGAATCAAGCAACGATACATTTCAAAAAATCACCGCTTCGTTTCTGTTTATCGTGGAACGTTGAAATTTTGCAAAACTATAGTCCATTATGGACCCTTTAATCGGTGCGAGTTTCGTTTGTTCATCTCATCATCGAACCGAGATATGATTTTTTTTCAATATTTATTATGCAATTCGCATTTCACTGAAAAATTTCTTATAGTGCGTATTTTTCCAACACATGAGGTTTTTGTATCTTTGCGCTCTCTCCCACTCATTGAAAATTTCGATCACAGGGGTACATATGGAATTTTTTTTTGGTAAAAATAATATTTTTTAATTCATACCAAAAAACGTTTTTCTTTGTTTTTCACGCGTGCGCTTTTGTTTTTTTATTAATTTTTGGCGAATGCGGCACCACCCAACGATTGTATAATATTATTTTAAATTCCATCGTGTGCAGAATTTAATGCGACAAATCACCGTTCTTTTCCGAGTTCGATCCGATTATTAAAAGTATTTTTTTTTTAATTTTAAAGTTTAATGTGCATATACAGGGTGGTCTAAAACCATGATTTTCTTCATTATTTTTTTTTGACCTACTTAAAATGCTCCAAAATAATATGTTTAAACGCAGGATGGTATGGTTTGACCTCGCAGTGCTCAGCAAATTATTTTCGATTCAGTAAATGGCCGTTTTCACGGGATTTCAACAAATGTTCGGTCCAAAAATTGCGCTAGAGACAATTTGTTTTCGTGGAAATTAAGGAACAACCACCCTCTCAGTGTGCGAGCGAAGCGAGCAAGGCAAGCGAGCGAAGCGAGCGGCTGGAGCGAAGCGACCATCTCTTCCAACCTTTTCACGGACCTTTACATCCATCCACTCCATAACCACTACACAACAACGATCTATCTTGCAACCACCACCATTCGGCTTATGCATCATTTCCTCTCCCCCTCCCTTTCCCTTTGCTACTATTATACATATATTTTTCTTCAACATTATTTATTTTTTTTTAATTATGCAATTCTCTTTACATTTCTACATTTCCTTGATTCGGCCCTCGGCTCCCCGGTTGGTAAATCGGGCTAAATGCTAGTTTTATAATAAAGCAATAAGATTTATCAAATCAATTCAGATTTGGACGCGTTCTCTATTTATTAGCTAGAAGTGGAATTAGAGTAATTCAAAGTGAGATTTGTAGAAAATAATTGAATATTTGAGAGGACATAAGTTGAAATATTTATAAAAAATTGAATTTTCAGTTTAAAGCTTTGAAATTTCTAAAAATTGTTATTAATGAAATAAAGTTTAAGATGCAGCAAACAGAAATTATATATATTAGCTAGAAGTGGAATTACAGTCACTCAAAGTGAGATTTGTAGAAAATAATTGAATATTTGAAAGAACACAAGTTAAAATATTTATAAAAAATTGAATTTTTTCTTTAAAGCTTTCAAATTTTTAAAAATTCTTAAAAATGAAATATAGTTTAAGATGCAGCCAACAAAAATTATATTTATTAGCTAGAAGTGGAATTAGAGTAATTCAAAGTGAGATTTGTAGAAAATATTTGAATATTTGAGAGGACATAAGTTGAAATATTTATAAAAAATTGAATTTTCAGTTTGAAGCTTTGAAATTTTAAACAATTGTTAATAATGAAATAAAGTTTAAGATGCAGCCAACAGAAATTATATTTATTAGCTAGAAGTGGAATTAGAGTAATTCAAAGTGAGATTTGTAGAAAATAATTGAATATTTGAGAGGACATAAGTTGAAATATTTATAAAAAATTCAATTTTCAGTTTAAAGCTTTAAAATTTTTAACAATTGTTAATAATGAAATAAAGTTTAAGATGCAGCCAACAGAAATTATATTTATTAGCTAGAAGTGGATTAGAGTAATTCAAAGTAAGATTTGCAGAAAATAATTGAATATTTGAGAGGACATAAGTTGAAATATTTATAAAAAATTAAATTTTCAGTTTAATGCTTTGAAATTTTTAAAAATTGTTAATAATGAAATCAAGTTTAAGATGCAGCAAACAGAAATTATATTTATTAGCTAGAAGTGGAATTACATTCACTCAAAGTGAGATTTGTAGAAAATAATTGAATATTTGAAAGAACACAAGTTAAAATATTTATAAAACATTGAATTTTTTGTTTAAAGCTTTCAAATTTTTAAAAATTCTTAAAAATGAAATATAGTTTAAGATGCAGCCAACAAAAATTATATTTATTAGCTAGAAGTGAAATTAGAGTAATTCAAAGTGAGATTTGTAGAAAATAATTGAATATTTGAGAGGACATAAGTTGAAATATTTATAAAAAATTGAATTTTCAGTTTAAAGCTTTAAAATTTAAAACAATTGTTAATAATGAAATAAAGTTTAAGATGCAGCCAACAGAAATTATATTAATTAGCTAGAAGTGGAATTAGAGTAATTCAAAGTGAGATTTGTAGAAAATAATTGAATAATTGAGAGGACATAAGTTGAAATATTTATAAAAAAATGAATTTTCAGTTTAAAGCTTTGAAATTTTTAAACATTGTTAATAATGAAATAAAGTTTAAGATGCAGCAAACATAAATTATATTTATTAGCTAGAAGTGGAATTAAAGTCACTCAAAGTGAGATTTGTAGAAAATAATTGAATATTTGAAAGAACACAAGTTAAAATATTTATAAAACATTGAATTTTTTGTTTAAAGCTTTCAAATTTTTAAAAATTCTTAAAAATGAAATATAGTTTAGGATGCAGCCAACAAAAATTATATTTATAAGCTAGAAGTGGAATTAGAGTAATTCGAAGTGAGATTTGTAGAAAATAATTGAATATTTGAGAGGACATAAGTTGAAATATTTATAAAAAATTGAATTTTCAGTTTAAAGCTTTGAAATTTTAAACAATTGTTAATAATGAAATAAAGTTTAGGATGCAGCCAACAGAAATTATATGTATTAGCTAGAAGTGGAATTAGAGTAATTCAAAGTGAGATTTGTAGAAAATAATTGAATATTTGAGAGGACATAAGTTGAAATATTTATAAAAAATTGAATTTTCAGTTTAAAGCTTTGAAATTTTTAAAAATTGTTAATAATGAAATAAAGTTTAAGATGCAGCAAACAGAAATTATATTTATTAGCTAAAAGTGGAATTACAGTCACTCAAAGTGAGATTTGTAGAAAATAATTGAATATTTGAAAGAACACAAGTTAAAATATTTATAAAACATTGAATTTTTTGTTTAAAGCTTTCAAATTTTAAAAAATTCTTAAAATTGAAATATAGTTTAAAATGCAGCCAACAAAAATTATATTTATTAGCTAGAAGTGGAATTAGAGTAATTCAAAGTGAGATTTGTAGAAAATAATTGAATATTTGAGAGGACATAAGTTGAAATATTTATTAAAAATTGAATTTTTTGTTTAAAGCTTTAAATTTTTTAAAAATTGCTAAGAATAAAATAAAGTTTAAAATGCAGCCAACATAAATTATATTTATTGCTAGAAGTGGAATTAGAGTCCCTCAAAGTGAGATTTGTAGAAAATAATTGAATATTTGAGAGGACATAAGTTGAAATATTTATAAAAAATTGAATTTTCAGTTTAAAGCTTTGAAATTTTAAACAATTGTTAAAAATAAAATAAAGTTTAAGATGCAGCCAACAGAAATTATATTTATTAGCTAGAAGTGGAATTACAGTCCCTCAAAATGAGATTTGTAGAAAATAATTGAATATTTGAAAGGACATAAATTGAAATATTTATAAAAAATTGAATTTTTTGTTTAAAGCTTTGAAATTTTCAAAAATTGTTAGGAATGAAATAAAGTTTAAGATGCAGCCAATAGAAATTATATTTATTAGCTAGAAGTGGAATTACAGTCCCTTAAAGTGAGATTTGAAGAAAATGATTGAATTTTTGAGAGGACATAAGTTGAAGTATTTATAAAAAATTGAATTTTTTGTTTAAAGCTTTAAAATTTTTAAAAATTGTTAAGAATGAAATAAAGTTTAAGATGCAGCCAACAGAAATTATATTTATTAGCTAGAAGTAGAATTACAGTCCCTCAAAGTGAGATTTGTAGAAAATAATTGAATATTTGAAAGGACATAAGTTGAAATATTTATAAAAAATTGAATTTTTAGTTTAAAGCTTTGAAATTTTCAAAAATTGTTAAGAATGAAATAAAGTTCAAGATGCAGCCAACAGAAATTATATTTATTAGCTAGAAGTGGATTTACAGTCCCTCGAAGTGAGATTTGTAGAAAATAATTGAATATTTGAAAGGACATAAGTTGAAATATTTATAAAAAATTGAATTTTTTGTTTAAAGCTTTGAAATTTTTAAAAATTTATAAGAATCAAATAAAATTTAAGATGCTACCAACAGAAGTTATATTTATTAGCTAGAAGTGGAATTACAGTCCCTCAAAGTGAGATTTGTAGAAAATAATAGAATATTTGAGAGGACATAAGTTGAAATATTTATAAAAAATTGAATTTTTAGTTTAAAGCTTTGAAATTTTTAAAAATTCATAACAATAAAATAAAATTTAAGATGCTACCAACAGAAGTTATATTTATTAGCTAGAAATGGAATTACGGTCCCTCAAAGTGAGATTTGTAGAAAATAATTGTTTATTTGAGAGGACAGAAGTTGAAATATTTATAAAAAATTGAATTTTTAGTTTAAAGCTTTAAAATTCTTTAAAATTGTTAAAAATGAAATAAAGTTTAAGATGCAGCCAATAGAAATTATATTTATTAGCTAGAAGTGGAATTACAGTCCCTCAAAGTGAGATTTGTGGAAAATAATTGAATATTTGAGAGGACATAAGTTGAAATATTTATAAAAAATTAAATTTTTTGTTCAAAACTTTAAAATTTTTAAAAATTGTTAAAAATGTAATAAAGTTCAAGATGCAGCCAACAGAAATTATATTTATTAGCTAGAAGTGGAATTACAGACACTCAAAGTGAGATTTGTAGAAAATAATTGAATATTTGAGAGGACATAAGTTTAAATATTTATAAAAAATTGAATTTTTAGTTTAAAGCTTTGAAATTGTAAAAAATTGTTAAGAATGAAATAAAGTTCAAGATGCAATCAACAGAAATTATATTCCTTTGCTAGAAGTGAAATTACAGTCACTCAAATTGAGATTTGTAGAAAATAATTGAATATTTGAGAGGACATAAGTTGAAATGTTTATAAAAAAATGAATTTTTTGTTTAAAGCTTTAAAATTTTTAAAAATTGTTAAGAATAAAATAAAGTTTAGGATGCAGCCAAGAGAAATTATATTTATAAGCTAGAAGTAGAATTATAGTCACTCAAAGTGAGATTTGTATAAAATAATTGAATATTTGAGAGGACATAAGTTGAAATATTTATAAAAAATTGAATTTTTTGTTTAAAGCTTTGAAATTTAAAAAAATTGTTAGGAATGAAATATAGTTTAAGATGCATCCAACAGAAATTATATTTATTAGCTAGAAGTGGAATTACAGTCACTCAAAGTGAGATTTGTAGAAAATAATTGAATATTTGAGATGACATAAGTTGAAATATTTATAAAAAAATTAATTTTTAGTTTAAAGTTTTTAAATTATTAAAAATTGTTAAGAATGAAATAAAGTTTAAGATGTAGCCAACAGAAATTATATTTATTAGCTAGAAGTGGAATTAGAGTCATTCAAAGTGAGAGTTGTAGAAAATAATTGTATATTTGATATGATATAAAATTTTATGTTTAAAGCTTTGAAATTCTAAATAATTGTTGAGAATGAAATAAAGTTTAAGATGCAGCCAACAGAATTTTTTTATTACCTAGAAGTGAAATTACAGACACTCAAATTGTGATTTGTAGAAAATAATTGAATATTTGAGAGGACATAAGTTGAAATATTTATAAAAAATTGAATTTTTTCTTTAAAGCTTTAAAATTTTTATAAATTGTTAAGAATGAAATAAAGTTTAAGATGCAGCCAACAATAATTATATTTATTAGCTAGAAGTGGATTTACAGTCCCTTAAAGTGAGATTTGTAGAAAATAATTAAATATTTGAGAGGACATAAGTTAAAATATTTATAAAAAATTGAATTTTTTGTTTAAAGCTTTGAAATTTTTAAAAATTGTTAAGAATGAAATAAAGTTCAAGATGCAGCCAACAGAAATTATATTTATTAGCTAGAAGTGGAATTACATTCCTTCAAAGTGAGATTTGTAGAAAATAATTGAATATTTGAGAGGACATAAGTTTAAATATTTATAAAAGATTGAATTTTTTGTTTAAAGCTTTGAAATTTTCAAAAATTGTTAGGAATTAAATAAAGTTTAAGATGCAGCCAACAGAAATTATATTTATTAGCTAGAAGTGGAATTACATTCCTTCAAAGTGAGATTTGTAGAAAATAATTGAATATTTGAGAGGACATAAGTTGAAATATTTATAAAAGATTGAATTTTTTGTTTAAAGCTTTGAAATTTTCAAAAATTGTTAGGAATTAAATAAAGTTTAAGATGCAGCCAACAGAAATTATATTTATTAGCTAGAAGTGGAATTACATTCCTTCAAAGTGAGATTTGTAGAAAATAATTGAATATTTGAGAGGACATAAGTTGAAATATTTATAAAAAATTGAATTTTTTGTTTAAAGCTTTGAAATTTAAAAAAATTGTTAGGAATGAAATATAGTTTAAGATGCATCCAACAGAAATTATATTTATTAGCTAGAAGTGGAATTACAGTCACTCAAAGTGAGATTTGTAGAAAATAATTGAATATTTGAGATGACATAAGTTGAAATATTTATAAAAAATTGAATTTTTAGTTTACAGCTGTGAAATTTTAAAAAATTGTTAGGAATGAAATTAAGTTTAAGATGCAGCCAACAGAAATTATATTTATTAGCTAGAAGTGGAATTAGAGTCATTCAAAGTGAGATTTGTAGAAAATAGTTGAATATTTGAAAGGACATAAGTTGAAATATTTATAATAAATTGAATTTTTAGTTTAAAGCTTTGACATTTTTAAAAATTGTTGAGAATGAAATATAGTTTAAGATGCAGCCAACAGAAATTATATTTATTTGCTAGAAGTGGAATTACAGTAACGCGAGAACGTGTGTGAGAACAAAACTAGTGGAACAGGGAAGAGCGGGGCAGTTGGTTTTAAATGAAAGCAATGTATGTAAAGCATGGTTTTAAAATAAAAGGAATATACCCTGGTCCGTAATTGCACGTGTACAATTTGTAGATCTTCTTGACATCAACTTTGTCTCTGTAGCAAATGAAATCGCACCCCATTACTTTAGTATTAGCCCAAACAACCTGAAAATAATTTCAAAAATATCAAACAAAAGATATCCAAACATGTTGAGAGTATTTTTTTTATTAATGCGCCGCTTTATCAAAAAAAAATACTCTCAACTTGTTTGGATATTTTTTTACGCCTTACGTTACGTATCTAGTGAACACTACTCAGGCCATTCTTTGTAAACTTACTAAAATGACGAATATGTTTGCTGTTGACAGTACATTCATCAGAAAATTCCCCAGCTATTGGCCTCAAACTGCCAACTTGTATCTCACCATCAGGGATGTTATTAACAGCGGAGGCTCGCAGCCTGACTTCAGGGTAGGCCAGAGACCCAAGGTAATTGAAAGGTGACTTTGTTGGGCAATTCCTTGTATTAATAAAGCGCGATCCCAACCACAGTTGATATACCGAGAGTTTTATGTAACACCGAACATTTTCATAAAGAGATTTTTTTTAAGTATAGACATACATACGTCGTACATTTTCCGACGCTCGGTTTATTAAAAGAATTTAATTTGAAGCTTTGAACGAGTGTTTTCCACTCCCAGGCTAAGCATGAAGTAAAATTTCGAGTTTAGAAAAGGCTGAAAATTTGGTTTGGTCGCGTAGCGCGAAGCGCGGAGCGGCCAAACCAAATTTTCAGGCTTTTCTAAACTCGAAATTTTACTTCATGCGCCACCGGTACAAAACACTGACATATTTCGAAGTTTAAAACACACCGCTTGACTTTACATTGAATCAGTGTTGTGTACCGGTGGCGCATGAAGTAAAATTTCGAGTTTAGAAAAGCCTGAAAATTTGGTTTGGCCGCTGCGCGCTTCGCGCTACGCGACCAAACCAAATTTTCAGGCTTTTCTAAAATCGAAATTTTACTTCATGCTTAGCCTGGGAGTGGAAAACACTCGTTTAAAGCTTCAAATTAAATTCTTTTAATAAACCGAGCGTCGGAAAATGTACAACGTATGCATATGTATACTTAAAAGAAAAATTCTCTTTATGAAAATGTTCGGTGTTACATAAAACTCTCTGTATATCCAGTTAGCCAGTCTCTATAAAACTTGGTAACAAAGTTTGGATGCTGCCTGCAGAATCGAGACCGGTGATTGGTGTATATAGTCGTCTGTGTTACTCGTACCCCACATCCTGACCATAGTCTTTCCTTTTCTACTCACATAAGCATTGGCTCCCCTTGTCCCAACCTCAATCTTTGTGTGCCTTGGCGCTGTGGCCTACCCTGAAGTTAGACCGCGAGCCGTCGCTGGTTATTAATATTATTAGTACCTGTGTGTAATGTCCGATGGGTCCCCCGTCAGGGTTTATTTTCCCACTTGGGTATTTGAAGTTCTTATTTTCAGCAAACCAAACTCCGATCGCGCGCGTCCAATCTTGAAATTTGCAGTCGTCGGGATTCCCCGTCGTCCGAGACTTGTACAAGTTCTGGCCGACCGAGAATCGTTCTGAAGAAAAATCATTTTTGAATTCAAACGTAAGTGCCAAACACTATGCAAACTTGTACTTACTATCTTTAATTTCGATGTGATCATCTTTACAAGTCTCTGAAACGAGCTTCGCTTTGACTGCTAAGTCTGTATCGTATTTCTTTAAAAATATTGTAAAATCAAAACATGCAGCATTTATTAAAAGAAATCAAGATTTATTTCATCACGTGCACAATTTAAACCTGGAAAGTGCTTAATTACGACCTGGCGTAAGTAAAATTCAACATGTAAGGAAAGATTGTGCACATTTTCAATTCAAACATTTAAATCCCCTCTAAGGCCGTAGTGCTTGCGCACAACAACAAAAATTGTAATAGAATCTTCAAATCTTAAACTATTTTTCTATATAACTCTAACCATTTTTTCTACTACTATTAAGAACAGTAGATATTGTGATAAATCCCTAGTCCTTGGGAGACTATAATGCAGGGACGCTAAGCGATACCACCTCGTGTGACAAATAGGCCGTAGCCGCCCAACATATTATCAAAACAAAAACAATGTGTGAAATGCGGATCTCGATATCTTCATCCTAGCCACGGTTAAGCAGCGGAAACATCTTGCACCCTATGAAAATACATCGTGCGATCGTTTAAAATATGATTTAGAGTAGGCTTTGAGTTTTAAATTAGATTGGCACTACTGGCTGTTAGCACATAGTTTACCATAACTTCAAATTTATTCCATCCTTCTCCAAGGCTTGGAATTTTAAATTAGATTGGCACTACTGGCTATTAGCACATAGTTTACCATAACCTCAAATTTATTCCATCCTATTCCAAGGCTTAGAGTTTTAAATTAGATTGGCACTACTGGCTGTTAACACATAGTTTACCATAACCTTAAATTTATCCCATCCTTCTCTAGGGCTTGGGGTTTTAAATTAGATTGGCTGTTAACGCATAGTTTACCATAATCTCAAATTTATTCCATCATGCAATTAGTAGTCTCGGCAACTGCACAAAAAAATGCCGCCTACTCTAAATCATCATTTAAATAGTCGCATTGTACTTTGTTTTCTCGTTACTATACATTACCATTCTTTCCAATCACTCGCCTTTCGGTTGACTCCGCAAATGATATTTTACAATCATGGTCCTTAAATTATTGTGAAGATCCACGATTTCCTTTTGCGTACTGTTATCGACTCCCCATGCTAAAATAAATGCGCACTTGTTTATTAAAAGGCCACCGAAGCAACACGCCTAGTCTAAAAACTAAACTATGTAGGTGACAATTGAATTGGTGAACTGTAGAATTGATGGGAATGGGACGTTTCATCGCCGGGCCAGTTCATCGCCTGGCCAGTTCATCGCCGGGCCAGTTCATCGCCGGCTGTTTCATCGCCAAGCCAGTTTATCGCCAGGCCAATTGCGATAGGATATGTCAGGATAGTTTTGGATGGGTCAGAATAGGTAAGGATAGGTTAGGATATGTTAGGATAGGTTATGGTAGGTTGCCCTTGATATAAAGAACGCCTTCAACACACTACCGTGGCAGGTAGTCAGGAGGGAAGCTGCGAGAAGACTTTCGAAGGGAATGGCAACGATGATCGATGCCTATCTCGATGGCAGGACAATTATATATGGAACGGGAATGAACGAGAAGACCAGAGAGGTGGACCAGGGTGTACCTCAGGGATCGGTCCTTAACCCAACACTCTGGAACTTAATTTACGACGGAGTGTTGGGTTTGGAACTGCCAGACGGTGCAACGACGGTAGCCTTCGCGGACGACCTCGCTATAGTGGCGAGACACAGAGAGATGGATGGGGTCCGCAGCATTGTTAGCGAGGCAACAGAAATAAACCTGAATTGGATGGAGGAGAACGGACTATGCGTGGCAGTGCACAAAACGATGGCGGTGTGGCTGTCTACGAGAAGAGCGGGAAGGACCCTGGACGAATCGCTAGTAGTAGGGGATAGGAACATTTCAATTGCTAGAAGTGTGAAATACTTGGAGGTATGGCTGGAATCCAATTGGCGCATGAGTAATCACTGCGCGGAGGCAGCAGAGGTGGCGACAAGAACGGATACCGCGGTGGGCCGCATCATGCCTAACGTAGGTGGACCAAGTGAGGGAAGGCGGAGGCTCCTAGCAACGGTGGCCAGGGCGAAGCTCGCGTACGCTGCACCGGTATGGGCGGAAGAAGCGATGAGCGCCGCAAGAAATAGAAATAGAGCCAGGGCGGCATTGAGAACTGGAGCCCTCCGAATAATACGGGCGTACAGGACAGTCTCAACCGAGACAGCGGAGGTTCTTTCATCAACCTTACCTGGCGACCTCTACGTGATAAGTCGAGCCGAGTCATACTGCGAGGGAAGAGAGACAGGCGACCGTGCCAAAGCCAAGGAAGCAGCGCATACTAGGGCAATGAAAGGTGGTCAGGAGAGAGGGATGGACCAAGTCTCTCATTCCGAGCCTGAGACCATGGGTGGAAAGGAAACATGGGACAGTCTCGCACCAGCTAACTCAGCTACTGACAGGGCATGGTAGCTTTGGATCTTACCTCCACAGAAAGCAGTATGTGTAGGTATTGTGGTCATCACGACGATACCGCCGCACACACGCTACTATCATGCCCGGAATGGAAGCCGGAGAGGTCAGCCCTCGAGGAGAGTATAGGGAGTTTGGATGCAAGGACAGTGGTGGGAAAAATGCTAGAGAGCGAGCAGGCATGGGAAGCGGTGGCAGCATTCGCTAACTGCATAATGAATAGGAAATTCCGGGAAGAACAGACGATGCCAGCTTAACAGCCGCAGACAAAACTGCTGAACAACGTGCAGTCACCGCTCTTACTGATGGAATGTCCACGGACGTACCGGTAACAATCACGGTAAGATGGGGAGTTTTTTAGCGGGTAGGACCCCTTTAGATAAGGGGAGGAGTCCCACACAGAACAGTGCGTAAAAGCATTTTTCTCCTCAAAAAAAAGGTTATGGTAGGTCAAGATAGTTTAGGATAGGTTAGGATTGGTGAGGATAGGCTATGATAGGATGCAGAACGGCCAGCAAAAAAATGGCAGAGATAGTGGCAGCCAACTCCAAGGCATCGGAACGCCAGCCAGAGGTCTTAAGGGAGAAGAGCGGGAAGGATTAAACCCCCCCGAAGACTACCTTTAAGATCAAGCCGACCAGGGTCATGGTCATGGTAGTCACCAGTGGCAGCAGCTACGGTGAGGTCTTAGTGGTCATCGAGGTAAAGGGGTTAGAGGACGACACTGATCAGAAACAGGTGCAGGAGGCAATCGCCAAGTTAACCAAGGGGAAAGGAAGCTATACCATACAAGGCATAAGAACGTACAGGAGCGGCCTACGAATCGCCATGGAGGACGCGTGGTCACTGCTAGCACATAAGACAGTTAAAATAATGAGCTGCAGGATTCAGGAGAGGCAAGAAGAACCCACTACATGTGGAAAGTGCTTGGACTACGTCCATTGGGCCAAAGGGGAGGACCGTAGTAGCCGTTATCATAAATGCGGCTGCAAAGGGCATAAGGAGGAGAAGTGCGAAAACTCACCCAAGTGCATACTGTGCGCCGAAAAAGGATGGGACGCGGATCACTTTCGCGGGAGTAAGGAATGTCAAGCCTTCAAGGAGGCGCAAGAGAAGCTGGAGAGTGCTGCAGCTGAACATGAACCGATGTAAAGCTGCGCACGATCTGCTCCAACAGACCATGGTAGAAGAGGGGGCCGACATAGCTCTACTTTCAGGGACATAGTAGGGGGGGGGGGGTGGCGATAATACTGGGCGAGGAGATGGGGAAGAAGGCAAATGGCTGGGGCACGCCAGGGAAAGGAATTGTTTGGGTGAGGGTCGAGCAGGCAGTGTACTGTAGCTGCTACTGCTCGCCCAATATCCCTTTCGACGAGTTCAGGGCGTGGCTAACCCGGCTGGAGGACGAACTAAACAAACACCAGGGAGCCCAGAGAGTAGTCACAGGGGACTTCAACGCAAAGTCCAGCTGTTGGGGACCGGTGACTTCTGACAGAAGAGGGCGGGAGTTGAACGACATGTTTATGACCAGCGAGCTCACGGTGGCAAACCCACCTTTACAAGGGGGGCATCGCACTCGTGGATTGACTTAACGGCAGTGGATGGACCCCACTTGGCGAGGAACTGGCGCGTCACGGAGAGTGACCACGGCATAATCAGGTTTGATGCCGAACTAGATAACCCCGAAATTCTCTGCACGGAATCCCGGTGGAACACAAACAAACTGGATAAGGAGAAGCTAGTGGAGGACTAGCCGGTATAAACCCAGAAGGGGCGATAGCAGAGGAGCAGACGACTACCCTGGTCTCATGACCAGGGTAGTCGTCTGCTCCTCGGCTATCGCTATCGGCTATCTCACCCTCATGGGTGAGAGGCGTGCGAGCTAGCGATTTCGCGAAAAGGAAAGAGGGGGGTGTATTGGCGGAACGAGGAGGTGGCAGCCGCTTTGAGATCGCGCCGTGCCTTAATGAGAGCCAGGAGAAGTGGGAACTGCGCCAATGGAATGCTGGAGGAAAACAAGGAGGCAAAGAAGTCCCTTAAGGCTTCAATAGCCCGCAGTAAAGAGGCCAAGTGGAGGGAACTATGCGACGAGGTGGAAGCGGACCCGTACAGGCTGGTCACTGGAAAGCTTCGGAAGAGAGCGCCCGACCCGGAAGAGGCTACCAAGGTAGTGGTGGATACCCTTTTTCCTCTCAGGGGAGACGACACAGCAGGCGGAGTCCCGGGGACGAACACGGCGACCCCCTTCACGATAGATGAAATAAAAGGGGCTGCTAGGAACCTTCCTAGCAAGAAGGCACCAGGTCCTGATGGTCTGCCAAATGAGGCCATTAGAGAAGCCAGCCCAGACCTTTTCGTGGGCGTCTTCAACAAATGCCTCCACGAAGGAGTGTTCCCCGGGAGGTGGAAAACAGCAAGGCTGGCGCTCATTCCGACTTGATGATCCGGGAGCATACAGACCACTCTGCCTCTTTGATGGAATGGCGAAATTACTAAAGACAGCACTGACTAATAGGATCGTGGAGGAGAGGGTTCCATCCACACCAATACGGATTCCGGAAGGGGAGGTCCACCATTGAGGCGGTCACAGTCGTGAAGGAGATGGTACGAGGAGCGAATGAGGGGCCACTCAGGAAGAGGGAGGATGCGGTGATGGTGGGACTTGACATTAAGAACGCCTTCAACACCCTGCCGTGGCAGGTAGTTAAGATCGAGGCAGCGAAGCGACTAACCAAGGGGATGGCCACGATGATCAATGCGTACCTCAACGACAGGCATCATTTACAGTGCAGGTGGGAAGGACACAACCAGAAAGGTCGACCAGGGTATCCCCCAAGGATAGGTGCTTGGCCCAACACACTCTGGAATTTAGTCTATGATGGAGTGTTGGGGCTGGAACTACCGTAGGCCTTTGCGAATGACCTGGCACACGTGGTGAGACACCGAAGCATGGATGAGGTGCGACGTATTGCATGTGAGGCGTCAATCAAAATCCTACGATGGATGGAGGGAAACGTTGAGCTCCGTTCAATGCTTTCCCAGCCTCATCTTTTAGGGAGTCGAGATCTGGGCACCACCATGGGGTGGCTCTCCCTGTCTCTGTTCTCCTTTTAAGCAAGCAGGTCAATTTATAAGCCTTCAGGATCTTTGCCTGCACTTCCCCCGCGAGGAGGTCAAGGCTGGCATAGTCCTTCGGGAATTCTGTTCTGATATCCTGCAGGCCTTTACCGAGATGCCAGATACTGTTTTAGCCTATTAGTGTAGATTAAATTGCATATAATACTGTCATAACATATGCAACTTAAGAGATATTCTTGTAGATTAAGTTGCATATAATACTGTTACAACATATGCAACTTAAGATACAATCATGTGGATTAAGTTGCATATAATACCGTTTGTTACAACATATGCAATTTAAGATACAATCCTGTGGATTAAGTTGCATATAATACTGTTTGTTACAACATATGAAATTTAGCGAAAATGCAGAAAATTTGATGCTGGAGGTCTTTTGTTTAAAACTTTTTTAATAATTTTGTATGGTTAATTAGTTGGGTTTGTGTTTAAATATTTGTAATAAATTCAATTTTTGCTCTAAAGTTTTAAAAAAATTTATTTAGATGTAAGACTAATCGGAGTTTAAGGTGCGCTAAGCGGGGATTAAATCTGAAATTTAAAAATTGATTTACAGTTAATCAAAATTGAGATTTAGTTTGTGTTTATTTAATATTTTTATGCGGTTCTTCTTTTTGCAAGATTAGATTACTAAGGAAATTTTGGATTTAGTTAAAATCAGCAGGGATTATTGGGGGAAGAATGAGCTTTGTATTAGAGTGGAAGAAAACAAAATTAGGGAGTTGACAGTAGGGTTAGGTTAGGTTGACGTTTTTGCGATTCAAGTCAATTATCTCGTAAACGGAGCGTACTATAGAAAAAATTGATTTAGCGAAAACGCAAAAAATTTGATGCTGAATGTCTTTTGTTTAAAACGTTTTTAATTATATTGTACAACAATCGAGATATCGTTGGATAAAGCAATGGTTAATTAGTTGGGTTTGTGTTTGAATATTTGTAATAAATTCAATTTTTGCTCTAAAGTTTTAAAAACTTTGATTTAGATGTAAAATTAATCGGAGTTTAAGGTGCGCTAAGCGGGGATTAAATCCGAAATTTAGAAATTAATCTACAGTTAATCAAAATTGAGATTTAGTTTGTGTTTATTGATTTTCTTTATGCGTTTTTCTTCTTTTTGCAAGATTAAATTACTAAGAAAATTTCGGATTTAGTTGAATTCAGCAGGGATTATTGGGGGAAGAATGAGCTTTGTGTTAGAGTGGAAGAAAACAAAATCGAGTTGTTTTTAACTGAATTACAGACGCCAAAAGTTCGATTAAAGTTGTGTTGATTTAAACACTGAAATAATGTGAACAAGTAAACTTCACTTGAAATCAGCGTTTTGTACGCGTGGCGCATGAAGTAAAATTTCGAGTTTAGAAAAGCCTAATTTGGCTCGGCCGCTCCGCTTCGCTACGCGGCCGAGCCAAATTTTCAGGCTTTTCTAAACTCGAAATTTTACTTCATGCTTAGTCTGGGAGTGGAAAACAATCGTTTAGAAACATTGTAAAGAGAACATGAGAATACGGCAATTGGTTTTTCCGGAAAATCGCGTTAAAAGGGGATTTTTTTTCAGATAAATTAAATTTTGAGTTTAGCTGAAATTTTTTGAGGAATTTTAAAAAAATAAACGCGCCAATTCGTATATTTCAAAATTACAGTGTTTGCTTGGAAATTAACAAGCTTCAACATGTTAAAAAGAAAATGCAAATAAGTGGACTGGTTTTTCCAAAAAATCGCGTCAAAGTGGAGTTTTGTTGATACAAAAAAACGCCGAGTTTAAGCTGGAATTTGTTTAAGTAATTAAAAAAAAATAAACGCGTCAATTCGTACATTTCAAAATTACAGCGTTTGCTTGGAAATTAACGAGCTTCAACATGTTGAAAAAAAAATGCAAATAAGTTAACTGGTTTTTCCAAAAAATCACGTCAAAGTGGAATTTTGTTGATAAAAAAATAACGCCGAGTTTAAGCTGCAATTTGTTTGAGTAATTTTAAAAAAATAAACGCGTCAATTCGTACATTTCAAAATTCCAGCGTTTGCTTGGAAATTAACGAGCTTTAACATGGTGAAAAGAAAATGCAAATATGTTAACTGGTTTTTCCAAAAAATCGCGTTAAAGTGGAATTTTGTTGATACAACAAAAACGCCGAGTTTAAGCTGGAATTTGTTTAAGTAATTTAAAAAAAATAAACGCGTCAATTTGTACATTTCAAAATCACAGCGTTTGCTTGGAAATTAATGAGCTTCAACATGTTAAAAAAAAAATGCAAATGTGTCAACTGGTTTTTCCAAAAAATCAAGTCAAAGTGGAATTTTGTTGAGACAAAGAAAACGTCGAGTGCATCGATTTTGTTTTTTAAACACCGAAATATTGTGAACAAGTAAAATTCACTTGAAAACAGTGTTTTGTACGCGTGGCGCATGAAATAAATTTCGAGTTTAGAAAAGCCTAATTTGGATTGGCCGCTCCGCTTCGCTACGCGGCTAATCCAAATTTTCAGGCTTTTCTAAACTCGAAATTTTACTTCATGCTTAGTCTGGGAGTGGAAAACAATCGTTTAAAAACATTCTGAAGAGAACATGCGAATATGTCAATTGGTTTTGCCGGAAAATCGCGTTAAAAGGGGATTTTTTTTCAGATAAACAAAATGTCGAGTTTACGCTTTTCTTTTTTGAGAAATTTGTACATTTCAAAATTACAGCATTTGCATGGAAATCAACGAGCTTTAACATGTTGAAAAGAAAATGCAAATAAGTCAACTGGTTTTTCCAAAAAATTGCGTCAAAGTGGAGTTTTGTTGATAAAAAAAAACGCCGAGTTTAAGCTGGAATTTGCTTGAGTACTTTTAAGATAATAAATGCGTTAATTCGTATACTTCAAAATTACAGTGTTTGCTTGGAAATTAACGAGCTTCAACATGTTGAAAAGAAAATGTAAATATGTTAACTGGTTTTTCCAAAAAATCGCGTCAAATTAGAATTTTGTTGATACAAAAAGAACGCCGAGTTTGAGCTGGAATTTGTTTGAGTAATTTTAAGAAAATAAACGCGTCAATTCGTACATTTCAAAATTACAGTGTTTGCTTAGAAATGAACGAGCTTCAACATGTTGAAAAGAAAATGCAAATCAGTTAATTGGTTTTTCCAAAAAATCACGTCAAATTGGAATTTTGTTGATACAAAAATAACGTCGAGCTTAAGCTGGAATTTGTTTGAGTAATTTTAAAAAAATAAACGCGTCTTTTCGTACATTTCAAAATTACAGCGTTTGCTTGGAAGTTAACGGGCTTCAACATGTTGAAAAGAAAATAAAAATATGTCAACTGGTTTTTCCAAAAAAACGCGAGTTATGGTTTCGGGTCCGGTTTGTATGTTTTTAATAAGATTTATATTTTTAAGAACAAACTTTAATGAAATAAAACTTATAATATATACTTGTATTATTAATTTAAAATTGAAATTGATGAAATTTGTTGCGTCGCGTTTTGAATCGTCCGCAGTCGAGTCGATGTGTAGACTGGCGAGCATCCCCGTGGGTGGATTATATGTAGGACTGCAAAGTGTTGAGATCAGCACTTTTGGGGTACCATAACTCCTCCGGCCCAAGAGGAGAACATATCCTGGTGATGCTTTAGGGAACCCAGGGTTGGTTCTCGGAAGTTTCTCTGATGTCTTCCTGTTTACTAGGAGACTTGGATCTTGCATTTCTGCGACGCAAGTAGTATCTTAAAGTAAATATTATTATAATACAAAATAAAGTAATATATAGTAATAACGTCCATATTGATAGTGATCTATCTTGAAGTCTAGGATTCTTCATTTGGTGTAGATCTTCTTGGAGTTTCTTCATGTCGTAGCTGATTTGGCCAAGATTGTCTTCGTGAATTTGTTTTATTTGTCCGAACTCTAAATTCCATTTTGTGGGTTTAGAGGTCTTCGATGAGAAGTCCAGTTGGGGTATAGAAGGTATTTTTACGATATCTTCTTCCTCGTAACTTGTGATCGTTATGTCGGGCAGCCTGATTGAGCAGGTTGGAGTTAGCTGAATCATATAGGTTCCGTTGATGATGTCCATTTCTTCGGTTTGCTTGCAGATTTTGGTTATCTTCTGTGGTGAAGGGGTTGCGACAATCCATTGATTCTCGGCTATTTTATTGATCCATAGGGCGGTCAATTTCTTATAATGATGTACACAGCTGTGGTAATTCCCGGAATGGGTCAGCAGTTGAACTTCACACGGTGAGTCTTTAGAGATTTTTGCACTCACAGTATCTTGGCAAAAGTATTTTGTAGAACCGATTTGTTTGCAAGCTGATGGTATTGTTACGAATTTCTCGTTGTTTATAGCCAGGTAAGTATGATCAGGGATTATGAAATGATAATTATTTTCGTTATCAGGAATTGGTAATGGAAATATTTGATAATATGTAAAAGGTTTTATTTCTACTAAAGGAATTGTAAGGATGAATGCAAGGTCAGTTTTTTTAACATATGCCTTAACAGAGATTAGATCTTCTAGTAAATTTAGTTCCTTCGACTCGTGGTTTATTAATAATTTTTCGTTCTTCAGGAATGGTCGCAGTTTTTCTAATTCGTGAAGTAACACTTCTGGCTCAATTATTGAGGGGTGGTAAATATTTAGTTTAGCGAAGGTAACAGCATTCGTTAAAGTAGTCAGAAATTTCCATTAAGAAAAGTTGCTTAGAACGATTGTTTCTTGCCTGGTACAAAGTTTCAAGTTGAAATAATAAAAAAAAATAATTGACATTTCCGACACTTTAAAAGTCGAAAAAACGTGTTTCTAGTGAAAATATCGGAAGTTTCTGTAAAAAAAAGTTGCTTAGAATAATTGTTTCTTGCTTGGTACAAAGTTTCAAGTCAAAATTCAAAGAAAAATAAAATTGACATTTTCGACACTATAAAAGTCGAAAAAACGTGTTTCTAGTGGAAATATCGGAAATTTCCACAAACAAAAGTTGCTTAGAATGATTGTTTCTTGCCTGGTACAAAGTTTCAAGTCGATATTCACGGAAAAAAAATCGACATTTTTGACACTTTGAGAGTCAAACAAAACGTATTTCTAGTGGAAATATCAGAAATTTCTATTTAGAAAAGTTGCTTAGAATAATTGTTTCTTACCTGGTACAAAGTTTCAAGTCGAAATTCGAAGAAAAAAAATGACATTTTTGACACATTAAAAGTCGAAAAAAACGCGTTTCTAGTGGAAATATCAGAAATTTCCATAAAGAACAATTGCTTAGAATAATTGTTTCTTGCCTTCTACAAAGTTTCAAGTCGAAATTCGAAGAAGAAAAAAATGACATTTTCGACACTTTAAAAGTAAAAAAAAACGTGTTTCTAGTGGAAATATCGGAAATTTCCGTAAAGAAAAGTTACTTAGAATGATTGTTTCTTGCCTGGTACAAAGTTTCAAGTCAAAATTTAAAGAAAAAAAAAAAGACATTTTCGACACTTTAAAAGTCAAAAAAAACGTATTTCTAGTGGAAATATCGGAAATTTCTATAAGGAAAAGTTGCTTAGAATGATTGTTTCTTGCCTCGTGGAAAGTTTCAAGTCGAAATTCTAAGAAAAAATTGACATTTTCGACACTTTAAAAGTCGAAAAAAACGTGTTTATAGTGAAAATATCGAAAATTTCTATAAGGAAAAGTTGTTTAGAATGATTGTTTCTTGCCTCGTAGAAAGTTTCAAATCGAAATTCTAAGAAGAAAAAATTGACATTTTCGACACTTTAAATGTCGAAAAAAACGTGTTTCTAGTGGAAATATCGCAAATTTCCATAAGGAAAAGTTGTTTAGAATGATTGTTTCTTGCCTCGTAGAAAGTTTCAAGTCGAAATTCTAAGAAAAAAAAAAGACATTTTCTACACTTTAAATGTCGAAAAAAACGTATTTCTAGTGGAAATATCGGAAATTTCCATTAGGAAAAGTTGCTTAGAATGATTGTTTCTTGCCTCGTGGAAAGTTTCAAGTCAAAATTCTAAGAAAAAAAAATTGACATTTTCGACACTTTAAAAGTCGAAAAAAACGTGTTTCTAGTGGAAATATCGAACATTTCTATAAGGAAAAGTTGTTTAGAATGATTGTTTCTTGCCTCGTAGAAAGTTTCAAGTCGAAATTCTAAGAAGAAAAAATTGACATTTTCGACACTTTAAATGTCGAAAAAAACGTGTTTGTAGTGGAAATATCGCAAATTTCCATAAGGAAAAGTTGTTTAGAATGATTGTTTCTTGCCTCGTAGAAAATTTCAAGTTGAAATTCAAAGAAATAAAAATTGAGATTTTCGACACTTTAAAAGCCAAAAAAACCTGTTTCTAGTGGAAATATTGAAAATGTCCATTAGAAAAAGTTGCTTAGAATGATTGTTTCTTGCCTTATACAAAGTTAAATTAAGGTCAAATTAAAAGGTTAAGGTTAAATTAAAATTTCAAGAAAAAAAAACTGACATTTTCGCCACTTTAAAAGTCGAAAAAATCGTGTTTCTAGTGAAAATATTGGAAATTTTTATCAACGGAAGTTGCTTAGAAGTATTGTTTCTTGATTGGCACAAAGTTTTAAGTCGAAACTCGAAGAAAAAAAAAATGACATTTCCGACACTTTAAAAGCCGAGAAAATGTGTTTCTAGTAAAAATATAGGAAATTTTAATACAGAAAAGTTACTTAGAATGATTGTTTCTTGCCTTATACAGAGTTTCAAGTCGAAATTCAAAGAAAAGAAAATTGACATTTCCGACACTTTATTAAAAGTCGACCCTTTTGTGGCGGATACGCGGGATATTTAAGTAAGCATCATTCAGACAGATAGTAGTTTGTTTAAAAATTATAAGAAATTCCCAAATTGAAATTGATGGACTTTACTGCGAAGGATGACTCTGGACAGAACAATTAAAGACAATCTTTACAAATATTTATCAATTTTCATGAGTTAGCACGTTAACGTTAATTAATTGTTTACCTATGAAATCTGTGTCTCCTTGGGATTACAATTTTCGAAGTTAAACCTCAATTGGTTCTAACACTAGCATCAAGAAAATCATCGCTGTATTCTAATAAAATTTTATTTAATAATTAAAATACAACATTTTAAACCTCAATTGGTTTTAATACTGGCATCAAGAAAATCATTGCGGTATTCAAAGAAAATTCTATTTAATAAATAAAATACAGCATTTTCAACAGGTAAGCACACATTAATGTATGTTTCAAGTGAAACGTTGCTAATTAAAACTGAACATTGATCTTTCTTCATACCGCGTGCTCGTTCGGACTATTTGTTATTTCCTTCTTGCGCATTTTCGAAAATCCAATTGGCGGCCCTTCGTAATTCATTTCGGTGATTATCTGGAACATGATTTTCAGCCCTTTGTCCCAGGCTACGGCGAGATCGTCTATTTTTTCGATCTGCGATAGTTCTTCTTTCAATACTTTAACAAAAGTATTTCTCCAATCCTGAGGATACATGTTTATATTATAATAACCTACTGAGCAAAGAAACTTTGCATCAACCCGCTGAGAAAATCCATTTAAGTAATGTTTCAACAACATTAATACAACGTTTGTTTGTTTTTTGCTCAGTGGGAAGTGAACGTTATAGGAATGTTTTTCTCGTTATCTTAATGCAAATTCATTTCTGGGTTTAAATGGGCCAAAAAATATAAATATGTGTTGGTAACAAGTAAAAAACTGTCTTACAAAAAGTAATGTATAGGCTAGGGGAGACAGTATCCCGGAACCTAAGTACTCAGTACCCTTAAACTCTGAAAACATTAAAGCAGGTATGGGCAACCTTTGACATGTTGAGGGCCAAACTTTAGCGTGCAAATACGTTCGCGGGCCGCGTTTAAAAGTACTTAGTGCATTTTAAAGTAGTGATAATATTTTTTGCGATAGATATTAGACATGAAATAATACGACAATGTTATTATAGTACAATTTATTAAAATAACAAAATGAAATTTAAAAAAATGGTACATTATAATTAAATCGTTAAATTTGCAATTGTTACAAACTACGAATGTTAAATACACTGAAATCAATGAGACACTTGAGCTTGAATTTGGGAAACTAATCCATCGATATTTGGATTAATTCCACTGACACAAAGACGTAAAGAATTTTCCAAATTATCGTCAGTCAGTCTTGTACGATGTGTTGATTTATTAACTTTCATCAATGAAAAGAACTGTTCGCATTTATAAGTACTGCCAAACGCACAAATCAATCTTCTTGCGAATTTTCTAAGCTGCGGAAAATTGTCTTCTAGGTATTTTTTGTAGAAATCGCACAACTCTACGTCTTCAAATTTGGATTTTAGGAGTGAGTTTTCTTGAATCTCGATCAACTCCATTTGTAAGTGTATTGGAGCATTTTGTACAATATATGTTGTAGGAGTAGCAAATAAACTGAAACAGTCTTCCATGTTTTTGAAGTAGCAAAATCTGTTCGAAAATTGTTCCGACAGTAACTTGAGTTCTTCAGCATATTGAGCATAAGCAATATTTTCATACGCAGAGAGCGTGTTGAAATGGTAACTGTTACCAGACAGCATGTGTGACTCCCACAAGCGTAGTTTGATCTGAAACGCTTTTAAATGGCTGTACAAATCATTTACTAAGTGTCCTTGTTTTTGAAGTTTCAAATTTAAATCATTCAAATAGCCTGTAAGATCGACCAGAAATGCTAAATCACATATCCATTTTGGGTCACTTAATTCAGATAGTGGTTTATCTTTTATTTTCATAAAGTCTGCTATCTCATTTCTAAGCTCGTAAAACTGTTTCAACATTTTTCCTTTGCTCAGCCATCTGACTTCACAATAATATGTTACGTCGTTATATTCAGCTGATATTTCATCCAAAAACGCCTTGAACTGACGATGGTTAAGCCCTCGGGATCGAATAGAGTTGATGGTTTTTACTACCACATTCATAACATTCTGGAGTCGAATGGACTTAGAACACAAGTTCTGTTGGTGGATAATGCAATGAAGGACTATCAAATCATCTTTCTGCACACTTAATTCTGTTGCTTTTTCATTCAAAATTCCGATGAAACCTTTACGTAAGCCGACCATAGAAGGTGCACCATCAGTGCCATACTCCAATTAATTTTGACCATGGCAAGAAAAAACTTGTGAATACCTTTTGAACTTCAATAAAAATATCCTCTCCTGTAGTGGTTCCTTTTAGCGGCTGTAAAGCAAGCAATTCCTCAGTAACAGTGAACTCCTTATCAACACCTCGAATAAATATAGCCAGTTGAGCTGTGTCAGACAAATCGGTGCCGGTGCTCTCGTCTAATGCTATGGAAAATGATTCAAAACCAGCCATACGGTCAGTCAATGTTGTTTTTATATCATTAGCCATCATTTCTATACGCCGAACAACAGTTCGTCTTGACAAACTAATTTTTTCAAATTCTTTTTTCTTTTCAGGACACATAATACCGCAAACTTCTAACATACACTCCTTGATAAATTCTCATTCGGCAAATGGTTTTAATGCCTTTGCCAATTTTGAGCTAACTATAAAACTAGCTTTCACAACATTATCAAGTTGTGTTCTTTGTTTATGAAACATTTGTTGCTGTTTTTCCAAATTTGCGGTAAGCTTCTGGATTTTGTCTGTTCTTAATTGTCCTGTCAGTGAGTGCAGAGTAGCATGCTTAGTTGAGTAATGCCTCTTTAAATTGAATTCTTTCATTACTGAAATGGAATCATTACACAGCAAACAAATAGGCTTACCATTGTGCAAGATAAAAAAGAATTCTTCAGTCCATTTTTCTTGAAAATGGCGACCCTCTGTATCTACTTTTCGTTTCTTTCCACCAGACATCATTTTTGTTTACTTTTCGTTCAATAAACTTAAAAACAAACTATAGTTAGTAACCACTTAAGATGCACACAAAGTCACAAAGCAAGTTGACGGCTCGAGCAGTTCGCTAGGATATCGCTTGTCCAAGTTATCACCTCGGTAGCTCAAATAGAACTGAACTAACGTGGGCCATCTACCCGCTTATATAGGCAAAATGATCGAATAATCTGGAATAAACTAGTTTAGAATAATTGAGAAGCAATAAATCTTTTGATGTGTCACCCGTGAGGCGGCAAACCTCAAAGAATTTCATCAAGCAAGTCGAGTGGCGGCGATTATCAAAGAGTGAGGCGGCAAACATCAAAGAATTTGATGTTTGCCACCTCACTGTCACTCCCGAGAGTATAAGTACCTAATGTAATATTTTTTTAATTAGATTTTTTCAAAATGTCTCGCGGGCCGGATCATATCTTACAGCGGGCCGGATCCGGCCCGCGGGCCGGGGGTTGCCCATATGTGCATTAAAGTATTGTTAACCAGTGCATCAACTTCAATAGAAATCAGCGGCTTATACGCGTGGCGCATGAAGTAAAATTTCGAGTTTAGAAAAGCCTAATCAGCAACACAAAAAACAAAATTATTATACTATTCTATTCTATCATCTCTAATTAACAAGGAAAATGTTCATTTTGTGTGGCAACTAAATATTGGGACAATATAAAATAACTGTTAAAAATTAAACAAAATAAGGCAAGTAGGCTGTGAAAACAATGCAGAACGAAACGTCAGATTACTTGGTATTTGCTTTCTTATCGTATCGGGTGAATCGCTGCTTTTATTGAACAAAATGGTGCGTGGTATCTCTACAAGTTCCAAAATTCGTGAGTTAGTGATTAAAAATTATTACCGAAATACAACGATACGTGAAATGGCGGATGAACTTAATATTCCTAAAACAACAGTGTGGAATATAATTAAGCATTATGGAGAAACCGGAAATATCCTAGACAAAAAAGGCAAAGCTTCGGGTCGTCCAACATTAGTTTCTGATAGAAACAAGAGATTATTAGTAAAACTGTGCAAAAAAAGGGAGAAGAAATACTTTAAGGCAAATTACGACTGAATGGAATCACGAAACTGTCAAGGGAATGCTGCCGTCAGTGGATTCATCAATATGGACTCAAGTTTTATAAGGTTGAATTTCAAGTAGCAATTTAAAAAGAAATATTTTCTTGTAGGCAGAGGAAAAACCACTGTTGATGGAAAAACAAAAGAAAGCAAAATCTAAATTATCTTGGTCAGCTACAGACTGGTCCAGAGTAATTTTTAGTGACGAATCAAAATTCGACGTATGTGTTGGTGATTACCGCAAACGCGCGATTCGCTCAAAACATGAGGCATTTCACAAGGATAGCCTAAAACGTACCGTAAAATTTCCCAAAGGAGTGATGATTTGGGGCTGCATGACAGCTTCAGGATTAGGATGTTTTGAATTTATTGATGGTACCGTGAATGCTGCGAAATATCAACAAATACTGCAAAACAGTTTGCTACCAAGTTAAATGTTGACGAAAATTACATTTTTCAACAGGATGGGGCGGCCTGTCATACGGCCAAAACCACAGAAAAGTGGTTTGGCGACCACAATGTAAATGTTCTTTCTTGGCCTTCCAGTAGTCCTGACCTTAATGTCATTGAAACAGTATGGTATAAAATGAAACAAACATTGAGGAACAACCCAGAATAGAACAGGTAGTTACCAAACCTATATTACAAATGGGAAGTGACTACATGATACCACGCTACTCCCTGAAGAGACCCTTCATAATAGAATGTGAGGGGGACAACGAGAAGCGCAACCCTTCACCTGGAATCCTGATCTGGTACACCGATGGGTCAAGAAGAGAAGGTGGAGCAGGCGCTGGGATTCACGGCGTAACCCCAAAATGTGACATCTACGTGTCTCTGGGGAGGATGGCAACTGCACATCAAGCCGAGATCTTCGCGATCAACCAATGTACCATGGAAAATCTGCGACGGGGATATAGGAGGCAAAAGATCCTGATCCTCACCGACAGCCAAGCTGCTTTAAGAGCACTCAACAGCTATAAGATCCAATCTGAGCTATCATGGGAGTGCATTCAAAACCTGACGAAACTGGCGACGGAAAACACCGTAACACTACGCTGGACGCCGGGACACACAGGGGAGGATGGCAACGAGAAAGCCGTGCTCTGGCAAAGATTGGATCACGCAGACCCTACATTGGACCAGAACCAATGCTACCGATTCCCAAAAAATCAATAAGACCAAGCGCAAAAGAGTGGACCCTAGAAAGACACACCGAGCGCTGGAAAAACCTGACAGGGCATAGACACAGTAAACTACTGATGGAAAAACCCTGCCAAGAACTAGCAACTGAGGCCCTCAGACTCAGTAGAAACAACCTTAGAATAGTCACAGGACTGATAACTGGACACTGTACCCTAAGGAAGCACCTGCATAACATGAAACTGTTCACAGAAGATCCAATATGCAGACTATGCTTGGAAGAGGATGAAGACGCCGCACATGTACTATTCGAGTCCGAGGCACTTTCCACCTGGAGGGAAGCAAACCTTGTCCAAGGGAATCCAAGCCACTTCCCGAAGGGAAAGATGGTCGAAAGGCTGCTGGGACTAGCCAAGGAAACAGAGCTTTTTGATTAACTACGGTAACGGAAGAAGTACAATAAGCCACACGGCTGCGGTGCTAGGGCAGAAATAACCCTAACTTCCGTTTCCTGCCCCAAAAAAAAAAAAAAAAAAAAAAAAAACAACCCACAACGGACATTACCTGAACTTAGAGACAAGATAGAGCATATTTAGAATGAAATTTCTCCTGAAACGTGCAGATCATTAGTTGAGTCAATGCCTAGCCGTTATAATAATAATAATAATAAATCTTTATTGTCCAACAGGAAACATATCCTAATTACAAGACAATATAGTTAAAAAGAAAGTAAATTAATTATAAAACATACAAAAATATATAAGTAATCAATATACGAATCTGTAACAACTTGCTTAAATCTATACAAGTTTCATTTTACTAAATATAGTGTATATAATAATTATAAGTAAGAATTATAATTGATTTAAGGCTGTCAGTAATGTTTTCAGAGTATCATGAAATATATCACAGGAAGAAGAAATGCTATTAAAACATCTGGACACAATACTGACAGGTGATTTCAGACCTATATCAGTTCTATGTGCTACTAAATTAAATGTAGAAGACTGTCTACTATGAAAAGATGGAATATGCAGCCCAATTCTATTTAAGAAGTCAGGAGAGTCAACAGAATTGTGCAGAAGTTTATATAGGAAAGAAATACATGCTTTTTGTCGGCGAGATGCAAGACTTTCAAAATCATATTTACGTAAAAGTAGATCGTGATCTATACCTCTGTTTGGATAATATCCCTCCGACTTGTAAGATAAAATTTTTAAAAATTTGCGTTGTACACTTCTAAAATATAAGGGCGATGTTACTCCTTTTTAGAAATAAAATTCGTGCAATGTCCCAAACAAAATTAACATTTTTCTTGTAAATTAGAGGTGATTGAATAATTAATTTGTTTTTTGTGTTGTTGATTGGCCATAACTGTTGCTAATTAACTAATTACATAGTATTAAATTAAAAAAAATACTAGAAAACTTAAATAAACTGTCCAATACCTGAATTTTATATGAATTTGATTTTGTCCCAATATATAGTTGTTAGGGCTCGTACATGTGTGTGTTGGATTGAATACAATACGGAATCTATACATTCTTCATATGCAACTTAACGTACTACATGTGTGTTGGATTGCATACAATATAGAATCTATACATTCATCGTATGCAACTTAACATACATTTATATAATTATTAATGATTTCGATAGCTAACGCCATCTAATGCTTCATAGTGGCATCGTCAGTGACACGAATGCACAAAGTGCATATACAGGTCACTGTTTCGTCCACGAGCGAGCAGAACTCTGTTTGTGAAACCAGAAAACAAAAATCAAAATTGAATTTGTGTTCAGTATTCCGGCACCAGATACCTACAGACGCGATCCTACATTTGTATGTTGGATTGCATATAATACGGAATCTATACATTCATCGTATGCAACTTAACATACTACATGTATGTTGGATTGCATACAATGCAGTTACTGTACATTCATCGTGTGCAACTTAACATACTACATTTGTGTGTTGGATTGCATACAGTAAGAGTAATTACTCGTATTCAAAGGCGTTGCTTTTTTGACGGTGCAGCAACATTTTTCTTTAAATGTTAGCACGTAACGTTCCTGCAGGCGACATTCAACGTTTATGTATGTATTTTCAACATTCGTGTTACACGGCAACATTGATGCAACGTGCAATGCAGCGTTTCTTTGCTCAGTTTATACCCACTGAGCGAAAAACAAACAATTAACGTTATATCAACATTAAACGTTGTATTAATGTTGATGAAACATTACTTCAATGTGTTTGCTCAGTGGGTAGTATCACTTTTATTTAAAATAGGCAACTTGCATCATAGGCCGTGGGTTCTATGTGAAATTTCCTATGGTTTAGCGCGTTCAATCGCAGGATGTACAACACGCTATCCACTGATTCGATGTTGTGAACCAGTTGCGAAATCTCCCTCATCAATTTCAAACCATGCCGTTCCACCGCGTCGTCTTCGTTGTCAACGGAATATGAGAAGTATTTCTTGTGGTGGTTGAAATTTTCAAAAAAACTAAAACAATAAACGAGTCGCCTATTTCAAAAAACCATTTGAAAACAATGCGACGGCTCGCAGCCTAACTTCAGGCTCGGCCAGAGATCCAAGGTAATTGAAAGGCAGTGGCGACTCGCAGCCTAACTTCAGGGTAGACCAGAGACCCAGGGTAATTGGAAGGTGACTTTGTTGTGCAATTCCTCGTATTTAAAAAGCGCGAAAGGCAGTGGCGACTCGCAGCCTAACTTCAGGGTAGACCAGAGACCCAAGGTAATTGAAAGGTGACTCTGTTGTGCAATTCCTTATATTTAAAAAGCGCGATCCCAACCTCAAATTTTGTGTGCCTTGGCGTTGTGACCGACCCTGAAGTTAACCTGCGAGCCGTCGCTGGATCTAGGGGTTTTTGGAAATAGACGACTCAAATATACAGAGAGTTTTATGTAACACCGAACATTTGTAACTAATACAATTTGACACCTTTCATTTTTAAGTTGTGTGTAAATTGAGTTGCCTATATGACCATTAAAAATTGTAGCCAATCTAATGCTTCAACTTGTACATACAGGGAGTTTTTCTTTCAAGTATTTATGTCCCAATTACAGCGTATATGCCGTAAATCTTTAGATACACCTTGTTTTTTAATATTCAATTTGAAACTTGAGATGAGTGTGTTCCACTCCCAGACAAAGCATGAAGTAAAATTTCGAGTTTAGAAAAGCCTGAAAATTTGGTTTGGTCGCGTAGCGCGAAGCGCGGAGCGACCAAACCAAATTTTCAGGCTTTTCTAAACTCGAAATTTTACTCCATGCGCCACCGGTACAAAACACTGCTGCAATGTAGTTTAGCGGTGTGTTTAAATTTTTTAGTATGTCAGTGTTTTGTACCGGTGGCGCATGAAGTAAAATTTCGAGTTTAGAAGAGCCTGAAAATTTGGTTTGGCCGCTCCGCGCTTCGCGCTACGCGACCAAATTTTCAGGCTTTTCTAAACTCGAAGTTTTACTTCATGCGCTACCGGTACAAAACACTGCTGCAATGTACAGTTTAGCGGTGTATTTAAACTTCTTAGTATGTCAGTGTTTTGTACCGGTGGCGCATGATGTAAAATTTCCAGTTTAGAAGAGTCTGAAAATTTGGTTTAGCCGCTCCGCGCTTCGCGCTACGCGACCAAATTTTCAGGCTTTCCTAAACTCGAAGTTTTACTTCATGCGCCACCGGTACAAAACACTGCTGCAATGTACAGTTTAGCGGTGTATTTAAACTTCTTAGTATGTCAGTGTTTTGTACCGGTGGCGCATGATGTAAAATTTCGAGTTTAGAAAAGCCTGAAAATTTGGTCGCGTAGCGCGAAGCGCGGAGCGGCCAAACCAAATTTTCAGGCTCTTCTAAACTCGAAATTTAGCCTGAAAATTTGGTTTGGCCGCTCCGCGACCAAATTTTCAGGCTTTTCTAAACTCGAAGTGTTACTTCATGCGCCACCGGTACAAAACACTGCTTAGTATGTCAGTGTTTTGTACCGGTGGCGCATGAAGTAAAATTTCGAGTTTAGAAAAGCCTGAAAATTTGGTTTGGCCGCTCCGCGCTTCGCGCTACGCGACCAAACCAAATTTTCAGGCTTTTCTAAACTCGAAATTTTACTTCATGCTTAGCCTGGGAGTGGAAAACACCCGTTTAAAGCTTCAAATCTTGTAATAAACCGAGTGTCGGAGCATGCACAACGTATGCTTATAAAAATCTCGTGATGAAAATGTTCTGTGTTACATAAAACTCTCTGTATGTATACTGTGTTGTAGTTTTCAAGTAACTCACTCCATCCAAACGTGTAAACCGATTTTGCTCATTCTATTCCTCATGTACACCCAACTTTCGCGTATACGCTTCATTTCTTCGACGGATAAATGCTCATATCTGCCGGGTCCTTGGCCCATATTCACGAGGTTCGACTCACTGGCAATTTGATATAATTTAAAAAGAAGTCGTTATCGCAGTAATAATTGTATTGGTTAAAAATACCAGCGGCGGCTCGCAGCCTAACTTCAGGGTAGGCCAGAGACCAAAGGTAATTGAAAGGTGACTTTGTTGTGTAATTCCTTGTATTTATAAAGCGCGATCCCAACCTCAAATTTTGTGTGCCTTGGCACGCTGTGGCCGACCCTGAAGTTGGGCTGCGAGCCGTCGCTGGAAAATACTCACGTGTAGAATTGTTTCAATACCAAAACTTCAGTCCATCCGTGACGGTATTCTTGGAGAGTTAACTTTCGTAAAGGTTTGACAGTACCGAGTGACTGTTGATTGATATGATGACATTGGTTTTTGTATGTTTGACAATTGACGGTGGGCCAGTTCATCAGAAATGTTTTACGTTCAACATGCTTGGATTTTTTTTGTAATGTATGTCGGTATCTGGTACACCGGCAATTTTGATTTCGGGTTTCGTTGCCGTATATTTAACCTATAATTGACATTGAAACAGCGGCGGTTCACAGCCTAACTTCAGGGTAGGCCAGAGACCCAGAGACCCTTGATCCTCACAGACAGTCAAGCTGCTCTAAGAGCGTTTGATAGCTACAAGATCCAATCTAAGCTAACATGGGAGTGCATTCAAAACCTGACGAAACTGGCGTAAACACCGTAACTCTACGGTGGGCGCCGGGACACACAGGGGAGGATGGCAACTAGAAAGCCGACGAATTGGCAAAAATTGGATCACGTAGACCCTACATTGGACCAAAACCGATGCTACCGATCCCCAAACAGTCAATAAGACCAAGCGTAAGAGAGTGGACTCTGGAAAGACACACCGAGCGCTGGAAAAACCTGACAGGGCACAGACACAGTAAACTACTGATGGAAAAACCCTGCGAAGAACTAGCATCCTCAGACTCAGTAGAACCTTAGAATGGTCACAGGAATGATAACTGGACACTGCACTCTAAGGAAACATCTGCATAACATGAAACTCTTTACAGAAGATCCAATATGCAGACTATAGTCTTCGTCTTCGTCCTCTTCGTAGCATACCATAAAGAGGACGAAGACGCCTTACATGTGTAAGTGTAGTTAGTTGTTAAATAAAAATAGTAATAGTATAAATGAAATTGCCAATTCTTGGTTGCAGAATACTTCAAACATTAAAAGTGCGATTCTTTTCGCAATCTACAAAAAGTTAGTCTTACAGAGACTATATCAAACACTCATTGAAACAACTACTTCCCGGGCTAATACCCCGACGGACATTGAATTATACAACAAGTGTTTGCTGCTACACACAGTAACCTACTGCAAATGTAACAATTTGGGTCAAATTATTCAGGCCAGCCAGTAATAGTGTTACACTGCGCTGGTCAAAACAAAATGGAGAACAGGCTCGAGAAATACGAAATGTACGAAATATCATACCCCCTACCAAATGAATTCACGTGTGAGTTGTGTAATATGAGACCCCCGCGCACGTACAAAAGCCACTCGAACCTAAACAAGCATCTGAGAAGAGGGTATAACCATGAACTATTTTTCGTTTGTGTTCTCTGTGAGGCAGAGCCGGGGACAATTAAAAAAGTTAAATCACATTAAACAGAAGAGGAGGTTGCGGAGTTCAACAATAGCCAGCCTGCACTATCACCAACCCCACGGAGAATAACAAGAAGACCACTATCAGTAAGCGAAACTCCCCCACACTCAGTACCAGTAGCGCCACTACGAATGCCGCTTTTAGCAATTGACATAAATATTTTGGACGACGTAGTGGTAGAAAAGGTAGCTGATACACGAGCCACTCCCTCGCCGAGGAGGGCCCCCACGCCAACACCAGCCTCTACACAGCCATCAGCGAGCATAGCACCATCAGCCACAATACAACCCCTAGTCAACACACCGCCACCAAAACAACCATACCAAATCCGGACGTATCAATTGATCCCACTCTGGTAATTCCCAGCCAGCTATTCCAAACCCAAGAGGAAACAGGCCATCGGAGGATACCACCCCCTAATGAAGAGCAGGAGAAATGGATCAAATTTATCAAGGATTCCCATGACGCTGCATCATTTATTAACGTTGCCCACAATCTGGTAGCTGAATGGTTTAAGAAGTTAAACAGCCGCCTAGGGCCCGCCGTGGCCGAGCGGTTGAGCTGCCGGTTTCGCCAATCGGACACGGAGGTGATCTGGGTTCGATTCCCAGCGGAGGCGTGTAGTTTTTCTAACGAGAAATACTCGTCTCCGGTTCCATGGATGTGTGTGAATGTGTTGTGACGTCCAAACAGTCGAAATATATGTTAATAGATATTATAAATCAACGTTAGTGGCTGAATGGTAATACCTATGCCAAACAAACCAAAAAAAAAAAAAACAGCCGCCTAAACCAACCAACAATCGGGGACAACCAAATCCAAACCAACCGAAAAGTACATGTAAGAGGAATAAATACGATGGAAACGAGGTTACAAACGTGCTACCGGCGCAACAGGCAGAAGACGTTCCAAATAATTACTTCAGGCCCCCCGACTTACTGCACAATCGAGAAAAACACCCTAGTCGACTACTTTAAAGAAACGATGAGAGAAAGTGAAGACCAGTTTCCTGCAACAAACTTCGCCAGCCGATGAACTCCTGCTGCCACTCACACATGAGGAAATAACAACCCGCCTGAATTGTATGAGCAACCCCGCCCCAGGGAGAGATGGCATAAAATACGGCGACCTAAAGAAATTTGATCCCAACTGCCTAATTGTGGAATCATTTTTCAACAAAATATCAGAGATTAGGACGATACCCACTAGTTGGAAATCGGCACAAATAATCCTGATATACAAATAAGGTCCCAGTGATTGGCGCCCCATATCGTTGTGCAGTACCATGTATAAGCTGTACACCTCATGCCTGGCTAACAGGATTTCAACTTGGACAAGGAGTAACAGCCTAATCTCCCATTGTCAAAAAGGGTTTGCGTTGCCTTAAGCACAAC